>JAGXJF010000087.1:600000-1001225 GCA_019208055.1 Stipa capillata | reverse complement strand
TAAGGATGAGTGTGCTAGTTGTGATGTTTTACACAAAGAATTTCTTGAAGCTAAAGATGCTCATGCTAGTGTAAGTGAATTGCTTAAGTCATCCATGATTGAAATTGATAAACTTAAGTCGAGCCCTTGCTCCTTTTGTGTTTCTAAGGATGATGACTTAGACTCTATGAATGATAAGAAGGTGTTACAACAATTTTTAGGAATTGTGAATTATGTTAAAAATTACATAGAAAACTTAGCGAAGCTTGCTGGGCCACTATATGCAAAGTTAAGAAAGAACGGACAAAGATATTTCAATTCTAAAGATATTAAATTAGTAAGGTTAATAAAAGACAAGGTTATAACAAAGGAGTAGTTGAAAGATACTTTAACAATTTACCAGATCCTTTAGGATGCATGATATTTGAAGAATATAAAAAAGAAACTGAAGGTTCTGTTATTAACATATCACAAGCAATAACATTTGTATTTAAGCAATTAAGAAAAATATGCAGTAATATACAAGCCCAAAGGTCCATGAAGCATTCAGATTATAATTTTTGCAATAAGATAGTAATAATTTCAAAACAAAGAGAAGATATTTCCTTAGAAGATCAAATAATAAAGTTCCATTTCTACATAAAAGAAATGTAAGGCGTTATAATCCAAGAAAGAATTATGATAAAACATGCAGATGTTTTATATGTAATTCACCTGACCATTTAAGTAAGACTTGCCCAAATAAAGACCAGAAAAGATATTCTAGTAAATATGAAGAACAAGAGAGGGTTTTAATAGTAGATAGTGTCAATGAAAATATATTAGTATGTGATGATGAAATAAAAGATGATGAGTCGATATATTCAATTATAGAAACAGATGAGCTTGAAAACAATGAAGCTGAATATGAATCAAGTAGTGATGATATAGATTTAATAGATGAGTTGGCAGGTTTAAGAGTTGAGATGATGAATCAAGTAAGCTGTGAGCATGATTGGATTAGAGGTAGAAGAGATTATAATATAAAATGTGCATTCTGCATATATTATCCAAGTCAAGAGAATAGAGCTACTTGTAGTCTATGTTTAAAACAAGCTTGCTTTGAATGTTTAAAAGCAAACAAGCAAAGGTGGAGAAGAGAGATAGAATTAGAACCAGAAGGAGAAATATTGTCTAGTAGGGTTAGAATCCTAGAAAATAGAGTAAATAAACTAGAAGTAGATATATGTAAAGTGCATATTTCACAGAGACCATACATTCCCCTTTCAAATAAGTTCATGTTGTATGAGTCCACATATGCCAACTCAAATAAAAATTGCATGCTTCGTAGGGCCCATACATTCCAGCTCAAATATAAAGTTAATTTCGACACAATCCATAAAGTTCTAACACAAAAGGCATAGTACTACAAATATTACAAAAAATTAGTCAAGTTCACTTCTTCTCAACCTCACTTCTTCGCAATCTCCATCAACCAATCCTTCCTCATGTCCATTGGAAGCTCCAAAAGTGCTTTGAATATACGATCATCACATACCAACATGACATATGCTCGAAGCATATCACCATGAGCCAAATCTAGAATATGTTTAAGTAATGCAAGGATCTCAGCAGGAGGAGTAACTTTTGATAGTTCCAAAGGCTCAGTTGACTTGAAAGCAGATTGAAATAAGTCTCTAATATCCTCCAAGCAAACCCACGATTGCATCACCTGTCCATGGCCTCTTTCCCAAAGGAGGAGATGGACATGCAACACGTGAATCAAGAGAGCCTTCCTTGGAGTTTAAAGGAGCACCATCGAGCACCATATCTTGAGCATTTTTTACACCCATCGTAGCCGCTTCACCGCTGGCATGATCTTTGGAGTATATAAGGCTGATTGCATCTCAATGCTTGACAACTTTGGTCTTATAGCAAGCAGTTCCTTTTATTACTATGTAAAATACAAATAATCAATATCAAGTGCAATCTAATTCATGTTATAATGTAGAAAAAGGAAATAGAAAAAGGCAAACGTAAATACCAATGTGTGCATACCGCCGCTTATCTAGTCCTAATATCGTCGCTATCAACTGAGAGCTTATTCCTTAACCAATCCCACCCAAATCCACTTTGAGAAAGTACCTTGCTAATAATTTCATAGTGCTTGTGAAAAGTCTCACATCTTGCAGCTGTATTATCGTTTGTGATATCCACATTGCACTTCTCCCATACATTTCTTATAATAGCATTGTGTACATATGGCTTCAACCATTTTGGGCATGATCACCATTATTGTGATGCTCAATAAATACTTCTAGAAGTGCTCTATCCATTTCTTCGGTCTAGGTGAGGTAGGTCATGTGATCTTTCTTACTTTTGGTTCAGTTATGGTAGTTGGAGTTGTAATTGATGGTTGATACTGAAATGATGATATTATATGATGTTATTTATGTCATATACAATTTCCAAATGCTTATTTAGGCCCCCTTCTAGACGGCTTCGGCTTGTGCATAAGCCGGCTTAAGCTTAATGGTGTGGAGAAGCTGCGGTGTGGGGAAGCCTAATAAGCCCCACCTTCCCCTTCTAGACAGCTTCTGAGATTTGAGCTTATAGGCAGAGGTGGACTGTGAAAAGTCTGTAATACCCTTTGTCTTGTTTTTTTGCTATTTGAATGATATTAACACTATTTACATATGTTTTTTACACAGTTTAACACATAAATTAGATACCCTTTGACTTACTTTCAGAGATGAAAATACAAACATACATCGAAACAGGCTCTAATCAGTATAGCTTTCTTTTTTCCTTCTAATTCTAGTCTTCAAAATTTACAGCCCACAAGATCACCTGGACAAACAGCCCCGGCATAGAGGTCTCCACACCATGCCGTATGACTAATAAGGATTGACTGCCTTGATTAACAAATCACCGTGATCTAATATTGATTACAACCATAGGTTGGTCGTTCAGATTTTGCACAACAGCTCAGCACACTGAAGAATAGGCAATCATTTAAGCTTAGCTTGATCAGCCACTGAAATTTATGCTTAGTGAGAAAGTGTTGGTTGCTCAATTCGATTTTCCAGAAGCTCAGATTTATCTTATAATCATAAGGTTGGAAATCAACATCAGAAGGTATGCCTTACTGTTCTGTAAGCTGAAAGAAAGCATCATCACATATATATGCACCAAGGAGGGGCTCACGTGTCAGTGGGTCAACAGGGATTTTATTTTACATTTAAATCCAGTGAAACAATGATCTTTACTCTCAGTTATAATTGCCCGTTGGTACTAAATACACGGACACAACCTAATGAATCCGATTATCCTTCCTGTCCAGGCTAAACCAGTCGCATCTCATCTTTTGCGTGGTGAAGCTACATATATTATTTGTTATTTTGTAAGCCATCCACATTGTTTCCTATGCTTGGCAAAAGGAACTGATGCTCGTAGTGAATTCCAACAACCCCACCTTCTTCTGTCAGTTTCATTCCTAGAACAGTGTCTGCTGTCACTTGTAAGTTGTAACTCTGCCACCTTGCTATCTCACTGAAAGAAAGGCAAACATGAAAGGCAGATTTGATCCAAATTTCAATAAATCAATGAGAGCAGATAAAAAAGAGTTATTTGAACAAAATATCCCAGGCATAATCCGCAAGAAAGGACATATTTTATAGTTGCAACTTGCAAGTGTCAGAGGAATGTAGGAAGCTGGTTTTAACTGACTTGGATGAGATTTTCTCAAGATGGATTGGATTTGATGAGAGACTGTTCATTCTACACACTGCTTTAAGGAAATCGATAGGTTTTGATCACTTAGAAAACTGATGAAAGCTCAGTTATAAATAATTCGCGGAAATCACCTAATCTGTGAGGAGTATACTGTCCAGAACAGCAAATCCTGCAGCAACTCCACCTTCGTTTGATGAAGAAACTTTTGTGCGCATCAAGTAACCACATTGATCATTCATGACTACCTTATCTTTGTTCCTGTAGTTGGCCATTGAAATTGAATGTATCATTTGATCAGAAAAGAAAGGGAACATGACATGGATGCAGAGCACAAGAGTTCAGGGTGTCCAAAGGATTAACTACCGGAGGTAGGCGCCAAATATCCCAAGCTCAGAGATTGTAAGGTCCTCAAAGCAAATACCACCCTGGACCAGCTGACTAAGAGAAGCTCTGGGGAAAATCCGCTGCATCAGAATGTAGGCTGCAAGTGCCTCTCCCTGTTCCTTCTGGAGTCGGAGGGAGTCGGAGGGAGGCGGAGGGAGGCGGCAGGAGGCGAGGGCAGCGGCCGGTGGGAGGCGGAGGAAGGCAGGGCCAGCGGCCGGCGGGAGGCGGAGGGAGGCGGGGCCAGCGGCCGGCGGGAGGCGACGGGCCGGGGGGAGTGCAGAGAAGGAGGTAGGGGCGGGGCCGGGGGCGGCGGGGGCGGGGGCGGGGCCGGCGGCGGCGGGAGGCGACCGGGGGTGGCGGGGGTGGGGGCGGGGCCGGGGCGACGGGAGGGCGGGGTCGGGGGCGGGAGGCGGGGCTGGCGGCCGCGGGAGGCGGGGCCGGCGTCGGGCGGCTTGCGGCGGGAGGCGGGGCCGGCGGCGGCGGGAGGCGACCGGGAGCGGCGGGGGTGGGGGCGGGGCCGGGGGCGACGGGAGGGGCGGGGTCGGGGGCGGGAGGCGGGGCCGGCGTCGGGCGGCTTGCGGCGGGAGGCGGGGCCGGCGGCGGCGGGAGGCGACCGGGAGCGGCGGGGGTGGGGGCGGGGCCGGGGGCGACGGGAGGGGCGGGGTCAGGGGCGGGAGGCGGGGCCGGCGGCGGCGGGAGGCGAGGCGATGGGGGCGGGGTGATGGGGGCGATGGGGGTGGGCTAGGGCAGGAGGGAGTGCGGTAGGGAGAAAAAAATTGGGAATTTTTTTATATACCCAGTGGCAGTGGTGGGTAAATAACGTGAACTAGCATGGGTAAAATGGTCATTCGTGGTAAATTTTGCTAATAGAAGCTCGGGAAGCCTCAAAACTGGGCTTCCTCCCACCAATAGGAAAATCAGGTGCTTAAATTTTAAGCTTAAGCTAAGCTATGCCTTCTAGACAGCTTATGGCTTCCTGGGGCCATAAGCCACCCCATAAGCTGTCTAGAAGGGGGCCTTACTCTGTTATTGGACAAATTTGTGCATATATAGTATAATTACTTGGGGTATATATATATTAACATTCCTTATGGGGTGCTTGCGAATACATTCAATGTACTAACCTTGCTTATTTATTTGGCCAGATGTGGAAGATGAGCAATAATATTGTAATTGCTTTGATAATGACTACGGGAACTATGATGCAATTCGAGTCGGTTGTCTACGGGCTCGGCATATTACTAGGTCCAGAGTTATCTTGTCTTTTCCTTTCACTGCAAACCATTGATGATATTCGACCTCTATGGCCCCAAATGTAAGTACTCAACTGTAACAGTCGATTGTGTTGTATTATTTCTTGGATGGATCTACTATTCACTTTGACTGTGGGTAGTAGCTACTAAACACTCCAGTCATTAAAGTTAGGTCCCCATACCGACCCACCTAGTTGACCTTGGTGGCCGCATTGATTGAGGAGGAAATATTTCTCGGAGTATCCGACTTCTTAGTGTCCGGAGTCTCTAGGGATTTGTCTCATCTCTGTCCCGAGGAGGAAAAAATTCCTGAAGGTTCCAGATAATATATTCCCAAAGGTTCTGGGAAGTGTTTACTATGAGTTGACCAAGGGGGTCGGCCTGTTTGACCTGTGGGGTTGGACAGTCTGACCTATCCAACGGCTATATTTCTAGCCATTGGAACAAGGGCTCGGACAGTCCAATCCAGGAAGTCAGATAGTCCGATCCAGGCAGATTTTCAGCAGATTTTCTCCAATGGCTAGTTTTCAGAATTTGGCTATATAAACCACCCCTTAGCTGATTAGGAGAAAATGTTTGCATGATAGTGCCTTTGAGTTTTTGCTCACCTCCATGTTCATGTGTTGAACTTGTGAGTGTTGGAGCAAGAGTTCAAGTGCATGAGTTATACTTGGCGAGAGATTTGCTTGTGTGAGAAATTGATTGAGCTATTGTGTATAGTGTGAGGTAAGAAGTAAGTTGTGACTTGTTACACTTGGAGGCAACCGCCTCCTAGATGGCTTAGCTGTTGCGAGCTCGGTGTTCTCTTCAACGGAAGTTGTGAGGAGGCTCGAGGAGCTGTGAATGATTGTGGAGCCCACCATCTCTGGAGTCGAGGAACAAGCTAACCAAGGTGAGCGGCTCTTGCTAGGGTAAGGGTATTGAGGAAAGAGCTCGATTTGGAGCCAGCTTGCTCAACAGAGACGTAAAATATTGGTGGATATCCGAACTTCGAGAAGAAACATCTTAGGATTTCCATGCTTGCTTGTCACCTTTACTTTCTTGCAGTTCATATTTGTGTAATTATCTTATGTAGAAATTGACATGTGCGAGCTCGGTGTTCTCTTCAAAAGAAGTTGTGAGGAGGCTCGAGGAGCTGTGAATGATTGTGGAGCCCACCATCTCTGGAGTCGAGGAACAAGCTAACCAAGGTGAGCGGCTCTTGCTAGGGTAAGGGTATTGAGGAAAGAGCTCGATTTGGAGCCAGCTTGCTCAACAGAGACGTAAAATATTGGTGGATATCTGAACTTCGAGAAGAAACATCTTAGGATTTCCATGCTTGCTTGTCACCTTTACTTTCTTGCAGTTCATATTTGTGTAATTATCTTATGTAGAAATTGACATGCTTGCTTATTATCTTAAAATTGCTTGACTTTTCTTAGACTTAGGGTGTTGGTGTACTTAGACCCTGTATAATGCAGGTGCTTAGACAGGTGCCTCAGGAAAAAAAACTCAATTTTTTTTGTGAGAGGTGCTTAGACAGACGCTTAGGAAGGGCGACGGAAGCAAAGTTAAGCACCCGGTGCTAGGCTGGTGCTTAGAGTGACACAGGTGACAGGTGCTTCACCCGGTGCCTAGCAAATAGTACTCCAAGAAGCACAAATAGTACTCCACACAATGCAGCGCTGCATTGGAGACAACAGGTGCTAGAGTAGGTGCTACACGAATATTAAAGTAACTTAAGCACCCATATGAAGCACTCTGCATTGTAAGTCACATATTTTTTTAGGACGCAACGCTACTCTTTCTCTTTAAGCACTGGGCTATAAGCACCGTGCATTGTACATGGCCTTAGTAGAATCTAGTTGTTTTAGATTTTGAATTTATACAAAATCGATTAGTTAATTGCCACAATAGGATCAGCCTAGATTGTAATTATTTTTCAAACGCCTCTTCACCCCCTCCCCTTTAGGCGACATTCAAGGCTCCGGTCTCCTTTCCCTGCAGATATATGGTATTGCCACGACAAGTATTGCAAAAAAAACAAAGTTCTACCAACATAATCATTTTCCTCTTCATTCTTTCATTTTCTTCTATTATGCAAGAAAGCGAATCTAGAGATCTTTTTGACATGGTGCAGTTACACATATATGAATTAGAACATACAACCAAAAAATCAATGATAAGTAAATATTGCACAACACATGAAGAAGAGCTTAATCTATGGAATTATTTCAAGAATAACATAACGAAAGTAGCAACCACGGTACTGCCTAGACAAGAAAATAGATGGATCTCCTAAGAAAGAAGGTGTACAGAAAATGCTAAGTACACTACAGGGAGAGCAGTAGCACATACAACAAAGTTGTTTAAAAGGATCTTTTCATGCATATTACCTCAACCTTGATCTGATTTGCTACCCAAAGTTCTTCTACAACTCCAAATTGATCTGCAAAAGGCAAGCTAAAATTAGGGAGTGTGCAGCCAACATGGGGTTTGGGGGTTTGAAAGATTATCCAATTTCTAGGGTATCCAAGAGAGAAGAAGCAAGGGGCAGGAGATGAGCCAAGGAAAGGAGAGGAGAGGTGCCATGGGAGGAGGGGATAAAGGAGTCAGGGCAGAGGGATGAGAGGTAGGAGGGTAGCTGCTCAAGGAGGGGAGAGGCACTACACATGGGGAAGAGAGAGAGCAGGAAACGGCTTTGGGTGTGGAGGAACTCACCTATGCCGTCGATGCCGTTGCTGCACATATGTTCACAGTCACCTCCTCCTCCTACTCGCTTCTCCCGAAGCCTCTGTTTGCTGCACGATGGAAAAGAACACAGGGGAGGCAGAGAAGGGGTATGCAGGAGCAGGAGCGGGGAAATTTCAGCCAAAACCGAGTGCGGGAGCTAGGAATTTGGTATGGTCCTGTGTCAGTGTGCGCCAATACGTTGTCAAATCGGGGCAAGTTTCTATTTTCGACTAGCTGAAGGCTTGCGCCATAGCGCAACACCTGTGTAATTAGTCTTATGTCCCATGGTTACAGGAATACCTTCGAATGTTAGAAACACTGGGAATGTGTAATAATCTCGCTAAGTCATTTCAGATAGGAGATAACAAAATTTGTTAACACGATTATAATTTAAAAATTTTTGTATACATTTCATGTTTTTTTTTGCTTGGGAAGTAGGACACATGATAGATTTGCAATATATAAAATCGGTACGAGTGAACTACCTTCAAGAAGCCTCGTGAACCGTTGCTAATAATAATTATAAATTCGGATGTAAGAAGATTTGTAGGTTTAAGGTATTAAGGAGTATGACTTAGGTAAAATAGAGTGGAGAAATGGATTCGGGATGTCAAAACGGTCAAAATGGAGTACATATAATGTTTTTAGGGTTGTGATGAACAGTAACGGATCGGGTGAACAGTGCTGGACCCGTTAAAGATTAGTTCACGAGTTGAATGAACAGTACTGAACCTGTTATGAACAATGTTAGACCTGTTACTGTTCACAGTTTGATCTAGACCATCAATGCTAGATCCGACGGCTGAGAGTCGGTCACGTCATCAGAAATGACGTGGCGCGCTGAGAAGCTGGGAATCCCAGCTGCTTTCTATATATTAGATTCCATGTCCATCCAAACACAAGAATTTCACTTCTACAAATTTGAATTATGTGATTCCAAATCCAACTCTTGCAACCAAATGAGGTGTTAATGTTTGCATATGGAAACTTAGTGTCATGAATATTGATACACTCCTTCCGTCCTAGGCATAGATCTTTTTGGATTTTGATTTTCTAATTCAGGGCTTTAGCGATGATTTGTTATGATGATATACTAGTAAAAGATTATATATCCTGACCGTATATTTATGATACAAATTGATATATTATTTCCTTACAATCAATCTATATAGTTTTAGAGAATAAGTCTAGTTTCCCCCACCGCACAATTATTGCTCAAGAAACAAGAAGAAAAACGTGTAGCTACAATTTATCTTCCTTCTCTTCAAATTGATAGTCGGAGGGTGTAGAGAAAATTTCTTATCGGAATGTGTTTTTCCTGGCTTGTTTCTATTAATTAGTATCGATATCGATTCCGCGTTTTTTCAGTGACAACTAACAATGGGATAATATACACACCGATTTATTGGAATTGGATCGTTGTATTTGTCTTTAGCGAACGTGGAAGTACCTTTTTTGGTAGTATGATGTATTGGAATATCATAATCGTTGACATAAGGTATGAAAACAAAATATTTACGTATTGTTTGCATGATTTAAACTAAATACTAAATTTTAAGAAATATCCTTCATCCAAACAGGCATCTCAAGTCATATACAAAGATATGATATCAGCTAACTTTTCGTCATGCCACGTAGGATAATTGCTGGTGTGGAAGATAGAGGAGGAGGTGAGAAAATAAAACTAGCTGAAGAATTAGACTCTAATGAAGAATGGAACCTCCAAAATCAACCTCATGATTTTTGTATGTTGTTGCATTTAATGTTGAATCTTTGTGTAGAGTTAGCTTAAGAGACAACTCATTGTATGAGTTATTTTATAATTGACTTTAGATGAATCAGGGGGTGGAAGAGTTAATGACCGACTCTCTGTAGATGCCTTGAGGATGACGATGAGCTAGGTAATTTAAGGTTACAAAATAGAGTTAAGGATGATGAGTTGTCCTGGGGGTTATTGTTTCTATTTCCAACTAGTTTTTGGCCACCAAGTTGTTGCAATTTAGGGCATGCATAATATGGTAATATCAGTCTTTCTTTAGTGGTGTCAATTATGATATTCGTTGATTTGGAAGCGAGTGCAGAATTAGAGAAATTTGCCTACTCAACAAGGCCCGTATACTTACTATCTTTTGTGTTATCTTTTAATGACATAGTTAAGCACGAGATGACAATCATCTCATGAGATAGTATGAGGTAGAGATGTTTTTTTTGAAAGCAACCGACATATATTTCAGGGTTAGGGGTTACAATGCTCTTGAGAACAGAGAAGAACGCAACTAAATCTCGTTGCAGTACAAACATACGCATCAAAAGGTGGAGCATAAAACACACACCAGAACCATTGAAGGTGATTACAGGAGCCAACGGCTTGCCCAGTTGAGAACTCTGATGCAAAGTAGCAACCAACAATTTCGAAGGCCTTAGTTATGCTCGTTAGTTGATGTCTCTCCGACTGCTTTCTTAACGATCACTTTGACATATGTATTTGAGGTTGAAATTGATTGAGATGTAGATGTAGGATATAGATCTCCAAGCTCAGTCTATTTTTGCTAACTTTGCCACACCTAAGGCTTGATGATAAAAGAGACTCTCATTTGCCTTCGCCAAGCCGGCCAAACAAAGCTAGCTCTGTGACTTTGGCATGTACACCACCATCGGTCGAACTCCAAACAAGGCGGCAGAGCACAAACATATTTGGTATGAAGCACCCTGTGCGGCTGAAATCGTCGTTAACGGAGGCCTTCTGGTTGCATGGCAATAGGCCAAGAGGACAATAAAAGAATGGATACAACATGTAGACTCTGTTTGGTCGCCACCACGACAAGTCGGAGGAACTGCAGCTCACAACAGCCACGACAAGGTAGCCCGTACCGACAAGGAACTCCGAACATCGGGGTGAAATCCACGAGGGGCACTTGCACTAAGCAAAAACTAGTAATATCCACAAGCACTAATCAAAGCCTGGTAATATACATAACAAGGGAAGAACCGCTGGACCCCGTCCACCTTGGACCCGTGCTATTGGTAGGGAGAGGGCCGGGAGGGGCAGACGAAAGAATAAGGTGGTTCAGGAGAGAAGAGGTCGGGAAGAGATGACGAAAGGAAAGGAGAGGAAAGTACTCTATCCCTTAGGTGGAGATAAGATAATAGTTTATCTAAATCTATTTATTTTTACTCTTATAAATATTTAAGTTGATGGTCATCCCACCCAGTCTTTACCAAAGATGAATTTCTAGAGCCATCTCTTCGTGACATCCACTATTTTATTTTAGAGTTTACAAAATATGTCATATAATTATTTTTATGATTTTGCTATTTGTATTATCTTGTTTTCTCCATCTCAAAGTCAGATTTTATGACCATAGATTTATATATATTTATATGGAGACTGATATGCCATATGATTAAATTTATTTTTATTATTTATGTAGCAATGAGTGGGCATTCAACTAGTTAAAGCTAGTATTTCAGAAACAGACACAAAACGTAAAAGCTCAAATTCTGATAAGATTTTTCTTATCCCCAGAAGGAATTACAAATACAGAATCACCTTATTCCCTAGCTCGCATTGTGTTTGACAATTGAGATCACTAGCGGCAGCTGCACAAATTCCATGAAAATAGTTACATGGCGTCTTTGGAGAGCCAGTTAAGGGACGGCATCCCACGGGCATTCGTCAGCTCATCCACGGCGTCTCCCCGCTCGAAAACAGCGGCCGCTCCCATCCCAGAACCTGCTCATTAGAAAAATCATGTCATGCACGGTTCTGCCATCCAACCTAAACCATTATATTGACGCAAGTAAACGGAGTATGCTCATTTACCTATACACATAGAAATCACTCCGAATCGGCAGTCTTTGCCCCGGCGCTTCATTTCATTGAGAAGAGTGCTCACACAACGTGCACCTGCCAAGGAGAAAACATGGGAATGTCATTGGCCACAGGTATATACCGCTAACGGAGCCTGTTTGGAACGCAGGAATTTCGCATGGGGGAAATCAGTCATCCCAAATCGAGCCTGCACCTAATCAACACCCTCAACCAATAGCAGCCAGTGCTGGCAAGAGGCGAGCAACAGAGATGATCTGATAGCACAAAATAAACACCTGTAGCACCCAGCGGATGTCCAAGAGCCATTGCACCCCCGTTCACATTGACTTTCGCTGGATCGAGTTGCAACTTTTTGGAGCAGTACACGAACTGAGATGCAAAAGCCTATGTACAGGAGCAAATAAATATCATCTGGCGGATGTAGTATTATCTAGTGGAAGAACTAGCTGGAAATATACCTCATTAATCTCAAAAAGGTCAATGTCATCAATTTGAAGACCGGCAGATTTCACTGCTGCAGGGATAGCAACAGCAGGACCAACACCCATTACAGCTGGATCAACTCCAACTGCAGAAAAGCTCCTACATTTGCACATTGGGCTCTCATGTTGAGTCACTAAACAGAAATTTATAATGATCAACAATATCAAAAGTCTCTCTGCTTCGACGGCTAACAGAGAGTGCTGAGCCATAAAGTTTGGTTCTAAAACGAAGTGTTTGATATGTTTTGACCTATGGCAGGAAAATTGTCAACAGAATATAAACATACTCATCCTACATATGCTGCATAACATATAGAGAAAATACTGATACCTGAAGATGCCGAGAATTGGAAGACCCTTTTGTGTAGCAACATCCCGTCTCATTAGTAGGACAGCTCCAGCTCCATCACTCACTTGGCTAGCATTTCCTATGAGTTAAAACAACACCAATCTTTACGAGTGACACAACTAATAGACAATTGCATTATGAGATTTTCCTATTAATTACCAGCAGTAGTGGTGCCATCCTTTGAAAATGCTGGCTTGAGTTTTGACAGAACTGCCAGTGTAGTATCCGGTCGGATTCCATCATCTGCTGAGACAATAATCTCCCTTTCTGCACCAGTTTTTGGATCCACGATCTTTGCGAGACAATGAAAGTGTCAGGGAAACACATCAAAAGATTCTAACTTTTGATTGATTCATTTTTCAAAAGTGGACATAGTTATTTTAGGAAGAGAAAATTAAGCTACCACTTTACCTTCGTATGAACTGGAATTATTTCTTCTTTGAATTTACCAGCAGCAGCAGCTGCCGCAGCCTTCCTGTGAGACTCAACCTGAGCATTAACAGTTCAGAATAATAAGAGCAATAAGCTTAATGTGCGACAGTTCACTCAGTAGTCACATACACGGTCACACACAAGTGCCACAAAACCGACAATCAGCCAACTTACAGCAGCTTGATCTTGCTCCAGTCGTGTTATGCCAAACCGTTGTGCAACATTCTCAGATGTGAGGCCCATTGGGAGAAGGCAATCACGTGCTTGAGCAAACAGCTCAACCTAAAACGATTGGAGATTCCAGTGCAATATTTTATCAGCTCAAACATCCTTATACATGCATCTAAAGACAAGAGCCTTGCGGCATCAACCAACACATTTGGCTTACTTTGGGATTCACTTGTCCATCAAGGCGAACTTGGTTCACTGTCATAGACTCCAGGCCAGCAGCAATACCTTTTGAATGGAGAGAAAAAACTCAGATCACCAATGAAGTAAAAACAAAAAAAGACTTAAAAGCATCCGCCAGTAAAGCATACCAATATCATACATCCCAGCTTTAATAGAAGCAGCAACATCTGCGACTGCCTGAAGCCCAGAAGAGCACTGCCGGTTTACGGTCATGAGAGGAACCGTGTCTACATCACACGAAACAAATTAATCCAGCTAGGGAGATACATTGTCCAACATTCAAGGAAAATGTGGTTAAAAAAAAAGGAATTTACCAGGGAAACCCGCATACAGTGCGGCCATTCTGCATTCAATTGCCCTTTGGGACCCAGGAGCTAAAACAGTACCAACAACAATGTCGCCAACTTCACTCGGATTCAACTTTGTTTTATCCAGCAAAGCCTATAAGGAGGGGAAATATATAAGAAGACTCCAAGGATGATGAGACAATAGCAACCAGTTCACTAAATTGCCATTTTGACTGCAAAAGGGAAGGAAGATAACAAACACAAACCTTGAATACGGGAACCAAGAGGTCCTCAGGGAGCGTATCCTTGAAACCACCTCTCTTGGCCTTGGAAATTGCTGTCCTATAAGCACTGAAGACATGAAAGGTAGACACATGTTTCATGTTTGGACTCTGTTTACGAGAATCAGCTAAGAAAACTAATCCAGAAAATCATTCGGGCTATTATGAACCTAGTGTAAAAACCCACGTTCTTTTTAAGAAAATGGAGAACCCACTTTTTATTGTATTGCATAGATCCTTTCTATCCCTTTCCTATATTTCTAGTGTTAAAGTTAAAACATTTGTGCTTTGTAACACTCTCCTTGTAATATAGGCGTGCAGCCCAGATTTAGCCTTTGGTTGAGACAAAAGCCAAGAAACCAGCTTCGTATCAATCCATTGTTATACCACTAGCAGCGTTCTCCATGCTTCCCCAATTCGCAGACAGTACCGTCGTTGTCACCAAATTACATACATTTCGCCCGATATATTTGGTCACCGGCCAGACGAAACAAGCCAAGCAGAAATGCTCACGCCACTCGCAATCAAAGCCTAGCCAGAAGCCACCGATCCAAACAGAAGCCGAGGAGGCGGCAGGAGCGGGAGCAGGCAGGAACCACTTACGCGACGATGACGACGTCGTCAGCGAAGCAGGCACCCCGGTGGTAGGCGGCGCTGTCCCCCGCGGCGCACGCGCTCGCCTGCGATACCAACAAAACCATAACCGCCGCAGAGATCGTCACAGATCTGAGACCAACACACCGTTACAACAGCAAGGAGGAGTGAGAGGGAGAAGGATCTCACGGAGATGGTGGAAGCGGCGGCGGGCCGGCTGGGATTGGCCTCTGGCTCCAGGTGTTGCAGCAGGATCCTCTGCCTGTTGAGCGCCTTCTCCATGGCTGCTCCCTTCTCTCGCTTCCTCGCCTCCCCCTGCGTCTCTGTCTCGGAAGACGAGTGGGTTAGTTAGTTGGTAGGCAGCTGCGCGCCCGATCGCTACGGGGCGGGAGGGTATTTGTAGGGAGGGACGGAGGTGGTGGTGGAGGAGGAGGCGTGGGGGGGAATTGGGGAAGTGTTTACGGCGAAGTTGAGGGAGGCGGACTGGCGGACGGTGACCGGAGACTCGGAGTCTCGGAGTCTCGGAGGTGTGAAAACTTTGGGAGGACTCGGACTCACTCGACTCGACCCCGGGCGGGGGGAGGCGTCGTGGTCCGCGCCGGGGAGCGTGAGTGTGTAACGGGAGGACGTGCTCCTGCCGCGACGCGATGCGAGGATGCAGGGGCAGGTGGTGGTTGGCTTTCCCACGCGGTGCACCGGGTGGCGGGGAAAAGGTCGAAAATGCTTTGCCCGGTGCGTGAACGGGTGTTGAGGACTTGAGGTGACGGCCTAACGGGGCCTGGTGCTCCGGAGCAGGAGCTCCCGATGAATTTCGCACGGGAGGTTCAATCCTTGCAGTAATTCGAGGAAAATTCGCACCTACCACACGGAGCTGTAGTGCACCTCAGTTGCAAGATACTACCCGTTACATTCTTCGTATTTTCGCAAATATGCTACGGTAGTCGCGAAGTAAGCTCAAGTAATGACACGCTAGTGCTAATCTGTGTGGCTGTAAGAGTTTCTTTAATGGAGATGGTAGACTAGTCGCTAGCATAGTTGACGCATGTGCGAGACGGTATCTACAGACGGGTGCGAGGCAACTGAGGCCTCTTCTTTTAGGCTTATAGTGAACCTTATGGCTCAAATAAGCTAGAAACTCAAAAGAAGTGTAAATCAGTAGAAATAAGCACCCTAAAAATCAGTTGGTAGCTAGAAGCTGCTCCTTTGGAGCTTCCCGAGCTTCTAATTGAACCAGAAACAAAAGAATGAATCGATGAAATGCCCAACTTTCCTTGCCACTTGATAAAATGCCCCCCTGAGAATGACGGGTGGGGTCCGGGGCCACCCGTCAGTGACACAAATGGGGCATTTTATCAAATGGGCAAACAGAGTTGGGGCATATGATCAAATCCCCCGAAACAAAATTGCCCCCAAAGTTGTACATTTTATTAAAAAACTGCCACTCTGCCTCACGTGTATCCCTATCTCTCCCGAGCGCCTCCTCCCCCAACGGGCAGTCCCTCTCCTCTTCTCGAGCGCGCCCCCACACTCCGTGCTCCCAGTCCCGAGCCCTCCGCCCCCACGCGCCGCCGCAACGGTCCCCGTCGCCGGAGCTGAGCTCCCCATCCTCCTCCCCCGCCACGCGCGGTGCTTCCCCTCCCGAGCATCCCGCCCCCACGCGCCGCCGCGACTGCCCCCGCCGTCGGAGCTGACCTCCCCATCCTCCTCCCCCGCCACAGCCGCCGGAGGAGATCTCCCTCGATCCGCCGCTCCCGAGGACGCCGTGTCGCCCGTGCCTTCCGAGCCGTCGGTCCCGAGCACCCCGGGCCGCCTCCGACGCGCCGCCTCCGCCCAACCCGCCTCCTCCCATATCCCCCCTGACCCGCCTCTGCCCAGATCCGGCCCGACTCGAAACTCGCCGCCGTCCACCGCCTCCGCCCCCCGACGCCGTCCCCCGTCCCACGCCGCCGTCCACCACCACCGCCCTGCCCCGGAGGTCGGCTCGCCCCGCCTTCTCTTCCCCGTCCGGCTCCGCCCCGTTCGGTTCCACCCCACCTCGCCTCCGCCCAGATCCGCCGCGACTCGAAGCTCGCCGCCGTTCCCCGCCCTCCTCCGTCGACACACCGAAGGTCGCCATTGCCAAAATAAGCCGAAAAGAAGGGAGCATCGAGCTTCCTCGCACCGGAGCTCTTCCGGACAGCTAAGCTGAAGCCTGCTTATGCATAAGCTTTAGCCGAAAAGAAGGGGGCCTGAGTATGTTGTAGTAACTTCGGTTGTCTAGCATAGGATATGAGCTAAGGCATAACAACTCGACGCAGGGTGTGCTGGTTATTGATGTTGACAAATCTCTGCACATAATGTTTGACATCCTTTTGCATTCTGCGTTGGTCAACTCAAGGTGCGACCTAGCTGGGGTAGACGTCTAGTCCAAAGTGCAATAGGATATCGAGACACCCGATGTCGTATATAAAGATTTGTAAGCCTCATTAATTTGTGTAGCTAGTGTCGAGACAAAGTCATGTCTAGAGTAGGTACTAGGGATTGAAGCAAATACAGTATAACCATAGTATCTACCGTAATACCATATTTTGTGCGAAGAGAAAGGGACTTAATGAGCAACAGTTAGTGAACATAAATTTTCTAAATAATTTACAACATTGATGGAGAAGAATTTAGCGTGATGCATGAGGTTTGATTGGTTTGATGCCTCAAGTTGGCAAGCCAATAATTTGGCATGCTCGCTTGAGTACTTGTCCTTATCCCGTCCTCTTCTCTCCTCTCGTGACTTCAACTTGCCCGACCTTTTGTTTCCTCTCGGCCCCTCCCTCTCCATCTCCGACGACCTCGTCGGTCAGCGTAGAAGTGAGAGGGGTCCCGCTAGGCTCTCATCCTATGTGTATTACTTTTTCCTTCGTGATTATTTCCTTTTATTTGTATTGGCCTCGTCTCTAATGTGTTCGTCTCTGCGATGGACGCGTGCTAGAGCAAGCATTGCTGCTCCAAACCATGGTCGCGGCGCTCCGGCTAGCTAGAGATCTATCTCACGCACAAGTACCTATGAATAATGGCCTTGCCTCATATCTGGAGCCATCCATTCCACTGTCCATTCGAATGCCGGTGCTAGTGAGCTTCTTAGGTTTGGTGGTGTTGCTCTCTCTACTTTCTTTTTCGGTTTCATTCTTGTTGTCAGCGGCCGTCAGGAGGGTGCTACCGAATTGCTAGCTTGTAGGTAGGTTTCTATGGTTTCTCCTCCATTGCAGGTACATAATGACAATTTCTATTTGTTGATCTGTGTCTAAGTTGGCGTGCGGTTCAATTTCTTATGGGGAAGATGTTCATATTGTGGTCATGAGTTCAGTTTCATTTGGGTTACTTACCAA
The DNA here is from genome assembly GCA_019208055.1 of Stipa capillata. NCBI lineage: Eukaryota > Viridiplantae > Streptophyta > Magnoliopsida > Poales > Poaceae > Stipa > Stipa capillata. The sequence continues at coordinate 983,156 of JAGXJF010000087.1, read as the reverse complement.
AGACAGCCCAGAAAGCCTTTGTCGTTGAGTCTCCACCCCGACGCCTTCCTCCCACCTTCACAGCCTCCTCGTCCCATTCACCTGCGCCGCATCAACTGTCCACCCCCCGTCCTTCCTCACTAGCGCCTCACTTCCCCTGATAGCCTCCTTCTCCACATCAATGGGCCCCTATGTTCTGCTCCTCTTCCGGTGACCCCCTTTAGATCCGATGCCCCCTCACTCGATAGTTCCCTCCCTTCATCTCCGTCGAAGGGTTGCCTCCACCTCAGCGCCAACCGCCATCATTGAAGTTGTCACTGGCCACGAGGACGAGCTCCAGACCTAGCAGCCCGCAAAGCCAATAACCCTCTTCCATGTCCTCGCTGCCCTAAGCCGCCAATGCAAACTAACGAGCATGAGGCAGCGGCAAGAGCACATGGGCATTAAGCCGGCAACAAGCTCAAGCATGACCAACGATGCATTCTTTTGGCAATTTTTTCCTATGTTTGTTCTTGACACTCATCATGTATGTGAAATAAATTGTTGTAGTTGGATTTGATTTCTTGATGTTAATCATGTAGAAATTTGGTCCAGAATTTTGGGGGAGTTCTCATGTGTACTATGCAAAAACCGTCCTAATACATTTCATTAATTGTTTGTTAAATGTGTTCTTATTACTACATGAGTCTTCTTAATTCCGATTGTGAAGCATGATTTTTCTTCTGATACATGTGTTTGGATAGTTAGTTGTGCATCTGCCCCCTTGTGCTCCTAATTATGCTCTCAACTGCATATTTGCGCACAACAAATATTGAATGTGTTGTTGTTGCTTTAGCTCTCAAGATGCTGAATGTGGTCCTGATTATACATTGTTGCTATAGTGTCATGTACTCCTTAATTGCTTTCTAAATACTTGTACTCTGTCAAGTGGTTTAAATTTGATAAAGGGTAGAGGAAATACAAGCTAAAGTCAGCACAAATGAGTGTACCCTTATTTTTGTTAAGCTACTTTAAGTAGGAATAAACATTTTTTTCCTTCGAGGAAGAAGGGTAATTTAGTCTTAACGCATGCTGAATGTAAACTCATGTGCCCTTATGTGGCATGCTACTTCCAAATCTCTTCTTTATCTCTACTACTATAAAGAGAGGGTTTCGTCATCCACCCTGAGTCTAAAAAAGCCGCCAACAGCTATACCTAGGCGTAAGGAAGTAGCCAAATCTACCAAGCTTTTTGGGCTTGACCAAAAACTGAAATAGAGAATAAAGAAACCAGTCCAAAATCACTGCTCACATGTATTGTTCACCTGACTTGATCCACTACTGTACCAGCAGGGTCGTTCATTGCTCACGGCCACGACCCATTTATTACTTCTTAACCAGTTCATCACTGTTCATCTTCCTGATCCGTAATAAATAGTATACCTAGCTCCATACTGTTCATTAGGCTCGTTACTATTCACAAAAAACCCAAAACACATAACATATCCATTTTGATCATTTATAACCCCTTAAATACATTTTTGTCTAACCAATCAACCTAAATTAGTGTGCTGTTATTTTTAAAAAAAAATTTGTATCCGTTATAATACATGGACACTATGCTAGTATTAGCAAAGGAGGTGGTAGACAAAAACTGTCTTGCCAAATTTTAGTAAAAACTAAAAAGTCTTGCTAGCGTCCAGTAAGCAAAACCTATTGGCATGTGAAAATCGGGCGTCAAACCAAACCAATCAGGCCCCTGAAGCAGGTGACAGCCGCCATCGCCCTCCTATCCGCAGCCTTCTCCCATCTCTCGCCGGCAGCAGAGCACGACCCAACACCGCATCATGTCGGGCATGGCGGCGGCGCGGGTGCTGCCGAAGGCGGTGACCTTCGTGACGGGCAACGCCAAGAAGCTGGAGGAAGTCCGCGCCATCCTCGGCTCCTCCATCCCCTTCCAGTCCCTCAAGCTCGACCGTAAGCTCCTCCTCTTTCTCATTCCATTGCCTCTATCTCTTCCCCATATCTGTATGTAGACGGCTTCGGATTAGCAGTCTAGCTGCGGCGGCTTTAGTGCGAGACCATGGATGCCTACTAGGATTTGGTGGTTGATGGGGGTGGCGTCGCTGGGTTTGCGTGGCTGTCGCTTCTTAAGGTGCCGGAACCCTAAGATTAGATCGAGCTGCGGTCTCCTGCTCGACGGCGTTATTTGGATCATACGATCTGGTTGTTATAATTAGCGCACGCGAACATATAATGGGGGACTGGTTGTAGCTGAAAATCGTGAATAGGAATAGTTTGCTCCGGTACTGTCTCCGATGGTTAAGGTTGATTGAGTCATCTGATGCCACTGATCGATGATAAAACCACGTGTTTTCCTTGTTTAATATTCATCCCAAAATCTTGGATGTCTTCTAACCGAAATTCGGGACAGAGGTTGTCTTCTAACCGAAATTCGGGACAGAGGATAACATCTAAGAAACTTATGAAGAACTGAAGAACTTACGAATTCATGGTTAATGGCTAATATTCTCTGTTGAATTTGGCAGTGCCTGAATTGCAAGGTGAGCCAGAGGACATATCTAAAGAGAAGGCACGAATGGCTGCATCTCAGGTACCTCCATGTTTTTTACTACCAGAAATATCGAGATAAATCCAATTTAAATTATCATGGACTCTGGTTAAATGAATCTGCATTGCATTCTTCATACAGGTGAATGGTCCTGTACTTGTTGAGGACACTTGCCTATGTTTCAATGCACTCAAAGGTTTACCAGGTGATTGATTTGCATTCTTTCTTTTCACTTATTAAATGATCTTAATATGCACAATTTGACATAATTTGCTTTCTGCTGCAGGGCCCTACATGTAAAGTCCTTTTCTTCTCCAGGCATTATAACCTATTGTCTTATTACCAAGTTATATATAACAAACATCCTTCACCACCATAACTTATTGAGAGAATGTTCTCCACATATCGAATCTAACTAACCTTTTGTTCCTTATTTGGATGTCTTGCACACATGAATGAACAGAAAATGGTTTCTTGAGAAAATTGGACACGAAGGTAATATGACTAACTGATACTTATTCCTCTCGTGTTTCACGCTCTGTAATGTTTGAATTGGCGAACTATGCATACTGTTTTTGCAACTATAGGTTTGAACAATTTGTTAAAAGCTTATGAAGACAAATCAGCTTTCGCTATGTGCATCTTTTCCCTTGCTCTTGGACCAGGAGAGGAACCAATCACATTTGTTGGAAAAACAGCAGTAAGATGTCACTTCTTGGAATTTTCATCTGGTGTGTGACGTAACGTAAATGCCAACTGCATCATCAATATCTTTGCTGCCACTGATTGAGAATTCTAACCTTGTATAATGAGTAAGAAAGGCTACTTCCAAGATGCATCTCCCTCTGTAACCTAGATACCCTCAAACTGCTATTTTCTGGTGTGTTCTGCTTAAGTTTGTTCAAAGTGGTGGTACATTTCAGGAATATACCAGAAATTTTCTAGTAAAGCCTAAAGGGGAGAAATATATAACTATAATATGTAAAGTAATGTTTTGCATTCAACCACCAAAGGGAAGAATCGTTGTCTTGCTAGATTATATTTCTTAATGTCTACCTTGGTTAAAGAAGCCCATACTCCGTTCTGTGTCATGCTGTCCTGATCATAGGCACTTTGATATATTCTGCTGCATTTATTTTGGTAAGGACAGGAAGTACTATTGCAATACCTTCAAGAAAAATCTAATGCCATGTTTTTAGTACAAAAAATGAGACCGGTTGGCTTCTAGAATGTGCTTTGAGACTTCTCCATATGCAGGGACAAATTGTACCTGCCAGAGGCCCTGCTGATTTTGGATGGGACCCTGTATTCCAACCAGATGGATTTGAACAAACGTGAGTATCATGATAATTTCTATTTGAGTAAAATGCACTCGTAGTTTCTAAACTTACAGTTGCGTTCAGTTTAGTCCTCGTACTTTAAAAATGCCAGTTTGCATCTCTAAACTTATTAAAATGGTCCACTTTGGTCCAAAAGATGCTTTGCGGGCTAAGACTGCTGAAGTGATGTGTTGACCATTGCCACGTTGGCGTCCCATCAGCAAGGAGTCCACATGTCAGTAATTTTTTTTCTCTCTCTTCCTGTTCTTTCTTCTCCCCATGGGACCGAGAGTGCGGCTCCTCTGCTTGCTAACCACCTCGACTGCCTCGTCCTATGCTCCCCTCTTCCTGGCTGTCTTCTCCGACGGCTCCCTCGCTGCAGCCACCTCCTCCTTCGCCTCTCCGCTCTGCCCTGCGCGCGCTCTGCCTCTAGATCGACTCCAACACTGAGGTGAAAGCCACCGTCGCCTCCAATTGATTGCACTGCTCCCTCCCCGAGTTCCCCAACCCCTTCGATGATTTCGTATCTCTGGAAGCTCCAAGCTCCATCCATGGCGCTCCCAAGATTCGGTGGCAACGCCGCGACGAACTTGGCCGCGCCGGTGGCGAGCAAGCGAACTGGCCAGGGGCTCCACACTCGCCCTCCTCCTCGGCATCGTCTCCCTCGCGTTCCGCGTGCTGTGTGGGGCTTTTGTCGCCGTCGACGGTGGCGGGCCACTCTACCGGCCGTACTGGCCGTCGTCGTAGGGAAGAGGGCCTACGTCCAAGCGGCCGCCGGTTCGCCGCAGGCCTGGCGCAGCCATGAGTGGCGAAAGGCAGTGGACTACCAGGTCGACGTGCTATGTGGGTCCTCGCCGATGATCTCGTCGCCCTGTCCTCAATCCCCGCGCGGAGCACAACATTACGACGCTTGTTTACTCTACGGATTAAACATGATCACCACAATTAAGCAACTTGTTTTACGGCACACATTTAATTAGATGCAAGCTGTTGCTTCTGTTTAGTCAAGGTAAACCGATTAAATCAAAGCATGCGCAATCCAAACAAAATTGCTGTGCCGGAGAAGAGCAATGAAATCTGTATGTATTTTCTTTTTCCAAACAAGAAATTGAAAGCAGTACAGTTAATTTCTACTAGATAAGCAAATCACGCTCCACTTCGTATCATGTGTAAAGCATACATGCACATTGCGGAATCACGAGCATGGCTGGTGAGGTCAGAGCCAGACGGCCTTGAGCTTCTTGCCGATGGCAGCGAAGTAATTCTCCTGGTGCATCGCCATGCCAACCTCGCGGTGGCTGGGCACCCTGCTGCCATTGGCGCCGGTGAAGTTTGTGAGCCCTTGACCTCGTCCATGGCGAACATCCCGGCACCAAGCGTGTAACCGACAGGCACGAACACTATTCCGTGGTGCGCCAGCTACGTCACAGCCGTCAACGCCGTGGTCCCCTGACCGCTGCTCTGGGTGCCCTTGGCGAAGAAGATGCTCCTGCCAGAGAGCACCGGTGAAGTAGGAGAAGGCCATCATCTGCGTCGCCATCATGCTGAAATGTGTTGGGAAGTCAAATAGGACACCATCGGCCTCGGGCAGCTGTTGCGCCGTGATGACGGGGCTCTTCCTACTCCTAACCCTATAGAGGAGGACGGGAATGCCGTGGTGGGTCAGGCTCACCGAGAAGGGCAACCACGATAGCTCGATAGGGAGGGAGAGATTGATTAGAGAGAGGAGAACATGAGAGAATGGGATGAAGAGAGATCAATGGTGACATGTACGCTAACTAGGATGTCACATGGATAAAAAAGTGCCAGTTGAGCATATTTTGCACCAAAGTGGACTCCTCTAGCAAGTTTAGAGAGCCAAGTGAACATTTTAGGAGTACAAGAACTAAACTGAGCGCACCATACAGATCAAGAGACCACGAGTGTATTTTACTCTTTCTATTTCTTTCATGCATCCCTCGTGATTTTGAACTGACTGCCCGGTGTAATACAGGTACGCTGAGATGCCCAAATCAGAGAAGAATCAAATATCTCACAGGGGGAAAGCTCTTGCATTGGTGAAAGAACATTTCGCTTCTGCCAACTATACAGTTGAGAGTGAAGGACTGGCTTGAATTTGTTTTTAACCACCAAATGAACAAACATCGCCTTCTCGAATGGAATATGAACAGAAGATTTACTCCTTGTTAAATTTAGCGGTGGTTGTTGTCGAATATTCCAAGCTTTGAGAACCATATCAATAGAAACCATAGCGTATATTCAGTACGACTTACTGGGATGTAAACTGATTTCTCCTACAATGTTAGCTGCATAGATGGATAAATTCCATCAATAGAAACAAATGAACAAGTACAGACAGGTCTTTTCTGTTTGCAAAATTACATTTGCAATTGAACCTCAACAATAACTGTATTACAGAATGACTAATTTTCGTGCCATTTTTCACACGGCACCGCTCATCATAATACAAACCATAACATACGTCCAGATTTTTCAGACCAAAACACAAGCTGACTGCATCTGCAGAAGCAGAACACAGCAAAGAATAATTGCAACTCGTAATCTAACTGGGTCTGCAGCACACTGCAAAGAATCATCACTGCAAATCCAAACCTAACTTCTACCACCACCTAGGACCTCCTGAGCTTAATATTGACGGGCATCTCCTTGTAGGAGGTGACCCTCTCCGTGGCCCGCCGGAGCGGCCTCCCCAGCGAAGACCTACGCGGGAACTGAACCGACGCCTGCTCAGACGCCTCATTCCTGTCATGGTCGCCACCGCCAACGGCGAGCTGAACGTCCTCTATCTCGAACAACTCCTCCCTACGGTCGCTCGGCTGCGGCATTCTCATGGACTTCCTGCATGCAGACACAAGTAATAATCTCAGTAAAATCAGTTGCCGAATCGTGTTTCTTTGCTCAGCCATTGATGGTTTTTGAGCTTGTGTGTTACCGTCTCTGCACGCTCTCCCTTTCCTTGGACGCCGCTGCTGGCTTCGTCGACGCCACTGCAGGTCCCAGAGCTGGAAATCATTGGGCAATCAGTTATACATGTGAAACAGGTAACCAATCATGCGCAAGACTGGCTGGAGACTAGAATTACATCGAGATCTCAGCATTCGCTTCCTGCTGGCGTTGGCGGTGGGCTTCTTGACACTGGCGCCGCGCAATGCGTCCGAAGCGGGCTCTGCATCTCCATCCTTGAGCTGCGCGGCGGCAGCTCTGTCGGAAGCCAAGTGCCGCGCCATTTCGTTCGCGATCTTCTTCTCTTGCAGGTGGCTGCGCTTCATCGCCTTCTTTGCTTCCTGTAGTTAGGACAGCACTTCGCATCATTTTTGTCAAGAAAACTGACTGGAACGTAGGTGAAGATAAGAATATTGGCGTCAGATGCGGTACCTCCAGTTCCGATGATTTTGCTTTGAGAGCAGCTCTCGAGCATGCAAGCTCGTGTTGCAACGATTTTAGCTTCAGGAAAGACAAGCATTGGCTAATCAGATACGTGATGGGAATGACATGAAATGTTCTCACGATTTACACAAAGATAAAAGAACTGCGACCTTACCCTATTTCTTCCAAGATTAAGCTCCTGCAAAACAAACATTTAAAGAAAGATTAACCTCGTTATGTACATAAAACAGTGATAAGTGCAAAGATTTCGATCAGAAGCTTCACAGCAAAGTTTCTTGCAGAAAAGTTGGTGGATAACTTACTGCCAACATCTGGGAATTGGCCTGCGCAAGCTGCCAATTAGCGAGCCGCAGCTTCTGCAGCTCAGCCCCGCTCAACTCTATGAACTTGCTGCACGCACCAAACCAAAACCAAATCGAGTCAAACCCAAAACCCGCACACATCAAGAAACCCAAGCTACTCAACAAAAGAGAACAATCGATGCAAGAAACTGTGTCAGCGGGTAGAGACGTACTCTCTCTCCTCAAGAAGCCTCACAAGATCCGAATTCTCCTGAAATTACAAACACCAAAATCCGAGAACAGAAGAGCAGCGTTAGCGACCAAGATCCATCCTTCTGATTACCAAGAAACAGAGAGCAGTGGAGTAGTGGGTTCTGCAATCTTGCCTTGACCAGCCGCGCGACTCCCTCCGCGCCGTCCGCCGCGCGCCTCGACCCGTCCTGCTGCCCCTCCTCCTCGGCCGGCGGCGGGCGCCTCAGGTTGGTGATGTCGCAGAGCGTCTTCCTCCTCGCTGCAGCGCCGCCGCCGGCGCTGAGCTTCCGCATGGCCGCCATCGCCGCCGCGTTCCTGGTCTGCGCCCCCGCCGCCGCCGCTGCCGCCGCCGGTTGAGCCGGGTTCGCCTGCTGGGGCGCGAGAACGGCGGTCTCCATGCTGTCACGCTGACGGCGAAGGGGGGAAGAAGCTAGAGAGAGAAAGAGGAGAGAGAAATGGCCGAGAGTTTGGGAGATTGGGGAGCTTTTGGGGGTTTGTGTGGATCGGAGATGGAAGGAAAGGCGCAACGGCTAGTTCAACGGGTATATGAGGGGAGCGGCGTAACGTTCGAATTGGAGGGCTGGGTGCCGGGATCGGACGGAGGAGATTCAGCCACGGAGGGGAGAGCTACGGCTGTGGATTTAACTGGGTCTAAATAGTCGATATGCGTCCCAATAGAGAAAGGCGGCTTTCACAATCGGAAGTATTCTTTTGGTTTCTTAAAGGGGATTGGATTCATATCCACTGCGGTTGTTCACAAAAATGCAGAGATAAACACTACAGTACAAAACCAAAGTGTCACCTCTGCTGTTGGTAGCCATGAAATTCATCTTACCATGTTTGGATTAGTGATAGTGCCTCTCACATTGAGTGGTAATAACCCTAACCACTTTCACATAATTGTAAGATTTTTTTTCTTTTTTGAAGAGTGAGAGCTTAACATTAATGAACTCAATAGAGTATTATAATAGCGTCGGACTAGCTCCAACATGTAGGTTGGAGTAGCACCATGCAATACACCACTGTACCGCTCTCTCCTACTAAACAAATCAAAGTTATGGGCAATCACAGTATCCTTGTGATTAGTCATAACAATCGAAACATCAGGAAACAAAGCTAAGATTCCCTTTACCTCACGATGAATACGGCGAAGGAGAGAACGATCATCAATTTCAGAGATAAGGTCCTGGTAGACCACCAAGCAATCAGGTGTATGTAAGCCAGTCATCCAACGTAAACAAGGCAAGCCAACATCTCAACTTCGTCAACACTACAGCAATGCTCTAAAAGGTCCCAAGCTAAGAGAATAACATGACCAAAGATTTCCTTGCAATGATTCCAATACTTGCAGTGTTAGAAATCGAGTCATAACCTGCATCCGCACAAACCTGAATCCACCCATCAGGGGGAGGCAGCCACTTTGGATCAGATAAATCAGTGCTTTTCATTTAACATCAACGACCTGACAAGGCATAGAATAGCCCGACCAGTAAGCAAGATAGCTTTGGGAAACACATTGAATGTTGGACCGTTGCTTCCCCTTACCAAATATTAAATCACTGCGGAAATTCCACATCCTCCGGAATAAAAAATAGAATCATGGTGCGCATGTGGTTATTCTCACTAGCAAGCAAATGCAAGAACCAATCAGGGCCAGTATTTACAAAAGCTTTTCATCCGGGAGTTACGAAACATGGCGGAGAGCAAACCTCAAAGCTCGAGCTTTAGGACATTGGATCATTGCATGAAATCCATCTCCACTTTCCGTTCCACAAATAGAGCAGGTTGGGAGGACATCCATGTTCCTTCTCCATCTACTATCTTGAACAACAAGAGCATTATTAGCCAACTTCCGAGAAAATACTTTAATTCTGTGAGGAACATTTGCATTCCAGATACACTTTCAAATTGGGCGCCTATCACCAGGAGAAATGGTACATTGACCGCGATCATCCTGTGAGAGTTTACCGATGAGACCAACTCTATAAGCACTTCGGACAGAGAATAAGCCATTCTTTCAAAATGCCATGCAATAAAATCTTCTTCAGCCACCACCGGAATTCTAATGCTTAAGACAGCCGCTGCATTGTGAGGATAAAACACTTGATGCACTAAACCAATATCATAGGATTTAGAGTTAGTAATCATAAGTTGTGAAACCCATTTCAACCGGGATCTATCTGGCTTTCCTGTAATTTTCAAACCAGAATCCCGAGGCACTTCCCTCCAAATACGGATTTTATCGCCATTATTAACACGCCATGCAATACCTTGCTTTAGAAGATCTAGACCATGCTTAATACCTTGCTACCCTGGTGACGAATTCTTTGGAAAAACTATATAAAGCAAATCACCATTTGGAAAATACTTTCCTTTCATCAACCTTGCACATAAACTCGCCGGCAAATAAATGAGACGCCAAGCTTGACGAGCAAGAAGGGCTTGGCTGAAAATCTTAAGATCCCGAGAAGGGCTTGATAATTGTAAGATTATTCTAGCCTATAGACATTCACCGTAAACTTCTTCTAATTCGAACGTGACATAGAATACATTTCTCCATTTCTTTATACCTTGACCCGCTTTAAAATGGTGGATTTGCTACCAAGCGGGAGCCCTCCTGCTCCTGGACATAGTTCCTTTCCTTGAAAGTGTTTCCATTTTCACGTGTTCTCTTCCTGCTTTGTTGGTTGTCCATCGGTGCAGCGGTGACCAGGCAGTATGGCATGCGGGAGCAGTGTACGACTTCTATGCAATTACTAGAGCACGAACCCATGTTGTCCCCTTATTATTAAGGAGATACATCAGAGGTGCCACCCCTTGTTGCCATAGGTGGTGGCCGGTGACAAGGAAGAGGAGGAAGTGCTAGAGAGGACGCCAGAGATAGAGGAAGTAGCGATGGCAACGCTCGGTTCACTACAGGGAAACATATTTTTCTCTGCTCTCTTTCTCTCTCCCCCTCTCTCGAATCCTCTCCTCTTCTCTACTTCCCCGTCCTGTCCCTCTCCCTCATCACTCCGGCGGCTTCGCTGGCTGGAGTTGGGAGGAGGGGTCCCGTCACGGCTCCCTTATATATTATCTACTATATTTAAATAATCTTCCCTTGTGGACTGTGTGACGGATCCCGGAATTAAATACGATTAGGGGAACGGATAATCGTCAAGGACCGAGAAACCAGTCGACCTGGTGGCACGGTACCTGCGCCATGTACACCGAGGCAGAGGGGTCCGACACCTGACCAACGCACCATACGCTTACCGAAGTCGTATGCCTTCACTGTTGGTCAAACCGGTCAGAAGCGATTAAACTTCCCAAAACCACATACAATTCCCTGATCCAGTGAAGGTTTAGAGTCGTTCTCAATTCCACTACGTAAAGCAAGATCGGAGGAGCCCGGCGATTCTACCCACACCCTAACCTAGCTCGGAAGCTAGTGGGTCGCTCGAAAGCCCAGTAGAATACACCCACACCCTGCTGACCGGCATAGCATCTCAGTCAGCGGGTCACTCCACCGACGCCTGCTTGACTTAATGAAAAGAAGAACAGCTTTAATCCTTCACGGCATACCCATATACTTCATTTCATACATGCATTGCATATGGGTAGTCACTGAAACAACTTATGCATCATCATAGAACTCTACAAAACAAGGGGTCTAGAGAATACATAAGTTACCATTGCCCAAAAGGGGTTTCATTTCACATAGCTACCAACTCGAAGGCTGGATACAGTTCTTCGAGTTATAAAAACAGCATGAACACAAAAGTGAAAAGCCTGAGATGGCAACCCCGCCATCTCCATAAATAGCCACATAACCCACAACATTATGACCGAGAAGGATAACATCAACTAAACATCTGGATCCACATTTTCTACGTCGTAGTACTCTCCGATACTGGACTCACCTGCAACGGTTTCGGAATTGAATTCCGTAAATACTTTCGTACTTGCAAGCAACATTTGTAGGCTCATCCCAATTCAATTTCAGCATGGCATGCGATAAAGAGAAGCACTAACATTTCATGATAACAATAAGCAGTTGGCATGACATGAGCATGAATGATAAGACAATATAACCATGGTATATACCAACCATCCATACCAAGATTTAAGACCATAAATCTCAGATTTTCAAATTATGGAAATCAACCAAGATTCATCCATATCCATCACATTTTTTCAAACAAGACAATTTATTCGCGGTTGCTCCAACCGAGGCTCAACCGAAGGTGCGGTCAGGCAAGGAAACCAGAACTTGCCCGACGCGAGGAGTGAATTGAGAATGCGTAAGTACAGGGTTGGCCGACCGTGACTTCCCACCACTCTCAATTCAAACCCCGTCGTGGGTGACGGGTAAAGCCCTACGATATCGGCATCGCATCAGGTTAAACCACTTGTCGATCCATCTGTAGGTGTCGATACCCCGGCCCTCACAACTCACCATTAGGGTTTCATAGTTAAGTAGTCCATTTAAAAGATCACCACCGATCTTGCAATCAAATGTCCTACCATGCGAGTGATTACGCCATCACATAACATAGCATTACCGTAAGCATGACCATTAAGCATTTCAGTCCATCACAACCACGACATAAAATGAATTAGGGAATCTTAGCGAGCTTTTGCTAGGTTTGCTTTGGATAGCAATAGTATTTGACTTCAAGATAATGCTCGTTGCTTATTTCTACCCAAAATCAAATCCCGGAATACCAAAATAAAGCAATAGAAGGAACTTCAATTAAAACCAGCAAGTATAGAAATCCAAATATGCATAACATGCAGGATAATATGTAGAGAATCATGCATATATTTAGTATATGGAAAGATCAAGAAGATGGGGAATATACTGAGGTCTAGTAGATGATCTAAGTCAACTGTTAGTAGCACATATATTTCAATTTGAGTTATTAGAAATCATATACAAATCATTTTGCAAACCCTAGGGAAAAAGGGCATTATGAGAATTTCACATTTTTGAAGCAATGTAACATGAACATTAGTTATACCATGATGTTCTACAGACTAAAATAAGAATAGCAAAAAAAGAATCACTCAATTTGGAGTTCATATGAATTAGTTATGGATTTTTAAAGTTTAAACAATTTTCAGCATTTTTCTGTTAATTCCCGAATTCGAAATTTTCTTTAGAACTTTTGTTACTCCCGGAATACCTAGCTCCAGGGGCCGACAGATGGGACCTACGGGTCCGTCCCTTTCCCCTTACTTCCTAGCCCTCTCTCTCACTGGCCACCGGGTCCCGCCACTCCCTTTTCTTTTCTTTTTCTTTCTTTTTTATTCCTCCTTCTTCCTGCCGTTGGGGACTCGGTTAGAACACCTGGCGCAGTCACACGGCGGTGCATGACGGCAAGCATTCGCGCAAGCACCACAGGGGGAGGAACGGAAAAATAAATGCGGCAATGGATAGCGGAGCTCACCCTGGGCTCGTTTTGCTGCTCAGGTGGGACGGACGGGAACGGGGTCGAGGTCGACGTCGATGGTGGCGGCCGTCAATGCTTCGACGTTGATGGCAGGGTGAACTAGGACATATGAGGAGGAATGGATGAGCCGAGGAGATAGAAGAAGACATTGGGAAACCGGAAATGCACTCCATTTGGTTCAAGAGTTACTGGATGTGGAGAATTGGCGGTGAACGACGGACGACTGGCAGCGGGGAAGAAACCCAAAATTGGAAGTCCCGGCTGCATAATAATCCAATTAATCACGTGGGGAGGTGCTCGGGATCTTGATGAATTAATTTGGCAAGAAAAAGGGAAGAAAGGGAGATTACCAGAGATGGGAGCGTAGTTGGGTGCCAAGCTTTGGCCACCGGACTCGAGGAAGGAGGTGCACCCGAGGAGCTCCACAGTGACCCTGCGCATGGGGAGGAAGAAAATGAGCCTTCCAGGAGTCAGGCAAACCCGTGCGCATGTTAGAAAGGTAAGGCGGTCTCGCCGGACACGAGAACGAATCCGATGCCGAGGGCGGCGTGTCGCTGGAGCTCCCGATGTCATGCATTTTCCGGCGAAAAGAGGGCACGGCGAGTATCGCGGAGTGAGCGAGGAGGTGAGGTGGGATGCGAGGGCACCGTTGGCGAAGCAACCGAGGGGATAACGGCCTTGGGAGGACAATGCCGAGGAGATCGCCGGGGGTGTCCTAAGGAGGAGCTCGGGAGGTGAGTGCGTTCGTCAGGGAAGGGTCACCGCGTGGCGGGGAATACCTGCCCGTGGGCCTGGCGCGTCAGCGAGAGGAGGAAAGCAGAGAGAAGGGAAAGCGCCGAGCGACTAGGGAAGGCGGGAGAGAGAGAGAGCAGGCGCCTTCGGCGCGGCGGGGAAGGAGGTGGGTTAAGCCTGGGGGGAGGAAGAGTGGGCCGACCCCGGCCCACTTCGTGTGCAGGGGGGTTTAAACCCTTTTTTTCTTTTTCTTTTGCTGATCTCCAAATCCTGTTTCTTTTGAAAATGTTTGAATTGAATTCAAACCAGCAGAGTTACCAGCTCGTTTTGCAACTGCTTTTAGCTCAAATGTGATTTAAGGTTCAATTTGATAGATCAAAATTTTGAAATTTTGAAAATGGAGTTTAGGAAGATATTTATGACCCAATTAGGAGGTTTTACCATATTTAACAGGAATTTATAAGTGATAACTTCGCATGGATTTTTAGTGAGGTATTACCATTTACCGAAACTTTGTTGGGATTAAGAAAGATGAGCAAAACATGAGTGTAATCTGTTTAAGCAACCTCTTTCTTTTGAAAATAGGGTTCAAATTTCAATTTCCTTTAACTAGCTGGGGATTCCTTTAACACTTTGAACCCAGGGAAAGGTAAAAGAACTTTTAGTCATCAATAATTTCATGATGGCATTGAGGTTAGCTTTTGAGTAATGTTTTTCAGGGTTTCGAGGTAAATGCAAAATTTCAAATGATCTATACAATGACATGAGATGCAAAAAGCTTTGGCTTTATTTCTTTTAGACTTTAGAGGTTCTAACTCACATGATTACAGCTAATGGGTCATTACAAACTGCCCTATTGGGTGTTTGGCGGTGTGATGATGGAGACGAATTGCGCGTCGTTGGCCCCCACAAGGCTTCGGATCCAGCATTTTCTAGAGAATATCACGGTATGGTTGCCTCATTGGCCTACCTTTGTCTCCTTTATCTCCTTTCTTTTGGCTCAAATCTGTTGTTCCCCTTCATGCTACACCGATGGTCTCAGGTCTCAAGCCATGATGGAGGTTGGGCAACCGAAACCATTGTTGTCCTTTTTGCAAGCGCTGGATCTGAGCCTCTGGCCATGGCGACACTTAGGAGTTCATCTGGTGCTGTTCCTCTCTTTTGTCCAGGTTTCTTTTAAAACACTGCTTGATTTCTTTGGTTGGCTCGCTGGATTCCGTCTCCCTATTCCATATTCTCTGGCGAGTGATTTCTAGTGCTTCAAATATGCCCCTTCCTTGTTCCCGGAGTGAGTCAAGTAGGGGTCGATGCATGTTTTCTAGTCAGTTTCTTGGTGTCGGGTTCAGCTCGCATCGATGAAGGTTTCCTTGAAAATGATCTGCATTGGTGTGGGTGCCAGGATCTAGGCTATCAATTAGAGGGGCAGTGAATAGGGTATTAACAAAAACTAATCATAAAACTAATTTATACATAAGTATCTCTATAACACTAAGCAAAACCTAGTATGCTAGTGATAAAAAAGGTAAGGAAACAAGTATAGAGAAATGCAAGGAAACAACCACACTAGAGATATAAGATTTGTTATCGAAGTTCGAGTCTTTGGTGAGGCTCTACATCTCATTAAGGAAGTTTGATCCAACAATCGAAGTCGGCACCAAATCATGTTATTTCCTCAAAAAGCTGCCGATGCAAAGCTTCCCTTCTCTTGTGGCAACTCTTCACCTTGCGGTAGGTGAGATCCAACCTTTACAAACTTCTCGGCTTCTTCACAACTTTGAAGACTCCCAAGCAACGCCTAACCATCTAGGAGGTGCTAACCTCCAAGAGTAATAAGAACTTGATCTCAACTTGGAGGTGATCCCTTACTTAGATGAAAATGAAAGTTCAATCCAAATCCTCAAGAATTCTCCTCTCAAAGATTCTCACAAGAAGACAAGAGAAAGGAGAGTAAGAGTGCATCAATTTAGAACGTAAATGATTATCTCCACCTAGAGGGTGATTGTTTATATAGACTGCCTGAAAAAGTCTAGCCATTACTCACAAAGAAACCTCACCTGGAGGTTCCGGACAATCTCGTTCGGAGGTTCCGGGATTCGACCACAACGGCATGATACAACCATGCATACCTCTAGTGCGGCCACAACCGTTAAGCCATGATGGAAAACATATACATCAAAGTATTTACGTATAAGTTATGTAGATGAGGAGGAGTTAGCTACTGTAATTCGTAGATTGGTAGGTTATGTTTTGATTAAGAACATGATGTGTCTTTTAGGGTAGACACTGTTGGTGTTCTAATCCGGCAATAATGAATATGGGGCAGCGTACGCGCATCAGATCTAGATGGGTACACACGGGAGACAAAGTTTATACAAGTTTAGGCCCTCAAGAAGAGGTAATACCCTACGTCCTGTGCTTGGTGGCTGGTATTGCTTGAATCCCGAGTGCCGCAAGTCCTCAAGAACAAATCTCAAGGTTGCTAGGGCTTTGGTTGTTTGAAAATACGAGAGCGTATGAGAGCTTACTCGAACTTCTCAATCAGGGGATCCCTACCTGGCCTTATATAGACGACCGGGATAGGGTTACAAGAGTCCTGATCAGCCTACAGATTGGTTTCCTAATTAGTTACAACAGAATCCGGGATTGCCGGGTAAGTGTTTATCCCTGTCTTGTATTCCAAGTTGATGAGGCGCCCCCGTGTAGAAGTCGGACTCCGAGTTGTCGGCCCGGCCCACCCTATGTCCAAAAGGCCGGCTTTGTCCTCCTTGACGATACCCGGGTGCCATGCCATCGTCAGACACTCATCGTCGAGTTTGGGAAATTCTTGACAAAAATTCCCAAGTTTTTGAGAACGCTGTAGAAAATATCTATGTTGTGATTTACGTGGAAATTTTCTTACTGCGTGAGTTACCATCTTTTATATTGGTTCTCGCATACTGAACCACAGAGTTCAAACCCTCTACTTCACGTGCATTGCATGCGAGAGCAAGAGACTGAAAACTAGGTGGAGGAAGTGCCATGAAAGATCGGGCCACAGTGACAGATCATTTCCTCGCTTAGTGGGTTGGTCCTCATCAGCTAGTTTAGGAGAAACATTGCTCGGAGGGAGCAGC
Organism: Stipa capillata; assembly: GCA_019208055.1. Lineage (NCBI taxonomy): Eukaryota > Viridiplantae > Streptophyta > Magnoliopsida > Poales > Poaceae > Stipa > Stipa capillata. The sequence continues at coordinate 966,086 of JAGXJF010000087.1, read as the reverse complement.
TTGGACATGTCAGACAGTTCAAAAACCTCAAGAAAATTCAAGACCCGGAGAGTCCAGACCAACAAAATTTGGAGGTTTCAAATTGAAACAACCCTTCTGTCCTGAAACAAAATTTGACTCGGAGGTCCCAGGAGATCTTCACTCGGAGGTTCTAGACAGGCAAAAACAGAGCCAACTTGGTTTCCTCAGAAATGTCGAACCAGGAAGGTCCGGACGAAAGAAGGAACTAGGACAGAGGCTAGTCTAAACTCAGAGGTTCCAAATGAACTTCCTTTGGAAGTTTAGAACAAAGCCAAGGCTTTGGTACAGAAGCTTTTCGTCACTCTAAGTGTCCGGGGAAACCCCACTCGGAAGTTCCGAACAACATGAAACAATCTGAACAAAACTATTGTGTGGACTTCAGATAGTTTGGATGACCTTCACTCAGAAGGTCTGAGTGAAAAACGATCTCTGAACAGAAACTCTGTCTTCACTCGAAGTATCCGGATAGACTTCACTCAGAAGGTTCAAGCAGGAACTCAACTGAATAGAAATTCTGAAAGGTTCCAGATACTCTAGATGAACCTCACTCGGAGGATTCGGGTCAACACTTAGCGTGCTGGAACCTACTCTCACACACACTTGGACATTTTTGCCGGTTGTTCAGAACACTCAGGACACTGAAGATTGGTGTAGAGAGTTTTCCAAAGACTTAAAATTGATCTCTATTGAGCACTTAGCAAGTTATCTCTTTCTACGCTGTTGATTAGCTCCCCCCTTTATAATATGATTGCCCTATACTTAATGTGATCATTAGATCACTAAAAGGACTGAAAAAAGTTTTGTGGTCCCTTTTTGATCTTTTATGAGGTCATCAAAACTTGTTCCAACTCGCCTTGGAGACTAAACACCAAATCAACATCTTGATATACACATTAGTTCCTTAATCATTTTTCATTAATCATCAAAACCTACTTAGGAAGCTAATATGCACTTTCAATGGGGCCGGCTCCTGCTGTTGTGATGCCTGCTTGGTCTCTGTAGTTCATCTCAACCTGCAGTTTGAAGGCCCATTTTGTGGTTATTGGACACGTGGGCTGGTGGGTTTGATTGACAACATGGCTCTGGCTTCAGGGTGGCATTGTATGCTCATTTCAGGGGTGACTCAACCACTAGCGGATTTCCTGTACCTCCGTCCTAGGCAACTACCCAGGCTTTCCTGCTGCTCTCCATGGAGCTCCGGAGACCCTTGCCGGCGGCACTAATCGCTAGAGCGACGACCTAATCAGGCAAGATGTGAGATCCTGGACCACGCGGATGAGCTTGCGTCTTTGGCTGTGAGCTTGCCTAGGCTTTCAAAAAGTGCTAGCTTCACCACTAGACTCGACGGTGATTGACACATGATCGTCCTCAACACCAATGGTGACGACACCCCCTTTTACCTCTAGATCAGAATCAGGTAGATTCGATGGAGGCCCTTCGTCCAAACAAGTCTTCTGTTCGCCGGTCGCAGCTCGTGCTAGCGGCTTGCTGGAGATGGCAGTCGGTGCACTGGTTGGCACAGAAAATCCTGTCTAAACACATTCATAGCCATGTGGAAGAATGTCGGGCCGTGTAACCTTAGTGGAATGGTTGCTGCATCCATATATCCTTTACCGATGTCCTTGTAATTTTCTACTTTTTATGCCCTCTCTTCGACTGTGTCATAATCTTGTGTTGTAACTGTTACATGCAGTACTCGGGCCCCACTTTAAGATAATCAAAGTAGTGTTCTTAAAAAAATTACTAGAGGGAAATGTGGGGTAGAGAATACAGTGTGTTCATGTTTGTTCATTGGATGACTTCCTGTCGTGGACACTATTAAGGCCCCCTTCTTTTAGGCTTATAGCCCTGCTTATAGCTCCAGGAAGCTAGAAGCCCAAAAGAAGGCGTGGCTGTGGAGATAAGCGTCTGCAAAATCGTGTTGGTGCCAAGAAGCTACGAACTCGGTGCTTCCCGAGCTTCTGATCTGGGGGGATTTGAAAATGCCACTAGACTTCGTATAGTAATTACGGCCTCCTGCCACCGCGCCCTCACCCCTCACCCCTCACCCATCGCCTCTCGCCTCTCGCCCCTCTCACCCCGAGAACCCCCGCCCGTCCCGCTCTCGCCCCGTAGTCCTCCTCCCCCGCCTCTCCCACCTCTCTCGAGTGGCGACAGCCCCCTCCGCCGCCGCCGTCGCTCCCTACCCTCTTCCCCCGCCGCTCCCTTGCCATCCTCTCCTGCCGCCGCTCCCCTACCCTCTTCCCCCACCGCTCCCTTGCCATCCTCTCCTGCAGCGGTACCCCGCAGATCCAGCCGGCCGCTAGCTCCCGCTACCCTCCTCCTCCCCCATCGGCCTCCCTCACCGTCCGGCTCGCAAATCTGGCCGGCCCCGCCGCCAGCGTCGGCCCTCCTCCTCCTCCCCCACCTCTAGCGCCTGCCTTCGGCGCTGCCGCGAGCGTCCGCCCCCGCTGAAGATCTCGGCCCACCTGCCCGCCACCGAGCTCCCCGGCCTGCCTCGCTCCCCCGTGCGCCTCCCTACCCGGCCGGTCCCCAGGTCCTCGTCCCGCTGGTTTCGTGAGCCCCGCTCCGGCCGCCTCTGTGCCTGGTCCTCCTCTGTCGGGCCTCCCACGTCCACCTCCCGCCGGGCCTCGCACGTCCACCTCCCCTCCCTAGCCTGCACTGAGCCTCCTCCGTCCTCCACCCCCCACCCCCCACCCGGTCCTCCTCCTTCCATCAGTGCTGAAGGTATATTTTGTTTTGCGTTTATTCAATTTAATGTACAGAGAATGTGATGCGGAACTTAGAAAATGGTGTATATATATGCTGAAATTGTTGTATTGAGCTGAGGATGCTGTGATTGTGATGCACAAAAATTTGATATTGATGTATATATTTGTATGCAGTGATGAGGCATTGATTAGATGATGGATTATTTTTTTTAACTATGTTTGCTTGTATGATCAAATGTGTATGCAAACCCGTTAAGATGTACTCTCTAGTCTCTGTTTCGAACTTTGGGGGACGGTGCAATGTGTAATGACCCAATAATATTCCCTGTGAATTGTATGAATTGTAGCCTTTCTTCCTGCCCTGTTGCTTGGAGAAGTAAAAGGTCAACATGTTTCAATCAAGAGAAAAAGAAGAGCTACCTCTTATTTCTAAGAGGTCACCATTTCCTTGTATTTGTATAGACCGAAGGAGTAATAAACCAATATGAAATACTGATTCACAGGATAACGGCTTTTGCTTCATTATTTAACATTTTGAATATATTTGTACTAATAGGACTTGATTATCATGTGCTTGAGTTGATGAGCTATTATATTCATTCCATGTTCATAGATGAATAAAGGAAAATCTAGAAAAGCAACTTGGGATGCCGTTGCTCATAGGGTTTTTCTTGACATATGTGTGGAGGAAGTTCGTGCCAATAACCGACCAACTCAATGTTTAAACAATGTTGGTTACAACAATTTGATAACCAAGTTTAATGAGCGCACAAAGAGAAACTATGAGCGCAAACAATTCAAAAATAGGTGGGAGACGCTAAAAAAGGATTACAACGTATGGAAGTCATTGAACCAACATGCATCTAGTTTAGGAAGAGATCCTGTCACTAACACCATCGTGGCTAGTGATGACTGGTGGGCTTTAGATATACAAGTATGCTACCTTTCATATTATTTCCCCTAGTTAATTTTATAATGGTTATTTTGTGCTTATGTGGTTTTGTGATTGTCTTACAAAAATGTCCAGAAGCGGTCAAGTTTCGGATTGCTCCACTTGATAGTGAGAATAAGATGATAATAATATTTGATGCTCATAGTGTTACAAATGAACATGCAAGGGTGGCAGGTGGTTCATTTCAAGGTGCAGCCTCTCGTGTTAACCTATGTGAAGACGATTCTGGCTCTGATGGTGAAGGGTTAGTGTCACGCCCTGATTTTCTAACTCCGAATCTTAGCATGAAACCCTGCATGTTAGGCATAACCTAATCGTCGAATGCGTCTCATCCTTAATCTCACCCCTCTCGTAAACTTCTGAGCTAGACCCTAATCCGGGAATCCACCCCATCTCTTCGCTCGATCGATATCTGGCGATACCCTCGCGGCACCTCATCACCAAAAGTCCCCGAGTATCGTGTTGAAGCCTCGAAGACACCCTACCCATCCCCCTACCTTGCCACGCTCCGAAACCCTAGTTCCGACCCTCGAAACCCCTTCCGTCCTATTTAATCCTTTCTTCCTAAAACCCTAATCGTGAAGTCTACCTCTTCCCGGTGTTCCCAACAATTCCAAACAACTTCCTGAAGAACCCTAACAACATCCTTGATCTAAATATAACATAAAATATAGACGGCCAATGTAAAAATCTTGAGTTACAAAGATATTAAATCTTAGGGCAATATTGGACGTTGTACTGCAACCCCTAAAATTATCTCTCGAAAAATTTCGATAAATTTCCACAACACTTCCCACACCTCTAGGAGTCCCAATATCTAAAATCTGGGGCAGGTCATGTGCAAAAATTAGGGAAGGCAAGCATCGAGCACCTTAGCCCCGATTGACGTCTCGCATGAAATCACCGTAAATTTTCACCTAAAGCTGCCCAAAATCTATTGAGTGAACAGCCACTCTGCCCTCACATTTCCAATCATCATTTAACCCACTGGTAGCCCTTGTTCTATCAACACCCAATGGAAATCCATGACACGTCGTGCATGGCATTCATGGTCTGCCCTGCACAGTGTGTATTTAAATGCCAAATGTTACAGAGCACCCAGTCGAGTCCCTACGGTCATCGTTGTCATGGTTGTGCGCGGTAAATGTCCTTTGGACACGCGGTGGCATGAGCTTGCTGCTCTGGACGCGCTCTGGACACGTCCAGTCGTGCCACAGCGTGCACCCCGCTGCCCTCACACCACACCGACCACCGCAGAGCCTTGTCCGAGCAACAGCAGCACGCATCAGTGTCCCTCTGCTCCTCCACGATCAGTCCCTTCATTTGCTTTAGCTCAGACCGCCATTAACCTCCCCGCCGAGCTATCCCATCACCGGCTTTGAACGAGTCCAGCAACCGTGGCTAAACCAGGCTCGCCGCCGGCCTATAAAAGGAGCCGAGTGCCCAAGCTTTTACCATCCCACCCACACCGAGCTGCCCTACAACCCGACAGCCCATCTTCTTCTTCTCTAGCTCAACTGCCCGAGCTCAGCTCCACCCCGCCGCCCCTCTGTTCCACGCCCCGATCCAAATCACCGAGCTCCATTAGCCAATCGAGGTAGCATCTCCCTCTTCGGTGACCAAATCAAGTCGCCGGACCACCCCGAGTTCCCAGCCGAGAACACCGTGCCGAAGCTCCCCTCCCCGAACACCTCCCCTGAGCAAGCTCCGCCCCTGACCCTGAGCACCCGGGCTCTCCCAGGGCGCTACCCGGTTCTCCCTAGCCCGAGACCATCGGAGCCCCGCCCCACCAGCTCGAGCTGAAGCGCCGCCGGCCACCTGGTTCGCCGGAGCAGTGGGAGCAAGCCGACGGGTAAATCCCAGGCCCAGCGCGCCACCGCTCTCTTTCTAAGTGAGTTCATTAACTCTGCTGAATGTCCGCACGCCCGACCAATTCAAAGCGCTTTTTCTCAGCCCGCTTCCGACCACTGGCAGTGTAATAACCGGCTCCCATTTCTAGTACAATCAAAGCGTTTTAATCCCTGTCGGAAGCTGCCCTTAATTCGGTTTTAGCCAGCTGCAAATCGGGTGCAACCGGTCTGACCGGTCCGTCCCCTAACCACCAGGTTCCTGAGTCTATTCCAATTCTGGAATCCCTAGAAAAATTTCCAAACATTAGCTCTAACTCTTTGCCAAAATCCAAAACATTTTAATAGAATTGATAGGGAGTAGAACTTGGGTTAGTTTATTAAACAGTCAATTCCACATATGCAGCATATATGCATGCATAAACCCTTGAACAACCCTAGATTGAAAATCTCCATCCCCATCTCGTGGAATTAAAACATTAGTAACCTCCTGAAACTCGTTTGAACAGAAGTTGTTAGGTTAAAAGTTTAACGAGAGTGTTTTCCCCATCTAAATATATCATCATTTCATGTGACAAAATTTTGCATATACCGGCTGCCAAAAGCATTCTTTGTCCCCGTAAACCTATACCCTAAAACCCTGGGACATAATCCCCGACCTAGGCTCAGGTATATGCATCTCCCTTTCTTAATCGCCGCCCGAAACCCTAAACCCCAACTCGATTGCTTCCGGGCAAGCACCTCCCTGAGTTCACCTGGCTATCTGCGATTTATTTTGTCACGCATATTATTTGATTTCCTTGAGGTGTTTGGATTGTTGTTTATTCGTTATTTCCTTCGACGCGTAGTTCGCGGAGTGAAATACATGCGTCAGGACGACCCGGAGTCACCCCCACAGCAGGAGCAAGGACAGGAACTGCCAGGCAAGCAATTCCCCGTCTTGTCCATTTTGAATCCTATATTTGCAAAAGTATATTTATTTTGATTATGAAACATGCATGCTATGTTTATCCATGATATTTTATGTAGATTAGCTATACCCGATAAATGCATTCGAACCAGGGTTGAACATCCGATTTCTTGTAACCCTAGTGATTCGTCGGATGGTTTCCAACCGACGAAATACCAAGGTTATAGGCAGTAGCCATTGCTTAGTCCTGCTATAGTTAAAAACTAAAATTTTGTTCGATTGATTCAAACCTTCGGGTACGGGAAATTAAAACCCGCGGATAGCGTATGTTATCCGCGGTGAGCTTTAAAAGAAATGTTACCAAAACCCAAAATGAAGTTGAAGATGGTTTTGATTCGGGTAGGAAGGTAAGGTGGTTTGAAGGGAGACGAAGTAGCGGAAGGCTACTCGGTGATTGATGGTAAACTTGAGTCCTACTCGAATCAGTTAAGGACCGAGCCCAAGCGCCGCTAAACCAGTTCCCCCACCGTACGTCCACATGTCCTTTATGGGAAGGACTTGACTCGGTAACCCGCCTAATAATAGGATTCGGACCCATAGGAAGTAAGGAGGAACTGCTAGGTAGGATATGGATCCCTAGAGAATTCCCACGACGCTACATGGGTCGAGATTCTTAGTGAGCTCCATTTAGGCGTGGGTGAAGATTCGACACAAAGATGAGCGTTTCTCCGGATTGTGGTGTCAGGCTGCCTGGGCACAATCGGAGTTGAGGTAAGTCTCATTTAGCGGGTCCGGCTCTAGTATTAACGCAGGCGAAGGGTTTCATTGTATTATCCCTGCCAATACACCTCATCAGGTGTATTAGTTAGTACTCGGCATTAAAGGGATTATTACATCTTGTGGGTAAAGCCGTACAACCTCTGCAGAGTGTTAAAAATTATTCGAATAGCCGCGTCCTCGGTTATGGACATGAACTGGCACAGCCACACCCCGGTTAGACTAAGTTTCATTTGCAAAAGATGGGCATTGGGATTAAGGACGTGGGCATGACGTGTCCACAGTTGGGCAATTTTAGGCCACGCGTCGGTGGTAAGGAAATTGCTGAAGGAAAGAAAGTCGCCGTATTGCCTGAGATGGATGGAATACGGTCTAGTGATGGAAAACCTAGTTATCGAATATGTGGAAACTACCGTTCGATGGATGGTGCCATGGACGGTGAGTGGAACTATCGGTAATAGGTTATGAGTTGATTAGCGGTGTTTACCGCGTGAGATGAGATGAGTTGAGACAAGATGGAATATGATGAGGTGCTACTTGATTTACTACCAGTTTTTTCCAAAATGCTTTTACAATCTACTATTCAGTATTTCCAATTCAGAACTTACATTTTCGCACAACCAGCAACATAAGTTAGAGCTGCCCTCTTGAAATACTCCTGCATGAAATATAGCTGTATAATCCTCCTATGGGGATTGCTTGCGAGTACATTCAATGTACTCACCTGGCTTGTTGATTTGGCCAGAGGACGAAGAAGACTTCGACTTCGAAGAGGGTGATAGCGAATTCGAGGGTTAGGGCGTTTTCCCCCAGTCAGCTGCCTGTTGGTTCGGCATGTCGATGGGTTATCCACTACGCTATATTTTATTTCCACTGCTGTTTTATTCGGCCAATAGGCCTGGTGTTGAACCTCGACCATAAAGGTCTATATGTGTAATAAGAATTTGGTATTGTATGTGTATGCTATCAAGTGTTTGTGCGTACTGGCTACTGATCCAGGGACCAGTACAGTAATCACAAAGGACGTGTCCGGCCTTAAAACTGGGCACGCCACAAGCTTGTTATCAGAGCATACTGACTGTAGGAATACCCTAGTAGCATGGCCGTTAGATAGACCCAGGATATAGGCATTTTCCAAAATTCTTGAAAAGCAAAATTATTTAAGTATATGTTCTAGTATTCTTCTCCTCTCTAAAATTCATTCTTTCCAAGCAAAACGCTGAATAACTAAAGCTCACCTTGTTTTTGGTTTTGAAATTTTTTTGTAGATAGAACGATGGAGTTGTTCGGAGAAACCTGTGCCATCAGCACCGAGGGATGCCCACGACTGCTTCGGGAAGCATTGGAACGCTGTGGATACACCGCCAACCCCAAGTACCATGTTTTCCAAGAGAAGATATCAGACACTGTGACTGAGTATTGGGCCAGGGTACTCATAATCGGACTACGGAATGTAGACAACCAGACTTACAGCTTTGTGGGACCCTGTAGCTGGTCATACGTTCAGGCAGTACATCTGGTGGCCTACAAAGCACTTGTGCACCTCCGCCACGAGCTGTGAGAGATGGGAATCTTCAGGGCCACGAGGTACATCCCGCAGTACCCAATCCAGGAGGATGTCCGATGGTAAACCCCACCCCTGGCGGAGAACGACCCTGCCGTGACGAACTTAGCCCACTACGTGCAGGCTCAGGATTCACTACTTCACTGCGCTCTGGTAGAGCTGGAGGATGTGCGCAAGGAACTACTACGTGTGAAGACATTGCTGGAGCAGGCCACTACTCGTCAAGAGAGGACGACTACCACAGTTGAAGTACCTCCAGAACCCTGGGACATTCCGATGGTGAACGAGCCACCGCCTCCACCAAAGAGACGCTGCGGTAACGCCCGCGAATACATACGTCGGTTCACATCAGGAGCCGGGACTTCTCGTGTCCTTCCCGAGATACCGAGCCCTACGTCGCTCTATGGATCCATTGACGTTCAGGACTCTGATGAAGAAGAGGATCCCGAGGAATTGGTGCCAGCTACAGCTGAAGATGACGAGGAGGTCCAGGTCACGTCTTAGATTCTAGGGTTTGTAGTTGTTTACCACCATGAGCTAGTGTCGTATAAAATAAATAAGTAGGCACTAGTAGTACGTCAGGTCTTGTGTAATGTACTGAACCTTGTGTGTGCTAGGTGGTGTACGACGCACCATAAGTGTGTATCGTGTCCACTTATTGAATAAAATGGCCCACTCGGCCTAGTGTTGTAAAAATCAGATCTATTCGTACCCGCAAATCCCTCTCACCTGTCTTTCAAATGCGAAACCCGAGCGAGGATAAGACGTTTGGGTCGTCCCTCAGTAATGAGGGTAGATAAGTGTCTTATCCCGATATAAAGGCTATTCTCCTTTCTGACCCAAGCCACACCCATCTGCCCTATAAATACCCCGAGTCTCTTTCCTCACTTCACCGCTCCCAGCTGCCCTTGAAACCAGTAGCTGCAGTCTTTTTCTCTCCTTCCCTCAGGCAACCCCAAGAGGAAGCCATGCCCCGCGGAACACTCTACAATGAAACCACCGCTCCCGAGCTTGCAGGATTTGTAGACATCCTGTGGACGGTCGCCCAGAGAGCTCTCCGAGCCTCCCAGCGACTGGAGTATGACGTCTACCAGGAGGAGGCCACCAATGCAAGCGTGTACTGGGCCGAAGTACACATCTATCAAGATGGCGTTGATGACGCAGCGACCTTCCACTTTATTGGCCACCCAGTACCCGACCCTGACCTAGCCATGCAAATGGCTGCATGGGAGGCTACCTCCCGTCTTTGCCAGATGATTCCGAGCATGAATTGCAGAGCTTTTCGGTTCTACCCCAGCTGTGCCGTGGGAGAGAATGCATCCTTCGCCAGCACCCAGATGGAACAAGATGTAGCCGTGGTGCACCTTACCCGGTATCTGGTCACCATGACCGAAGTCTTCACCCAGCTCGTCGACACTCTTGTCCTAGCCACACCCCTCGCACAGCCAAGACCTCGTGCTCGAGGTCCTACCTCGACATCTGCTCGTGCCTCCGTATCAGAAGAACCACCCCTGCCAGGAATACCCGTAGTGGTAGATGGATACCCCTTCCCTGCTCTTTCCACCGAGTATCTCAGGCGAAGGGTTTCGTTGTATTATCCCTGCCAATACACCTCATCAGGTGTATTAGTTAGTACTCGGCATTAAAGGGATTATTACATCTTGTGGATAAAGCCGTACAACCTCTGCAGAGTGTTAAAAACTATTCGAATAGCCGCGTCCTCGGTTATGGACATGAACTGGCACAGCCACACCCCGGTTAGACTAAGTTTCGTTTGCAAAAGATGGGCATTGGGATTAAGGACGTGGGCATGACGTGTCCACAGTTGGGCAATTTTAGGCCACGCGTCGGTGGTAAGGAAATTGTTGAAGGAAAGAAAGTCGCCGTATTGTCTGAGATGGATGGAATACGGTCTAGTGATGGAAAACCTAGTTATCGGATACGTGGAAACTACCGTTCGATGGATGGTGCCATGGACGGTGAGTGGAACTATCGGTAATAGGTTATGAGTTGATTAGCGGTGTTTACCGCGTGAGATGAGATGAGTTGAGACAAGATGGAATATGATGAGGTGCTACTTGATTTACTACCAGTTTTTCCCAAAATGCTTTTACAATCTACTATTTAGTTTTCCAATTCAGAACTTACATTTTCGCACAACCAGCAACATAAGTTAGAGCTGCCCTCTTGAAATACTCCTGCATGAAATATAGCTGTATAATCCTCCAACGGGGATTGCTTGCGAGTACATTCAATATACTCACCTGGCTTGTTGATTTGGCCAGAGGACGAAGAAGATTTTGACTTCGAAGAGGGTGACAGCGAATTCGAGGGTTAGGGCGTTTTTTCCCCCAGTCAGCTACTTGTTGGTTCGGCATGTCGATGGGTTATCCACTACGCTATGTTTTATTTCCGCTGCTGTTTTATTCGGCCAATAGGCCTGGTGTTGAACCTCGACCATAAAGGTCTATATGTGTAATAAGAATTCGGTATTGTATGTGTATGCTATCAAATGTTTGTGCGTACTGGCTACTGACCCAGGGACCAGTACAGTAATCTCAAAGGACGTGTCCGGCCTTAAAACTGGGCACGCCACAGTTAGGGGTCCCTGATAGTACACCTTTGCGAAAGAAGGGTGGAAAGAAGAGATTCATGCCTCATTCACCTCCAAAGATGACAAGTGACAATACTTCCAGGCTTGACCGTATCTTAGATCAAATTGAGAGCAAAATTCTGGAACATCTCGAATGACTGTTGATCCAGTGAGACAGGAGATTAGAGAAATGTTGGCCTTAGTGGTTCAGGATAGAGCCGAGCCAGGGAGCGATGAGCATTTCTATGCCACACAGCTCTTCATGAAGAAGGAATGCCGTGATGTCTTCACCACTTTGGATACACCTCGTGTTAGGCTTGGATGGTTCAAGAGGACATGGGAGGAGAAAAGGAAGCGTTAGATGCTTCTTTGCTATCTTCATATGTTTCGTTCTATTGTCATCCTATTATCGACATTGTTTAGTGAGCTTGTAATGTTGTGACTATGTGTTCTTGATTTGTGTTGAACCTATGCGAGATTGTTTACTAAGGTTTTTATGTCATGAACTATGTTATTAATTTGATTTGAATCTATGTGAGCCTTTTATGTTAAGAACCTATGTTATTTATTTGTTGGTCTCATGTGTTGAATTTTTTTATGTACAATGACAGATGTTTTGCTCAAGTTCTAGTGAATCCAGTGATGATGCTGTTGTTTCTGAGAATTCAGAAGAAGATTCAGATCTTTTATTGCCCCTTATTGCTTGTATGGTACATGAAGATGGTTGGAAGGCTCCTTACGCGTCAAGGAAAATACCTTTCATGACAGGAATTCAGTGGGTTCAGGAGAAGTTGAAGGATCCAAAAGAATTCTATGACATGTTCAGGATGAGAAGGTCAGTGTTTTTCATGTTACATGACACTTTGGTCAACAACTATCAGTTGAAGTCAACTCATAACATTTGCTCAACAGAAGCATTAGCCCTCTTCTTATGGACATGTGGATCACCTCAGTCTAATAGTAATGGTGCAGACCGATTTGAACATTGTGCTTCTACTATTAGTACAAATTTTACTGAGGTTTTAGAGTTTTTGGACCGTATGGCTAATGATTATATCAAACCAGTAGATCCTGCGTTCAGTACAGTTCATCCTAAACTTAGAAAATCAAGATTTTGGCCTCATTTCAAGAATGCAATTGGAGCAATAGATGGGACACATATTCCTGTCGTAGTGCCAAGTCATCTCAAAGTAATGCACATTAACAGACATGGTTATACAAGTCAAAATGTTATGGCAATATGTGATTTCGATATGAGGTTTACATTTGTGGTCACCGGATGGTCTGGATCTGTTCATGACACACGTATGTGGTCAGATGCTTTGGTGGAATATGATGATTAGCCACATCCTCCCGAAGGTAAGTCACCTGCTTTTATTTTATACCTTTTATTTTGCTCGGTCATATAATATGTGCTGTTATTTTTAACTCATAACTGTAGAAAAATAATATCTTGTTGACTCCGGCTATCCAAATCGAACTGGCTATCTCGCTCCATTCAAAGGACAGCGGTATCATGTACCTGAATTTACACAAGTAGCTCCAGTTGGAATGAAAGAGACTTTCAACCATTGTCATTCATCTCTACGAAACGTCATCGAAAGGTCTTTTGGTGTTCTCAAGATGAAATGGCGAATTCTTTGTGGTATACCAAGCTACCGGTTGAGAAGCAAAAGATGATTATTACTGCATGCATGTGTTTGCATAATTTTATTCGTAATAGTGCTCTACGTGATGGACATTTTGATAGGTTCGAGAGAGGAGAATATGTTATGGAGGACACGCCAGCTCCAATACATGTGAACCATACCACACCTTTAGATGATGGTACCATGGACACAATGCGTGATGCGATTGCTTTAGGTTTGGTAGGATGAGGGTCAATGATTGTATGATGTGGTGCTTTTCATATCTTGTAGCTCATTTTGATGGTAAGAAGATATGCACATTTTACCATTATTTGACGTAATATTTGTAAACTATTATAACTAGACAATACCTCGCGCAATTCCTTATATCGTCACATCTAATTCACTATCTACTTTAGCTAAGTCTTGACTCAATTGATGCTATTTGAGAGCAAATATAAAAGAAATAGAGAATAGGAGCATAATTAGGGTGATGAGGGTTCTTTGAAGATTAGAGTATTAAGGAGTGAGATTTAGGTTAAAAGGAGCAGAAAAATAAAATCAGGGCGTCAAGACGATCAAAATGGATACATTATGTATTTTTAGGGTTTGGTGAATAGTAACGGGTTGGTTACTATTCATTACGGGTCGAGTCAGGTGAATAATATAAACCCGATACTATTTATTGCGGGTCGGGAGAACAGTGCAAACCCATTAATCAACGCAAACTCTGGACTGTACACGGAATATCCGACGACTCACAGTGCGCTAGCTACTTTTTATGTAAAGATTAGCACTCTATTATGTTTGAAATATATTTTTTTCATTAATTACGTGCCAAAATAGTTGAGAAAAATAATATTAGCGAATAAACAGAGCACAAACTATTCCAAGGGTATTACAGACATTACACCATTCATCTCAGTAAATAAGCTCACACCTTAGAAGCCGAAAAGAAGGGAAGCTCAGCTTATCAGGGCTTCCTCCCATCGGAGCTTTCGTGGACAGTTAAGTTTAAGCCAATTTCAGCACAAGCCAAAGCCGAAAAGAAGGGGGCCTAAAATGGATCCGTGGACGCAGCCACCTCCCAGCGACCCTGGGCAGCTGCTCGGGCCCACGGGCGAGCAGCGGTGGAGGTGCCCCACCGTCGCCATTGAAGAGGCGCTGCACAGCAGCGTGTTTTGCCCGGGCAGACGCCACTTTGCTGGCTCGTTTCAGCCACGCGAGCCACTTGGGCCGCGGAGCGACGTGTCGGGTGAGGCCCATTGACGGTTCGAACCTTGGTACGGCAGATCGAGTTGTTGTCTCGTTGTACACAAGCTAACCATTGGGACGTGGCTCAATAGCTTTTGCAAACACTTACAAAAGCTGAAGTTTTAGCATATTTGTTGATTAAAAACTACTCCATGCAATATCTTTAATAAAATCGAGCTAACATACATAACCACTTCCTAAATGCAATTTGACATCAATATGCACTTCAAATTTTAAAGGCAATTTAAAGGCAATATTGACCCCTCCCGACTCCCTAATCTGAGCATGATTAGTTATTTTAATCCATGCACATTGTTGAATTTTAACCTTGAACCATTAAATTTCAGAAATGGGGAGGATTTTTTTCGTTGAGAGGACAAATATATATAATGGATTGATGTTTATTATACATATCAAAATTGCTAATGTTTAATCAGACGTTTCAATTGATCAAACTTAGCCATTAACCGTCCGGATCTAAAATTTATTTTTGTTGTTGACTGTGCAACGACTCATTGCGTTAACTGAGACGTAACAAAATTTTAATCGACTGAGCGCTAGCTAGACCCACATATACGAAATTAGACACGTAAACTTGCGCTCTACTTATGGTAAACATCTGGCTTCAATTCTCCCTTTCGCGAGTGGAACGCGTATAGTCCTTTGCCTCCCCGAGGTAACATTTCGAGGAAGATAATTGAAATCACCGACCGAATTTATATTTGTCTAGAGCTACTTCCTCTCCCACTGATAACAAGTATTTACCCGTTAAATTTTCTTGACCTGCACGGGACACAAAGAACATGTGCTGCTCTAGTCACCCTAAGTCACTCAAGCCTCAAACAAGTGTTTACCTTGTTATTTAACCCCCACATTCATCCGTCTTTAGACAAAACTCACTGGTCACCAATCACCATCCTACCACAAGTATGAACGTGTACAGCATTTCACCTGACACGACTCTAGCTAAGAAAATTTCAGATGACTGAAAAGAGGACGGAGAAGTTCAGATAAGGATAACTAGATGCTAGTAACATTGTTCGTACCCCCAAGGAAAGCACCACGTTATCTTGTTGATGATTCTACGGAAGCAAAGGATTTGTAGCTTACGCGCCGCCGATTCTTGGTCTTCTAGTAGCTTTTGGCATGGCAAGTAAAGACGATGTTGATGTGTATCTATGGAAGCGGAAGTTTACGAGGAATCCCGTCCTTGCACCAGAGACAGATTTCTTGCGGCCGTAGTAAACCCTGGTCTCGGGACGATCACGGCGGCAAGCATGCTCTTAATTAGCGCGGGTAGTTAACTTGTGCTGTTGTGCATTCACCCTATTACTGGGCTTCTTGTAGTGGTATATCGGTGAATGGTACTATCTAACCAAAGTGCTAACACGATTTGACGTTTCACAGTTTGGGTTTGTTTTTAAAAAAACTGTTTTTGGTAAAGTGGCGAGTGATTTTTGCAAGAAATAATCCGCTCCCAGACACGCATTGCACGAAATTCATGGACCAAACTTGTCTGCCTGACTCTGATGAACTCCGACCGAAGAAAGCAAGCCATAACAGATTAGCAGAAGAGTCTACGGCGGTTTAGGGTCCGTCTCGTCGAAGGGACGAGAGTGGATCGGATATGACCATCAAGTCAAGTCGGTAGGGGGTAAGGTCATCTAAATCACTTATTTGGTTGAATGTTATTTTATGTTTAATTAGATGAATGGGACAATACTAATTAACTAATTATACAATTTAATTTATATTAATAATAATTAATTATAAAATAATCAACACGTAGTGACACTTATCAATGCTATATAGTCGTACTATAACTAGTAATAAAACATGTTAATTATCACTAATCATATACTAATAGATAACACAAATTAACATATTGGTATTTATCAACACTAATCTTATAATGCTAATTTCTGATTAAAAATAAATTCTGCTTAATTATTTATTAACAATCATAATTGTATAATGGTGGCACGTCTATCTGGTCAAAACAATCGACTTACTCTATTCAATATATTTAAAGAATATTTCAAAAAATTTACTATACGTAGGATCCCTCTAAATAAATAGAAGATAATTAAAAAATAAATCATCCTGTTAACGTTTCTATCTTTAATAAAACAGACCCTTACTATCTAGTGAGCCAGTCACCACGGAAAGTGGTTAACTGGAAAATCCTTACAGGGTTGCCCCCGCGCGCCGAGCTCTTTAAAGAAGCCGTGTGTCATCATGGCATTGGGTGAGTTCGGCACAGAGGAAGAGTTGTTCATCATAGCATAATGCAAGAAATCTATCGTCTTGCACCATTTCTTTATTTCCTCTTCTCTTTGTCTTCTCATTCTCGTTGTTACCAATGCAACCTATGCTTTTCTTGCGTGCAAGTACTTAACAAGATATATCCAAAATCGAAGCAGAACTACTCTACCGCACAAGAAACAAGAAAGGGTTGTAATTTTCTAAAACAACAAACGAATTATCTTCTTTTTAAAAAAGGAGAGAAATGGACCATAGAGGTTTTTGTCACTGCTCCCTCGCTGTGTGAAGGCAAGGGAAGTGAAAATCACCGTGCAAGCACCCTTTGTGGTGCAATAACGCAACCAACTTCAGGACTCGGCACCAAATCAACATAAAATTTCTGAATTTCCTTTTGATGATGTAGTACTAGGGTGCGTACCCTTTAAAATTTAAAATTTATCAAAAAAGATATGTTTTCTATGTATGCTACATTCTCGTTGTCTTATTTTCTATGCCATTTTATTTAACAATTGTAAGATCTTTCTCATTTTGTTACTCTTCTAACATAGAGTACATTTAACTTGAAATTTTGTACATAGGTAGAGTCAATTGTGAAGTACATATAGATTTTTTGTGTGTGAATTTTCTATGTTAGTTTAGTTCTTAAATCAAGGACGACTGTACGAGCGCAGCACAAATGAATTGCATAAAATATGTTGCTATGATCCAATCGCTCGTTTGGTGTACCCCTGTTTCCCTCTTCCTCACATTTTGCATTTCTATCCTTTTATCTTCTCCCAAACATTCCCCCTAGACCCTGCCTTGTGCATCATTTATCAAGCAAGGAAGAAATCTTCCCCAGGAGATTCCAAGTCACCTCCTCCTCCCTCTCTCTCGCTCTCTCCCTCCTCTCTTCCCCCAGCTGCCCCCTCCCTTCCTCCCCTTCTCCATTCACACTCCTCCCACCCCTCCTTCCCCCATTGTTGTCCCAATCCCAAGCTCCAAATGTCAAGAACTTCAGCCCAAGCCCCAAATCCTCATCCCCATTTACCCCCTTACTCTGCCGCCTGTTGCCACTCTCATGCATTGCTATAAAATCAACTGCATCGCCACTCGGACCCCCTCCAATCCAGCCAAGAAACCATGGCCGGCGCCCCCAAATCCACCCGCATTATCTTCCTCCTCCCCCTCCTGCTGCTCGGAGCCACGGCCTCCTCCTGCCCCTGCTCAACTCCTCGCTCCCGGACCCCGCCGCCGTCGTCGCCGACTTCCACAGGTACCTTCTCCCTCGAATTCCCGCAATGTGGCGGAGCAAAATGTCCGGTGTTTGAGTTCTTGGCGCCGCATCTTTTTCACGCATTTCTTTCGCAATGTGATGGTGGTGGGTTGTTGTTGGCATGGGCAGCAAGGTGGCGACGTCGCGGAGGCGGATGCAGGAGGCGGGCGGTGGCGGCGGGTGCATGACGGGCAACCCGATCGACGACTGCTGGCGGTGCGCCGGGACGGACTGGCGGCAGGACCGGCAGCGGCTGGCGGAGTGCGGCATTGGGTTCGGCCGCAATGCGCTCGGCGGCAAGGGCGGGCCGCTATACGTGGTCACCGACTCCTCCGACCGCGACCCCGTGAATCCGGTGCCCGGCACGCTTCGGTACGCCGCCATCCAGGAGGGCCCTCTCTGGATCGTGTTTCGCCGCCGACATGACCATCCCGCCTGAACGAGGAGCTCCTGGTGAACAGCTACAAGACCATCGACGGTCGTGGCGCGAACGTCCACATCGCCGGCGGCGCCTGCATCACGCTGCAGTACGTGTCCAACGTCATCATCCACAACGTGCACGTGCACGACTGCGTCCCCCGCCGGCAACGCCAACGTCCGTTCCTCGCCGACCCACTACGGGTGGCGGACCGGTCCGACGGCGATGGCATTTCCCTCTTCTCCGCCCGGGACGTGTGGGTGGATCACTGCGCGCTGTCCCGGTGTGCCGACGGGCTGGTGGACGCCATCATGGGCTCCACGGCCATCACCGTCTCCAACAGCTACTTCTCCCACCACAACGAGGTGATGCTGCTGGGGCACAGCGACGACTACCTCCCGGATTCCGGGATGCAGGTGACCATCGCGTTCAACCACTTCGGCGTGCAGCTGGTGCAGCGGATGCCGCGCTGCCGCCGGGGGTACTTCCACATCGTCAACAACGACTACACCGCATGGGAGATGTACGCCATCGGCGGCAGCGCCAGCCCCACCATCAACAGCCAGGGCAACCGCTACATCGCCCCCACCAACCCCAACGCCAAGGAGGTGCGTGACCTCTCTCCCTCTCCCTCTCCCTCGCTTCTTGCCGTGCCGTGTTCTTGGGTTCTTCCGCTTCATGCTGTTTGCCGGTGGCTTGCTCTGTGTCTTTTCTTTGCCTGGCAAGCAGAGCAGCACGGCATATACATCCTTCTTGGACTGGCTTGCAGATGCAAATGCAAGTGGAAGTGCGTGTACTGCGCAGTGGTTGAGTACCGTGACCATTGTCCTGCTCTCTCATGTCCCTTTTTGTTTGTGCTTTCCAGCTCAGAATTGGGCAAGGGCTGGTTTCTGCGGTTTAACCGTTTTAAGATATTTTCTCAGTCTTTTTGCCTTTTTTTTGTTTGCGTCAGAGTAAATGGTCCTGTGAAATGCTATGATTGATTGGTGAATGTCCGGAGCATCTTCTTAGTACTTTTTTTTATATACAAAAATTGCATCATGACTTCCCCAGTTTGGGTCCAGTTCCAGGGGTAGCACAGATAGCGGCATCCCAGGCTCGTGCATCGCATCCCTCCCCGGTTACGGCAACCGCTGACAACCGCTGTTTCGGTCTTGGTTGGCTGAAAGAAATGATGTAACGATGCTTTGCGTGCATGCAGGTGACGAAGCGGGTGGACACGGCGGAGGGGCAGTGGAAACGGGTGGAACTGGCGGACGGAGGGCGACATGATGGTGAACGGGGCATTCTTCGTGCCCTCCGGCGAGGGGCTGGAGGCCATCTACGAGAAAGCCTCCAGCGTCGATGCCAAGTCGTCGGCGCTCGTCGATCAGCTCACCATGGGCGCCGGCGTCCTCGGCGGCCCAAGGTACGTTACGTTACCCAACCAACCAACTTTGATCGCCCGCTTCTCCTCCCGTATTTTGCGTTGCACACGCACACAAAGATGTCCACGTAGAAAATATCTTCGGACCTTGCGTCAAACGGCGATCGCTGACAAGTGGGGCCCACGTAGAATAGTACCTCTCTCAAACTTTTTCGCCTTTGGGTTCGTCTTTTAAAATACTGATCGCCTTTAACTTCCTCCAACGGGCATCGGTCGCCGGAGTGCGTGCCGCCGTGCCGGACACCCTACATTCCGGGTCGCCGGTTCTCGCGCCTACAAACAAGTCGGAGAGTAAAATTTCGGTGACATTCGCCG
Source organism: Stipa capillata (assembly GCA_019208055.1). Lineage (NCBI taxonomy): Eukaryota > Viridiplantae > Streptophyta > Magnoliopsida > Poales > Poaceae > Stipa > Stipa capillata. Next base: position 946,150 of record JAGXJF010000087.1, on the reverse strand, counting down.
CCCGTCAGCACGCAGAATGGATTTCTTCTCCCGTGGGAATGCACACACCGCCCGAGGACCCAACCCGCCGCCGTCTATAAACCTGCCATTAGCTGTGCGTTGGTAGGAGTACAATGCACCGCTAACCATGCCGGACTGCATTACAGTACAACGGGGGCTGCACGGTGCAGACGACGTGCGTGCGTCGAGGTGTTTTAACCTGGCCTAAAGTTTTACTGTTCCCTTCGCTTTGCTGCTAAAGCATACTGGACGCCATGTTAAGAGAGTCAAAGTAAAATATTCTTGAGTAGGGGATTAACAATTAACTAAACTACGAGTCCTCGCTCGTGGTGTACTGCGGCTATGCGGCACTGACAGAAACCCGATAAATTAAACGCTTGGATAAAGCAAATTTTGTCCTTTGCATGGGTCGAGCGGGGGAAAGTGTGCGGCGCCAGTGCACGAGACTGCGAGAGCATCCTACTCTCACCGATGCCGGGTGATTGAGTCTGCCCGGCGCCCCCATGCGGCACGACTCACGAGACCCGTCTGCAGCTGTATTAATTTGCTATGAAACAAGATTCTAATCAATAATTATTTTATTAATATATAATTTAAATAATATAAAATTAATGTTATCAGATTTAAATTAAAAAATACTTACTTACGATTATAATTCTATATTATATAAATTTATATATTAATAAAGTAGTTATTGGTTAAATTTTTGTCTTAACCAATCAAAATATACCTTATATATAAATAAGTGGATATTTTTTAGCACATTTTTAGGAGAGAGAAAAATTCCATACAAAGTAACAAGTTATGCGCTAGGGTATAACCCCAGCGCCAATAGCAACTCCCCTCTTCAGCCCCCTTCCTCGCTGTCGTAACCAAAAGAGGTGAGGGAATTTGTCCTGTGATTATGATGGTGGTGGTGGCTGGCATGTGTAGGGTGGTGGTGGCCGGGCGCGAGGAAGCAGGGCGGCGAGCCCGCGGCAATGCTACGGTGGCATTTCGGTGGAGGGCATTGGTGACGGCTAGGGGTGGTGAACCTAGCGCCTACGTCTAGCTCCGGAGGCTGCCGACTGCCATGGTTGTGCGGGCAACGTGGCAGTCGTAGAGTGGTAATGGTAGGGAGGATCTAGCGGCCAATGTGTGGACCCCTGGCGTGGTGATCTGACGGTGTGGCGCAGCCATGGCGGGTGCCGGTGTGGCCTCCCCTGGTCGGTGTTGGCGGTCAGCATGCGCAGATCTCGCAGACGGCCTGCGCGGATCTAGTGGCCTGGGGGATGTTGTGGCAGTGTTACGAATCTCGGGGTGGTGGCCCTGGGACAACGCGGCGGTCGGCTTCTCCGGCGGCGTTGGGTGTGGTGGCCTGTGCGATGGGGGCTTGGTGTGCGTTCGACGTGTGGTGGTTGGACAATGCCCTGTTGGTGTTTGTGGTTGGTGGTCGGGTCCCAGTGCTCCGAGTGAAGACCTTGTCCCAACTTTTTATCGGTGCCAACAACAATGACGCCCTCAGGCGTTGTTCCCCTCCTTGGAGGTGTCGTCCTAGAGCTCCGATTCCTTGGGGTCTTGATTTTCCCCGAGTGAAAACCTAAGATCCGCTCTCGGTTCGAGCGTTGGCGGCGTTTTTTTTACGTCGCTCCCTCCTTGGAGGTGCCTCCTTGGGACCAAGACTTCAGCGTGAGGTCGGCCATGGCGTTGCTGGCAGGAGGCCGGTGTGTGGCTGGTGTTTTGTCCGTCTTCGTTAGGTTACCGAGGTGTGGGCTTCTAGCAATGCATCCGTCATCTTTTATGTGGTTGGAGAGGTGCAAGTCTATCTCTCTTCAGACTTGTCTTCTCTCTCCAAGAGCGGTGGATGTGTTCTAGACTAGTTTAGCCAGGTGATGTGTTGTCGAGGTTCACACAATTTTTCTCTAATAAACTGTATTTATAAGGTTTTCGGTCTAGTTTCCTTCGTCAGCAAGGCCAATGCTCTTTTTCACCATAGAATTGCAAGAGATCCCTGCTTTTTCGAGGTTCGTAAAAGAATGGCTTCTTTCTCTTTTTTATGTCACTAAAAAATGGCTAATGATGATGTTATTAGGGGCATGGTTTCTGGACCATGTACGAGAAATATTCACAGGAATTATTAGCTAGTTTTTTGCAGTCGGTCATGTCAAACGTACCAAACCTCAATGGTCCATGAAAAGAAGACAAATATAGTGGTCGTTCTTTTTCTCCGCACTTGTGCCAAAAGTACCCGAAAACAAAGGGATCGTCGCGTGCTCAGGAACATGTTGTGTGCTACTGCTATCGAGTAGCTAGCGAGAGTAGCCCGCCGGGGAGCATTGTATCCGGTCCCTCAGTCTGCGTCTCCACATGCACGCCACTGATCGCTGATTTTGTCCCGGTATCCTGCACCCCAGTAGTACAATCTTGCTCAAAATGATACAGTATAAAACAGTCGAAAGATCTGTACGTTAAATAACATTATACACGCTAGGGGTATTCTAATACCGGGTGACAATGGTAATATTCTTTGAGCGTTTTAGATCTCGATAGCGTCCTTTGTTCGGGCCCCTTTTGGAACGGATCCAACCGAGGAGTGACATGGGTCCAACGGCAGGGTTTCCATTAGAAAAGAAATGATGTGCCTTTCTGTCGTCCCGTACTACCACATGTTCCTCGGAATCGAATTCTTATTCCAGTGTGCACTCGTGACAGACAGCACTGGTAGATCTGAGCTTAACCAGGACTCTGAAAAGTTTGCTACATCTCACAACGCTTTGCGCTCACGCAAAATGGGTGTAACTATTCAAGTGATCGCTTATGAGGGCTGTTACGTTTGGCAGGGACAACGGCGAAGCTGCCGCGTACGCCGGGGTGAACTACGCCGGAGTGGGAACCGGCCGGGGCGCTGCTGGAGGCGGAGGCGACGGATATGGTTATCTTGGAATGGTCTATGCCAACGGCGGCGATTGGAGCTGCCGATTTCACTCGATACTTTCGTTGACTACTTGGTGCTTGCTCTAATATGCTCGTACCCATTGTAAGACTCAATTGAGATAGTACTTGATTATGATTCATCTGGAGAAGGTAGGAAAAAGGGGAAGAGAAAAGGAGGATTTGGGGGGGGGAGGGGGGGTGGGGTGTAATCAGTGATATCCTCCACCATGTCCATGTACCAGCACATGCGATGGTTGGGAGTATTGCAAGGGTAGTCTTACTGTAGCTGTTACAATAGGAGAAAGGGCGATTCGATTAATCTAACCTCTGTAATCTCTGCCGAAGAAGAAATTACAGGTTATATGGTTTAAGGGAAAACATGAGTATATATATATTTTTTGGACGTATGGAAAGCATGAGTTGAAGAAAAAGGAAAAAAGAAAAGGAAATCCTGATTTGGCTGCACAACACAAGGGAAAAAATCGGGGCGTGCCATCCATATTCCAGTTTCCCAAGCCCAAAAGGTTCTTCCACGAGATTTTTTCGAGCAACAGAGGCTTATTGAATATGGAAAAAAATATTGAATATCGACAGGGATACCTTGAGAAAATTCTTTCAAAACAACATATGGTTGCCAATTGCCATGACCCGAAAACTCAAACTTGGACTGCAACTATCCGCCAATTCGGTTTACAATACAATTTTCTGTCAGTAATAATGCGATGATGAAAGAACATGTATCATAATTCATAATTATCCTAAACAGAGCACAACAGCAGAACCCACACAGAGAGGGTACATATAATCACAAAATTCATGCATTTTGAACAGAATACAAACAACTGTTAATCTCGAGCATCTGTATCACTGTCAGCTAATTCTCTCAATTCTGATTCTCTCCTAGTGTTTGCAACTTGCAAGTTACATGGCAACACATATGAAAGGCACTAACTTCCTCGGTCTCCAGTTACAGTATGCCATGTTGACCCAATGGATGATCCCCCTGCATATTTTTAACCAGAAGGTGGTGGTGGCGGAGGTGGCATGGACATCGGAGGCGGTGGCATTCCACCAGCTTGTTGTGGAGGTGGGGGTGGCCTCCACATAGGTGGAGCTTGCATATTGGGGGGGTGGCGGCGGCGGCCTAGCCATGTGATGAGGAGGGGGCATCATGTTTTGCGGTGGTGGCATCCCTGGAAGCCTGTACTGAAGTTGCTGTTGCATGGGGGGTGGTACTTGCATATTCTGTGGAGGACCAGGCCAAGCAGGCTGTCCATGCATCTGCACGGGAGGAGGGAATTGTCCAACAGGCGGTGGCGGCAGTCGAACGTGTTGAATATGTCCCGGGACACTCCCATTGGCAAAAGGCCGTGGCACAGGTGCACCAACACCACCATTTTGAAGCCCTTGGGTCGGCGGAGCACTTGCAAACATTGTGTGCGGCCTATGCTTCTGAGATCCTGGGTTGTTCGCTGCCAGCAGCCTCTCTGCCAACAGACAACAATGGCTTTGATAAGAATAAGTGTGAAGGAACTTTAGGAACTAAAGCACAATTTTAGTTAAAAATTAATAAACAGATTTTCAGATAAAGACAGCCTCTTATAGTATATAGGCCGCAATAGTGATTAAGAGCAAAGCCAATTTCCATGTGACATAGATGATGGATGAACTCATATAATAGTTCAAATGCCTCTAGTGAAATGGCTAACACATAAGATCAAGATCCATCATGTCTGCTAAATGGTAAGGTACTGAAAGGAAATCCCAAATGGTTGAAGACGCCAGCCTCTGGAAAACATCTCAAACAAATTTGTAACCCTAAAATATCAAGGCGCAGAGACGGGAGTTTCTAAGAAATATATCAATCTGGAGTCTAGATCCAGAATAAAATTTCACTTGGATATATGTAACAACCTAATGAAGAGTAAAGAGTTAACTTTGATATCCTTTTCCAGGAACAGAATATAGACTATAGTGAAAGTCGCTCCCTGTCAGTGTAGAGGGAGCCAAATAGCTCAACAGATATTTGGAAAAACAATACCTGCTGGTGTGCCGTGGCGTTCTCCTTTCGTGTCTTTCTTGTAAGCATAAGAGACAGTGATTGGCCGGTTACACAAATGTTGGTTGTTCATGGCCTGGGAAATTGCAGCAGGCAAGGTAATAGTTGAAACACATGCTAGAATCACAAGAAGCTGAAATATAGAGCAGTATTGTGAATATGACATTACCTCTATTGCTTGATCAGATGATTCGAAGGAGTCATAGCTCACAAATCCAAAACCTCGAGAATTTCCAGTTTCAGGGTCTCGCATTATCTTGAAAAATCCAAAGGAAGTTTAAGATGTTTACTGTGTGTAACCACTAGAATTCAGAACATTACAGTGAACTGAGTTATTAGGTTACATGGATTTATCTTAAGAAAACACAAACGTGCCTTTATGTCAAATATGCAAAGGGAAAAGGGAACATGATATTTTAACACATCATATCGCTGAAGTATCATGGTACACATGAAAGGAACAGTGCTGGTAGCTGATAGGCTATTATTAATGTCGAATCAACTAGATACCATCAGATAAGTGTCCCACTGAGGCAGGTAACACTATGAAGTAGCTGGACTATGACGATAAATTTAATGATATTAGGTTAACTTAAGCATAACTTAGTTCTTGTTTGACTCTGGAGATCATAATAATACACTAATGCTCATAAAATCGGATGCTAACGTATCATGAGATGATTAGAATAAAATTCTAAATTTTTACAAGTGCCTAGCCATATGAAGAGTAAAGTTTTATGAGTGTCACCTTAGGATTGGTCACAATCACTCCAAATGCACTGAAGGTATCGTAGAGGAGCTTCTCATCGACTTCCTGTTGACAAAGCAAACAGCAAACCATTAGCCACTTCTTAATGTGAATATGAGCAACTAATAAAAGAAAATAGGCTTTATGCTTTTACCGGATCAAGATTGCCAATAAAAAGATTTGCTCCTACATCCAAGCTCTTCTTGTCTTGGGAAGCCTGGAATGAGATAACATGATCATATTAGGTCAATGTGATTAAAAATCTTAATTTTGTGATTACCCAAATTCATAACGACTAAATACACTGAAAGAAACTTAAAGCAACCAGAAAGCAACTGCTTGGTAAAAGACAATATGAGAAGGTTTACCACAGGATGATGATCCGCCTTAATTATGTTGTACAAATAGTAACATTAACATCAGAGTAAATGAGCAATATTACGTTTTCAAAACATATTTATATTATCCCCCTAGCCCACCCCCACCCTCCCCACACACACACACAAAAACAGAAATTGTATCTAGTTTGTCGATGTTCTGGAGGAAGTAACATCATAATCTCTAAGCACCCAAGATTAAACTACCCACTATCTGTCGTGAAGTTCATATTTTAAGGGATCAGAGTGTCCTCTCAAGTAGTACGTTACATACCTGCTGCAATTAAAAATACAAGATAAACATACTGAAGGAGTGAAGGGGATTGGGGGATCAAGAGCGGTGCTTACCTTGTTTACTCTTATTGGCTTTCCATATAGTTTGAGCATGTTCAAAATCTTAATAGCCTACAAAAAAGCAAGAAGTTTAGAGAAATCGATAGCCAATTGAATGCATCTGAATATGACAAATGAAGGCTAAAAAAAATGTTTTGCCTTCACGCCAAAATACTTACATAATCTGCATCTTCCTCGCTCCTGAATTCTACAAATCCGTAGCCCTGGTGTAGATTCGTAACTCTGTCTTTTGGGACGTAGACATTAACTAGAAATGAAATAAACGAAGATTTATTAATCAATCTCATAATAACATACATCAAATGATATCTGAGATGACATGTCTATTTTATGATATACAAAAAAAGGGACTGTTCAAAACATATCATCCACAATTCAGCACCCAAAATAGACAAATCGAATACAACAAGATGCTGAAAGATACTTTTACGACAAGAATCAAGATACTTTTATGACAAGAATCAACCATACTGCTATAGGGCAAGAAAATATCCCCTCAGAGAAGAGAGAAAACTGCTACTTACCAACAGGGCCTGCTTGGACAAACAACTCCCACAGTAACTCCTCAGAAACCTGTAAAATACGGCAAGAACTATCAGCAAGGGTGCCTGTCAATAATGATATCAAAGTAAAAAAAAATGCAGTTGTACAACACAGGAACAAAAGCACAAGTTCCTTAAGTGGGTTTAATTTTTCAATAGAAGGTACATGATTGAGTTGTTACAACCATTCAAAAGCACATAAAGAGCTTCATGTGTTCATCATTTTCTGCTGGACAAGGAGGGAAAGATGTTCCCAATTTTGTAACTAGTATCAAATAGCAATGTGATTGCTGTCTAGATGTAAATATCCAAATAGCAATATGAAGGAGCAGCAACATGGATCTTGTTCATCTACATTTCATGCACCAGCATAAACTATATTACACAGAATTCGGAACTACTTTCCTTCAGATTCTGCTACGATAAGAATACCTAGCAAAATCTGCTCAAAACCTTTTCAGATTCTATCACACGTGATGTACGGCTGACGCGGGGACGCTATGCGTGAATTTCTCAGTTGGCATGCACGCTGCCGTGTTGTTTAATGCTACTCGAATGCTGAACTTCGAACACGGGTGCACCTTTGATTCTTTGATTAAGTACTTGCGACTAAGCTCCTGGAGACATGATACTAGGCTTCCGCTCGGAGAGCAAGGCGGGGATCTACAGGGACGGAGAGGAGCAGTGGGAGGGGAGCCGGGGGGAACCCTAACCTGCGGGTCGAGGTTGCCGACGTAGGTAGTGGCGTCCTGGTTGCGCTCGGCCGAGTGCTGCCCGAGGAGGTTTGCGCCCACGCCCGGCGCGATGCGCGTCGTCATGCCAGACTCCCGGTGGCGCGGCAGGCGGCGGCGGCAGGCGGCGGCGAGAGAGTTATGCAAGGGGAGCCGCTGGGGTGGGGTTTATTTCAGACTCCCGGGAGCTTCCTTACTTCTTGTTCTGGTGCCGTGAGTGACGAGGGAGCGTGGTTAGCGACTGGGCCGGGCTGAGTTGGCATGGAACTTGCAATTCCGTACGTAGGCCGGCCCATCGGGGGAACATGTATTGCCTCGGCGACGACGCATGCTCGAGTGTTGCCCACAGCCCACACCTCCCGCCTTCCTTTCTTCTCCCGCAACTCCTGTCGTTTACCATCTTGTCCTTCTGTTCAATCTCAGACAACGACCGTCATTGGATTTTCCACGGCCAATCGCAGCTCCTAACCCCATCACACTGTCGTCATTTATCAGCTCCTTAGCGTCAACCTACCTATCAGCATCGCCTGACCGATTGTACCCCGCCACTAGCAGTCGACGCGTTTTCATCCCCTTTAGCACCATTGTCATTGTCCCCATCATTCTCTTCCATCTCAGACGGTTATCAAGCTAGGTTACTAGATCGCTACTACCAATTGACACCTCCAATCTAGCACGTTTCCAACATCTATCGGCTACTTAGAGTCGATCTACCTGCCTATATTGTCCAATTCCCTGTAGTGTTGTCGTGCCGCCTCACTTCCACGCATTGGTCTAACCACCACAACTACTGATCCACCCCCTCCCTAGCCATCCCTCTAGGGCGCTAGTGAAAACCTTGCTAACATATAAACCCTAACCATTCACCGCCAACACCATCGTCCATCGTAGCCATTGTCTAGTGAGCCCAATCCTAATGGACCGACCCATTTCATGTGGACAATGCAAACTTATATCAAAATCAAATGTTGATATAAAAAAGAGCCAACATCACCCGCAGACCACTTCTAAGGACTACGTGTGAGTAAACTTACATGGGTCTCGTTGCTATGTGGTTTTACTCTTTTTGGTCAGCCCTTTGTCAAATGTCTTTTTTCTTATACCATTGATACCCTAGTCAAAGTATTTTAACAATTAACTCATGCCAAGAAAAACGTGATTTTTCTGTGAAACTAACGTGAATTCATAGGAAATAAGTTGGAACGATCCAAGAACGAAACCCATAAAAATCCACACAGCACTTTTGAACAAAAGAAAGAAGTGTTTGATGGATGGTCCATGAAAGCTTATGAATATTGAAACGTTCAGTCCAACTTTTTTGTCGGGGTCTAAAATTTTCATTACAGAGTTATCCATGAATTTTATGAAATATATCTGGAATGTATATCATTCTCTGCCATTTTTCTTCGTTTCTCTATGAACTAATGAGTGATCCAGAAATAAAATTGTATACAAGAAACATAGGAAATTACGTAAAGAATAAGACAAAATCGAAGATCACTTCTTATCAATAGTTTTCAGGTTTGTCTAAAATTCTATCAGGTGTAATCTCTCTAAGAAAACACTACGGAGAGCGCCTGAATATCTCTAAGATTTAATAGAGAACATCCTTAAAATGTCCATCGCAAAAAATATGCAAGCTAGAGATTATTGGTGGGCCAACGAATGCCCAACTAGCTGCTAGATTGATCCTCCCTTGCGCGCTCAAAAAACATGAGGTATAGTCACAACCTTCTCTTTTTTATCAGCTTACGGTTTATGTACAACTAAGTGGATGTGCCTCCCATTAAATAGTACGGATTGCTAATTTATGGTCATCCATTATGAAGGTCAAATTCAGCCAGCACCTTCGACCCACGTCAACCCACAAAATGACATCACCCTTTCCTTTTTTTCTCTGTTGGACACATCATTTTTCGTCCTTTTAGAGAACTCTATTCCTGGACACTCAACTAAATTTTAGAGAACTTTTTCACTAAATCTAAAGAAATTTCAACTAAAAATGGAGAGCTTCTGACTAGAGACCTTTAAACTAAATAAAGTGAACTTTTAACTACAATTTTACAAGCTTTCTACTACAACAATAAGGAACTTCCAAAAAGATATGAATGCAAGTCTTTTACTATAATACAATGGATATTTTCACTATTTTTGGGAGAGAAAAAATATGTCTAAAACTAACAATTAGAGGGCCAAATCCCCACAAAATTGAAAGGCCTCGGTGGAGAGGGAGCTCAGTTGTAGCACACTGGCGGCATAGGGTGGTGACGTCAGTGGTGGCCGTGGCCCTCATGCTCCACCATTGCGACATCCGCCATGGCCAACCTAGTGTACTGCTCGATGGCAGCGAGTCCATCAGGAGAGGCGAGGAAGGCGATGAGTGGAGAGTCAGAAGGGTACGACGCATAATGTCCTGCAAGTGTACAGAGTTAGTTACAACAGTTCATTAGAAGTATTCTCCCAGTTTTTATGTCGGTTCCCACAAGGAGTTATGGTGATGATCACTTCTTCTTCACACTTGTAGTGCCACGGGTCACAAAGTATGGTTGTCTTGAAAAATGTTTTCCTGAATTTTCCTTAATAGTAATAAATGCAAGTTTAGAATTTAATGCTAAAAAGTAAAATGTGATTCCTGCAATAATAATGGTCAGCTGTGAGAGATGACGGATTATGATTAGTGGTAGATGGAGTGATGATTGAAATAAGATTTCGATATATTTATCCTCTTTGAAACTTGGTAGGCAAGTCACTCTTGAATTATTGTAGTCACGTTGTGATAACTTTCTGCTAAAAATGAACTGATCGAAATGGATTGCTACGGTGGCCTAAGTGTGTATAACAACCTAAGCATATTCAATGATACAAGGACTTGTACAAAACAGAGTTTATCTCTTGTACAGGAGCCAACAACAAAGTTAGCTTAGTACAATTTGTTAGTTATCTCTACGATATTTAGTGCTTGCATGAAATTGAGGATCGCATCAAGAGCAACGACATACAAATTAATGCATCGGGATCGTGTCTAAAGCTTACCGTAGCACATAATCTATTTTGTTTTCTCTTCTTTTTCTTTCCTTTTTATCGTTAATGATAATGATTCTATACGGCAGGAGGGGAAGAGTTGTTTTTGGTCACCCTTCGTACATGCCATGGTTACGTGTTATTTATCGAAAAGAAAACTCGATGGCTAAGGCTAACAATCCCGTTTACAGAAAAAGACACATAAAGGGCGTTTCATATTTTCTCATACATCAATTTTCTATTCGATCCACACCGTCAGATCATAGAAATCAAATCACAATCTGTTTAACAGAACGGGAATCGATCCGATCAAACCATGTGAGGAAAACGAACCAGGCCTCCACCCCGACCATGACCCGCCACTGCCGAACCGCCAAACCCCGCCCTAAAACCCTAAACCCAGCGCCCCCATATATACACGGAACCCGAAACTTGGCCATCCCTCTCCTTCCCCACTGCCGCTGCCGCCAGGCGCCAGCCATGTCGCTCGACGGCAGCTTCTCCACCTCCGACGCCCTCTCGCGTCTGCTCGCGCGCTGCCCCGCGCTAGGAGCCGACCCGCGCCTCCTCGCCCTCGCATCCGCTCTCTCCGCGCCCTCCCGCGACGACGTTGCCGCCGCGCTCGCCGAGCCGCTCCTCCACCCACGCTACACCGTCCCCGTCGTCGGCTGCTTCCTCCCGTTCGCAGAGACACTCCTCGATCGCGCCGTTGCGCTCCTCCGGACCGCCGCGCCCGCGCTCCGCGTCGACAGCGCCGCCAGCCAGGAGGAGGCCAAGGAGGGGATGCCCGCGTCATCGAGTTCTACCTCTCCAGGGGAAGGGGCCTGCGGCTACATGAACTCGCATGGCTTGCGCTCTCCCGCGCCCTCGACCTCGCCCCCTACTTGCTCCAGTAAAGTGGTTGCCGTTCCCCACGCCACTGCTATGCATTTTGCACGCACAATTCGATGAAATTTAAATTTCGAGTGGTACGATCAACACGTTTTGTAGTTTTAGCAGCTGTACTTCGGTGTAAAGTTCACTCGCCATTTAGTTCGTTACTCAATTCACCGCAACAGCTGGCCTTTTACGAGGCACCAAACAGGCAGACACCGAATGCCACTTGATACTAGAATGGTTTGCTTTGGTTTAATGGATCGAGTCATGCAGAAGATTTAAGGTTCAATGCTTGGTACTGAACTTAAACTGATTTTCTGTAGTATTGACTTTTGACAACGTGTGAAACCTGGCAAATTGTTTTCAATTTTCAGTTCATCTGAATTAGGTTCTGTATTGGTTCCACGTCAGATTGTAAATTCTGGGACCACATGCTCTGTTTGAACACGCACAAACACAATAACTTCCCACGTTCCTGCGTACCTTAGCTAACAACGGAGCTTATATATGTTTAGAGCGGCACATTATGTTGTACTATGTCACTTGCTGCAAGAGTAATTTGATACCATCCTCAGGACTAGTGATAAGTTAATTGGAATCAAAGTAGCATGCAATGATTTAGTGGTTTTACTGCTCAGCAGAATCACATGTGCCCATCAGAACTAATGGATCAGGAATCACAACACACATTTGGTTTTGTGGTTAAATAAACTTTATGTCAAATGTTCTGCATGTTATCATAAATTTCATCTTTTTGCAATTACATTAGCCCTTCTTCATGCAACCACGGCATGACGATGCACTGCTATATGTCATATAATTAGCTAAAAAACTGTTATTTGTCGCAGATATGTATTAAACTACTTCAAGTTTTCTCCACCACCATTCCAAAGACTTCTTTGTGAAGGTTTTCCATCGCCAATTCCTACCAAGGTATTATTCTTTCATGTGTTAAATTATATGGTTGCTTCCTTTTTCCATTAGATTACTCGTGTAACTTATTTGTAGTCTACGACTTGTTCCGAATACAGTAGTTATTGGGACTTATCTCAATCTGGCCCGCCAATATTTTTACAATCACAAAAAGGCATACTTTCTTGAATAGTATGGAGCCATCTTCTGACCTTTAATTCCCCTGATGTCTGTGTTGTCCCCCCATAACTTGCAAACTGTCTACCCTCTCATTGACCTGATCTCAACTCATGGGGTAATCACTTCCCGTATGCCTCACTACCGTTTTGTTTGTGGTCATTGATCGTTGTTGCACACATTAGATTATCATTGCATTTTGATGAATGCAGTGGCGCAGTGTGTTAAGGTGAGTTTTAACAACCAGCAACCTAGTATTGCTAAAATGTTTACACAAACTGTTAATTCAGAATGGGAATTCCCTGCTGCATTTCTTTCTTTTCCTTTTGCTTGTGCAACATGCTAATAGCCTAATAAATGAAAGTTTGTCATTTTATCATTGTGATGACATGATTACTGTCATTTGCTTTCAGGGACTACATCTGTTCCTTGATGCCACACAAGTATCATATCGGTTTCTAGAATTGGAACCCAGAGTATTTTGTGAACAATGGGATTGGTCTTGCTTTTTAGACCTTGTATATAGTACAGCTGATTATAGTTTAGCTGACAACTCACTTTATAGCGTGGGATTGGATTTAAGATGGTGTGCAATACAAATACTCATGGTGGTTCTGAAAGCAAGTGATAGGGGTATAGAAAGTTTTGGTCTGGGAGCACACGATGCATTTACATGTTTACTGAGGTTCCTTCTCACTCTTTGTCTTCTATTACTGTTTATCTGGATGTTGACTAACATGACTTTATGATAAGAAACTTATTATTCTTTTAGATGGAAGGAGTTTTTCACGGACACTTCCTTAGAGAAAGCCTCTTTATATCTGCAAACTGAAGAAGGCAATTCTAAAATTGCTGTAACTTCTTTGGCTGATACTTTGTCGGGTTGGCCAGAGGTTGCAATGGGAAAGAATCATAGCATTGGAAGTAATATATGGTATGAGCATTTCCTTATACTCCCAGTGTTCTATGCTTTGCGCTTCATTCATCTTGCTTATACTAATGTTGAATTAATTTTCCCTGTTAGTCCATTTGTGCTCACTGCCACTATGAGGAAGAGTTATGAGGTAGCTCAGATGGCAGTTTGCCAGAAGTGGCCTGTACTTCTCTATGGTCCTGTTGGTGCAGGAAAAACTGCACTTATTAACCAGTTGGCGCAGATTGATGGAAATCGAGGTATATATTTTATAATTGATATAGACGATGTTTAGAAAGTCTACTGCATATTTTGTGCAAGTTAAAAACTGCTCTGAAGGTTCAGTCCAATTGATAGGGTTATAGTGTTATACACTTGGTGTAACAAAGAAGTATGTGCATGGAAACTGTTGTATATCATACTATACCATTACAATGTTCAGTGAAGCATTCTGTTGTCTGCTAGTTTCTGAATTGAAGTTCGCTTCATACACGGTGGGCTCTGTATTCCAGAAAACATGTGCAACCAACTTTCGGTTTTGTACACGACACAATCTATCTCAGTGCTAATGTGTTGACACTTGCACTAGTCAATCTGGAAAAAGACAGATAGATTCATTAGATGATTAGTTCATGACAATAGGTTCAATAGTCCCAGAGTCGAAGAAAAGGTTGGTTGAACTCCTTACTACAAGTTCAGATCAAATTGTTCCCAAGTTGGTTGGAGAATGAACCCTGAAGATATTTGCTGTGTGCAATGTGCCTGTTGTTGGTCTGCAGTGTCAGCGGAATTTACCTTATCGATCTGCTTAATCCACCAGTTTCTGTAACAACCTCATAGAAATATTGTGTTCCAGCAATGGACAGGTGAACTCCCTGTTGAGTTTTGTCGTTGAGTACTTGGATAGTTTAGCCAAACCCATGGTTTGCACCTTCATACTAATGGTTTGAATGAAAATGTTCTTTCATTGTCATCTTGTCCAATCGAAACTACATCTTCTCGACACTTTTGGAACTAGTCATGTCATCCCTGACAACACTGCTAATTCTCCATGCATATATTAATACTAAGTGCTAATTACTTATTATATTTGCAGTACTTCTTATCCACATGGACGAGCAAATGGATGGCAGGACCTTAATAGGAAGTTACATTTGCACAGAAAAACCTGGTGAATTCAAGTGGGCTCCTGGTTCTCTCACACAGGTCTGTACAGGAGTACTGTTCTCTATTATAACCATCTGGGGATTCTTCTTATATATTTACCTTTACCATCTTATGGGGCCAGGCCATTGTCAAAGGGTTTTGGATTGTGTTTGAAGACATCGACAAGGCTGATGTAGAGTCAGTCTTACTACCTTTATTGGAAGGTTTAAGATCCTTCTCAATTGGGCATGCAGAGGTGAAATTTGCCTTTGCCTTATTGTTTGACATAATTATAACACAACTATGCAAGAGGTGTACTATTTCTGTAGTTCTCTGTGCATTTTGGAAGTGCAGAATACCTGTGTAAATTTCGATGGATGTCACTTACCTGGAGGTGCTTACTAATTCTGGAATGTCTAATGCAGGCAGTGGAAGTTGATGAGAGTTTCCGTTTATTTGCCACCATCACCACCTCAAAGAATGATGTTTCACATGCCCTGGAAGGTTTGCCCATTTGGTTAAAATTCTGTGTAATATATTACGTCTTGCTTACTATGCAATACAAAAAATACTAACAATTTATGTGCTCATAGCTGTGCACTTGAGAATTACATATGCCACAGTCATGATATGACTATCCATTCAACCCCACAGCGATAGTTGTACATTTCTACAACCCCACGACTTCTCATTTCTAATGAGCAAAATAGAGACCCATGCTATTTCATGTTCATTCATTGTTTGCCCCCTTTTCATCAGGAAGACTAACCTATAGTGCTCTGTGGAGAAAAGTGATGGTGGGAGAACCTGACCGGAAAGACATGGTTAATATAATTAATGGATGCTACCCAGGCTTGGAGCCCATCTCCTCTAAGCTCATAGGTAGATGAAATCATCTTCTATCATTTTTTCGTTGTGAATTAAATTGCATAATTAACGCATCATCTTTCATGTAGATACCTTTGAAAAGGTCAACTCTCTGGTATCTTACCAGTTTGGTGGGCTCAACTTAGCTGGAGGGTTATCTGATGGCATTCTGCACAGATTTTCATTAAGGTGAATACTTCTTGCAGCATATTGCTTCTTATTCCATCCATAAGAACGCACACTTCATAATCTTCATTTATAGGGACCTGCTCAAATGGTGCAAGAGAATACTAGCGTTGATCTCAACTTTGAGGGTCTGGGATTTGCATCTAGTGGTTGTAAATTCATCTATTATGAGGTTTTGCTCTCTCTTCCTCCTAATATAGTTTGATATACTCCCTATGGTCACTAAGCCCCTGTTTGTTTGAGCTTCTGCTTCTGCTTCTGCTGCTTCTACCCATCCAAAAGCACAAGCTGAAACAAAGATCAAAAACAGGCCCTAAGCTTCTGAGAAGCACTTCTCCGTTTACACATGATCACGAAAAGCTGCAGAGGAGGAGCTTCCCGCCGGCTTGAGGAGCTTTCCGCAGCCCTCAGAGCGAAAATGCCCTCTAACTTCAACTGTAAATTACGAAGCACTGCCACTCGGAAAAATGAACTTGTCCCCGCACCCCCCAGACCCTCACCCGCACACCCCAGCCCCTCACCCGTGCTCTCCCTCGCTCTCACCCGTGCTCTCCCTCGCTCTAGGGTTTGGGCCCCGCCGCCGGCGCCGGCACGCCGCCCCTCCCGGTCCTCCCCCGTCGCTCTTCAGCCGCCGCCGGCGCCGGCACGCCGCCCCTCCCGTTCCTCCGCCGTCGCTCGTCGGCCGCATCCTTCCCCCGCTCGTCGGCCGCCTCCCTCGCCGTTCACCCCCGCTCGCAGGACCCACCGCCGTCGCCCGCAGGACCCCGTCGACTCGAGGCACGGCTCCGCCGGACTTCTACCCGCAAGGCCGCCGGACTCCAGCCCCTCGAACCCCCCGCTCACGTCCGCCGTCCCCCCGGTTAGGGTTCCCCCACTGCCTCTCAGATCTCGCCGCCCCGAGCGCTGCCCTCTCCCTCCCGGCCCATCCTCCGCCCGCCTCTCAGATCTCGCCGCCCCGAGCGCCGCCCTCTCCGCCGAGATCCAGCCGGCCGGGGCTCCCTCCGTCGCCCGCCGCCAAGCTGCCGCTGGCCTCCATCGCCCCGAGCGGCCACCGGCGACGATGGCCGGAGGTGGCGGGGTTGGATGGGAAGGCGGCGGCGGCCCAATGGGCCTAGGGAGCACTCAGGAGGCAGGGGTGGTGGCGGCTAGGGTTTGCCGCTGCCACCCCACTTTTATTTTTATTTTTCAATTATCTAAATGTATTAAAAAAATTTGGATCATTTATGTTAATGTTAAATAATATAAAAACATCTAATTTATGATTAAAAATATCTAATTCTCGTTAAAATCGTGTACTAAGCGTGTCATTTGTGTTAAATTAGAGAAAATATATACAAATCACATACAAATCACGTATAATCAGGACATAAACATCATCGTCAGCAATCATGGGCATTTTAGACATTTGCTACCAGCCGTAGGTTTACCAGCTGTCCAGAAACAGCCCAAACAAACGGTTCAGCTACTTCCCACCAGCTGACCAGCTCCAGCTGCTTCTCAGATCTCACCAGCTCCAGCTACTTCTCAATAAGCCGCAGCCCAAACAAACAGGGCCTAAAACTTGTCCTTGGGGAGGCGTGCAGTTAAATGTTTTGAACTTTATGTTATCTAGATTAGTCACTTGAAAATGATATGTGTTGATTTGTCATAAAAAATACTTCATAATAGTACGACTAGAATTATATTGTTATGCTGTGATGAAAACTAACAGGTTCAAGTTTCATCTTGGACATGATGGAAAGTATTAAAAAAAAAGGTTTATGATGGGAGTATTTTAAAGCTTGCTTTGACAAATGACTATTGGAATTATTCCGCTTTTAGGAATGAGCACTTTTAGAAGTGAACCTTGTTGTAATTCTTCATTTTCAGGTCCGGATTTAATGGTTACTTCTGACACACTATACAACACTATTATCCTTGGAGTTGAATTCCAATTCCATGATACAGGGCCAACTCTTGGGAGCCAAATAGTGTTTATAGTATTTTTACACAAGAATACTACGTAGACTAACAGTATGGTTATGCAGTATTATCTAAAATAATACTGCTATCCGTGTAAAGGCCCCTATATAAAAGTACACCGTAGAAGGCATGGGAAAAATGACATGCGTTCTCATCATCATGTTATTGTCCTAGTGGGAAAAGGATTCATAAGAAGCAACTTTCCTGATACAATTTGTCTTCTCAGTTCATAAACTAGTAAGGACATGAGCTTTCCAGGCTCTCAGGGACCTTTATCTTCTTTAAATCCAGGCTGCTGATATTTTTGCTGCTTCCTTATCATCTCCGGATAAAAGGCTATATTTAGCAAGAGAAATTGCTAGAATATGGGGTGTTCCTCATCCAGCAGAAGCCATGCATCCTACTGACAAGCCCATTATCCAGGCATGTGTACTGATTTCTTATCTGGAAGACCTGGTTTGTTTATTTAGTTTTGATAAAATTAATGATTCCTAATACACAGGCTCGACACACTGAATTACAAGTTGGCAGAGTTACTTTGCAGTGCAGCGACAAACCAGTAACTAACATTGCTTTGTTTAATCAATATTTGTTAAACTTCCGTTTGTTTGCTTACTTTGGGTTTCAAATATGCAGGCATTGATTCAGAAGGGCCCTTTTGCTGATATTCGCCGTGCATTAGAAGTTCTTGAGAGGGTTGCATGTTCAATAAAGTTCAATGAACCTGTTCTTCTCGTTGGTGAAACTGGCACGGGGAAGACTACTCTTGTGCAAAATCTTGCTGCCTGGCTTAAACAGCCGTTGACTGTGGTGGTGCGGACAAATAGTAACATAGTTATCTTATGTTGCAAGAATTGCATGTTTGCCATTGCAAAAAAATCCGGTGATTGTCAAATTTGTTACCCTAAAATTGACGACCTGCTATGCGGTTGCAGAAGAATTAAAGTCACATAAAAGCCACAATCTCCTACCATTTACTTCACCAGTGCCACTGGAATTCGGGCTCACCATGTTTGATAGATGCCCAATGGAACATGTCTCACAGTCACTGTTTGCCAATATTTGGAAGGATATAAGGCCATTGGCGAAGGGCATAAAAAATGTATTTCCCACTTTTACTGTGATAAAGAAAGTCCAAAGTGTGCAGTGGAGAATATGCAAATCACATTTTTTTTCTTGGTCACACAATCTTCGAGATTACCTGTGCTAATATTTTTTTTCTTGATACTTTCAGAACTTAAGCTAGCAAAGTGATATATCTGATCTCCTCGGTGGATTTAAACCTACAGATGCACGGTCAATATGCTTTCCTCTTTATATGGAGTTCAAGGATCTTTTTTGTCGAAGTTTTTCTGAAAAGGTGCGGCTATTCCTTGGTTCTCATGGTGTCACCCCATACTAAGACTTGTTTGACTTGGCTTACAATTAACTTGGGATCTAGGTTATTGGGTCTAGTATTCTAATAGATTGGAAGTTCAACATGCTACCTTATTAGATAAACCTTAAAAATGTTATGTTGTTCAGCTTATAAGTCCTACATGTTAAGATTATACAACTTGGATCTATTGCACAACCCAATAGGCATATATATAGTACAAGATGACTTGGAATACAAGACAAGAATAGAGTCCTATGGTAATAGGAATACAAAAGGTAAGCCCAATCCTACTATATCTCTAACACCCCCCCCCCTCAAACTCATGGTGGATCAACAACACTGAGTTTGGAGAGGTAGAAGCTGTGCTGAACACGAGTCTGTGCCTTCGTGAAGAAATCAGCCAACTGAAACTCGGAAGGCACATACTGAAGAGCAACAATCTGATCCTGTACCTGTGACCGCATATAAGAAGCATCAACACCAATATGCTTGGTGAGCTCTGTTAGAGATATAGTACTGTTGTAGTCGTATTGGTATAGGAGTCTATATTTCCTTGTACTCCAAGTCACCTTGTACTATATATATGCCTATTGGGCTGTGCAATAGATCCAAGTTGCATATCTCCTAACATGGTATCAGAGCAAATTAGGGTTTAGATTTTTTTTGCTACCTTTGATCCACCGGCGTGCCGCAACTCGCGCTCCTCTCCTCCCCACCCGATCCGCCAGCCGCCGGCCTCCTCTCCCGAGCCGCCGGCTTCCCCACCCGAGCCCCTGGCCGCCGGCCTCCCCGCCCCGCCCGCTCGCCCGCCCGTGCCGCTCCGCCAGCTTCCCCGCCCGGCCCGAGCCGTTCCGCCGGCCTCCCCGCCCGGCCTCCCGAGCCGCCGCTCCGTCGGCCTCCCCGCCCGGCCGCCCGAGCCGTCGGCCTCCCCGCCTGGCCGCCCGAGCCGCCGGCCTCCCGTGCCGCCGCCGCTCCGGCCCACCGGCCTCCCGCCCTGCCCGCCCGAGCCGCCGGCCTCCCGTGCCGCCGCCGCTCCGGCCCGCCGGTCTCCCGCCTACGTGCCCCCTCTCCACCGACCGGTCTGCTGGCTTGCTCTGTTTTGAGCAGCCGGCAGATCTGGTTCGTTTGAGAAGTAAAAAAAAAGAAAAAAAAGGAAAAAAACAGGTACTATGTCTTCGGGCACCATTTCTCTCCCTCGCTGCCCGGTGATTTTTGATGGGGTCAATTTCACCGACTTCATCTCTCATATGCGCATCCACATGCGTGGTCTTCGTCTCTGGGGCGTCCTTTCCGGCGATGTTCCGTGTCCGGCCTGTCCTGTGGCGCCGGTTGAGCCTAAGCTTGCTGCTCGACCTACTGATGCTGACCGCGCTGCCTATGATGCTGCTGTCACCGCTTATCAGGAGGCTCTGGATTCCTACGGTGCTCTGCTGACTGAGTACACTCAGTGGTGTGATGATGATGCTCGTGCTGCTGCTGTTCTTGTCGCCAGTCTTCAGCCTCAGTTTTCTTCTGAGGTTGTGGGATTCTCTACGGCCTCCCAGATGTGGACTCACCTTCGTCAGCGTTATAAGCCCTCTGGCGACGCTCTGTTCCTGTCCGTGGTTCGCCAGGAGCACTCTCTCCAGCAGGGTGATGCCACGGTTGATGAGTTCTATGCTCAGAGTTCTGCTGTCTGGCGCCAGCTGGATTCTCTTCGCCGTCCTGGTTGTGGCTCTTGTCAGTGCTGTCAGGATGCTCGTGCTGACAGCGAGTTCTTGCGCGTGTACGAGTTCTTAACGTGGCTTCGTCCTGAGTTTGAGTCGCGTCGTGCCCAGCTTCTTGCTCGTCAGCCTCGCGTCTCTCTTCTGGAGGTGCTTACAGAGATTCGTGCGGAGGAGACTCGCCTGCGTGGCTCTGGTCTACTGCCACTTCCCTCCGTGCTTGCTGTTCGTCCACCGGCTACATCGGCTACTGCTCCCCGCCTCAGCGGCTCGTTTCCCCCAGTGGACTCCACAGGTGGTGGTGGTCGTTCCTCGTCGGGTGGTGGCCGTCCTCATTGCACCTACTGTGATAAGGATGGCCACATTGAGTCTACTTGCTTTCGGAAGAAGCGTCACCTTGCACGTCCCTCTTCACCGGGCACTGGAGCTTCTTCCTCGACTACTTCCTCGACTCCTTCAGTTGCTTCGACTTCTGCCGCCACCTCGTTCACTGAGCAGGAGATTGCACGCCTTCGACGTCTACTCGCTGCGACAGGTTCTGCAGGTTCTGCTACTCCCTCTTCCAGCATTGAGAAACCACCCCCTACACAGTCAGGTACTTCCCCGTGGATTCTTGATTCAGGAGCATCTTTTCATATGACTTCCGATTCCTCCACTCTATCTTTCCTTCGACCTCTTGATTCTCCTGTCCATGTCTTTACTGCTGATGTTACTTCTCTTCCTGTTTCTAGTCGAGGCACTCTTCGCACTTCTTTATTTCATGTTCCTTTTGTTGCTCATGTGTCTCGTCTTACCATGCAGCTTCTTTCTGCTGGATATTTATCATTTGATTTTTTTGCATTTTCAGCGCAATGAAAAAATGCTCCACTGTTTTGATGTGTATGTAATGGAGAAGAATTGGGAAAAATTACTACATAAATTGGCAAACCGTGTTGAGCAAGCTCAGAAGATAATTCGTCCTAAAAAGAGAAAAAGGGCCCTGTCTGACTGGGACTCCTTTTCGTCCAGGCTAAATGCCGCCCGTTGTCAAATTGGATTGGCAAGTGGCATGTCATTTCGATTTGCTGAGGGTGCTTTTGTTTCAGCTTTAAGAAATGGCCACTGGATTTTGCTTGATGAGGTCAACCTTGCACCTCCAGAGACTCTTCAGAGAATTGGTGCTGTACTGGATGGAGAGAAGGGCACACTTTGCCTGGCTGAAAGGGGTGATGTGAATTATATTGAACGCCATCCTTGCTTCCGTTTGTTTGCCTGCATGAATCCAGCAACTGATGCTGGGAAAAGAGTTGCCATACGCTTTTAGGAGCCGATTTACAGAATGCTTTGTTGATGATCTTATGGATGACGATGATCTCCGTCTTTTTGTTAGTAAATATCTGGATGGTCTCCATGCTGCTAAAGAAGTTATAGATAGAATTGCTCGTTTTTATAAAGCGGCGAAAAAGGAAGCTGAGGAGAAGCTGCAGGATGGAGCTAATCAGAAGCCCCAATTTACTTTGAGATCTCTTTCTCGTGCATTAGGTTATGTAAAAAATGCAGAGAAAATTTTTGGCTTCAGGAAAGCTCTTTATGATGGCTTCTGTATGTTCTTTCTTACAATGCTGGATGTCCCTAGTGCAAAAATCATTAAGAACTTAATAGTATCTCTTTTGTTAGATGGAAGAGTGCCACCAAGCATTTCTTTTAATGACTACTTTATTGAAAAGCCTAAGCAACTAAATGGTTCTGAATCAGATGAATTTTTGTGCAGCTATGTGTTAACTAGCAGTGTTACCGAGTGCAGCTAGGTGTTAACTAGCAGTGTTACCGAGCACATAGTTAACCTTGCCCGTGCTGTTTACATTAAAAGGTATCCTGTTCTCCTGCAAGGTCCAACATCAAGTGGCAAAACTAGCCTAGTGAGGTATCTTGCTGCAAAAACTGGCCATGAATTTGTCCGCATCAACAATCATGAGCATACTGACCTTCAAGAATATCTTGGTACATATGTCACCGACAGTCATGGGAAGCTTCAGTTTCAGGAGGGTGCTTTGGTGAAGGCTGTTCGTGAGGGGCACTGGATTGTGTTGGATGAGCTAAATCTTGCACCTTCTGATGTCTTGGAAGCTTTAAATCGGCTGTTAGATGACAACAGGCAGTTGTTTGTTCCAGAGCTTCAAGAGACTGTTCCTGCTCATCCTAACTTTATGCTTTTTGCTACTCAAAATCCACCTGTGCTTTATGGAGGACGTAAAATGCTGTCTAGGGCATTCCGCAACCGTTTTATTAAAGTGCATGTTGATGAAATACCAGAAGATGAGCTAATCACAATTTTGGAGCAGCGTTGTACAGTTGCTCGCAGTTATGCCACAAAAATGGTTCAAGTTATGAAAGATTTGCAAATGCAGACAAAATAGTAGAGTGTTTGCTGGCAAACATGGTTTCATTACACCACGAGATCTATTCCGTTGGGCCAATCGGTACCAAACATTTGAGGGGAAGTCATATGAGGATCTGGCTAAAGATGGCTATTTACTTCTTGCGGAGAGATTAAGGGATGACAATGAGAAAGCTGTTGTTCAAGAAGCATTGGAACGCCAGCTACGTGTTAAACTCAACATCCCTGATCTATATAACTTGGTAGGGGTTTAATCTTTTTATGGCATATGGCTAATGATTTATTTCTCTAAGTTTCTTCCTTAGGACCCACTTTTTAAAGAACACTTACTAATAAATCAATAATGTTATTGCGCTGATATTATATTATGATGCATGATGCTGAAACAATATGATTAGGGCAATCTGGAGCCACAAAAGTTCTTAAAGTGCATGCATGGCACTTAGTAGGTATTCAATGTAAAGATGTGGCTCACCTCATTCAACTGGATAGATTTTATTTTTTAAATGCAAGGTAGTAGAAGGCTGTGGTTTATGGTAGCTGCAGTTGATGTACATATTAAAAATTATGTAGTACATTGCGGTCACCTGATGCTGTTATTTAACTGTGAAAAATCTTGAAGTAGAGTTTCTTGTGTGACATATTTTATAGTACTTTTGTGAAACTTGATAAATGTTTAATAATTGCCACATGCCTTTTGAGTCTGTCATCTAATTGAGTGATTCTTTGTCTTTGCAGGAAGTCATCTGTGCTGAAAACTTATCTACTGATGCTCTAAGACTGAGAGTACAAGAAAGCTTTGGAAAGTGAGTTCTTGTTTACTTTAGACCACAGTGTGCGTTTTTGCCTTCCCCCGATCTGATGCAATATCTTTTTGAGCTCTTGCAGTATCATTTGGACGAAAAGTATGTGGAGGCTATACTTCCTTATTGAGCGTTGTTACAGGTCACGAGAACCTGTCCTCCTTGTTGGCGAAACTGGCGGTGGGAAAACAACAGTTTGCCAGGTCCTAAGTGCTGTCCTTGGAGTGAAGTTACATATTTTGAACTGCCATCAGTATACTGAGACATCAGACTTCATTGGGGTGGGTTTGTTGTCTCTAAATTTTGGCTATGAATTGTCCTTTTGTATGCACCATTGTCTGCTCTGAAGATTTGTTTCACTAGCATAATGACATGACTGTTACTTGCAGGGATTTTTTCCTGTACGTGATAGGTCAATAATAGCCCTGGAGTTCAAACGTCTTGTTTCAACAATGAAGGAGATGACAATTTGTATTCATGTTGCAGGAGATGTGGTATGGTTCTTTGGTTTTAGCATGTGGTATTTCAATATAGATTATAGACACTTTTCAAAGTATAGTAACTGATTTTCTATTATTTATACAACCATTTCCCTCTGATATATCTGGAGTTGATAGCGCTATGAATCATATGAATGAAATACTTGATAGATACCGAAAGGAAAAAGAACTGTTTCGGGGGGTGCCACCTGAAGATCTTGATAACATGGAACAAATTAAGTCGAAACTGATGCATCTTCACCAGAAGTGGCAGTCAATTTTCCACAGTCTGGAAATCTCTATGCCCAACTCTGGCGATGGTTCGAGATTATTATCCAACTCCAAGCCAGAGATGCAGACTGATGCTCCACCATCACACATCAAGCAAGAGTCTCAGCTGATACACAGGATCATCAGCCAGAACCTGTACATCATATTGATGATGAGAGTGCTACTGAATTTCGTTACGTTCCTGAGGGTGAGCAGAGCACCTCTCAAGCACTGGGTGACGCAACAGCTGATCAAAACATTGATGAGCTGCAAGTTAGGCAATCTTTCTCGGAAGATGAAACCCGTGCCCGGCAAGTGGAACAAACTGATGAGAGGACACCTGGAGACGATAATCCTGAAGTGCCTCATCTTCAGACTTCACAATCACGTGCCAACAAGTCTGAAAATGCTAACAGATCAGAGGGAAGAGATATTCAGAACGATACATCCATTCAGGATTTGGTTCAAGGTGAAACAGATGACACTTTTCGAGATGTTGTCTCATTCAAGCGACCTCCTGGAGATGACAGGATAGTTCTACTGGATGACCTAACCACTGATAGGGAGTTATCTACTCCGATGGATCTGGACATCACTAATGAAGAAATGAAAAGGGCTATCGTGGACTGGAGGTCTTGAACTGGCAACCATGAAATTGTCCCAAGAACTAGCTGAGCAATTGCGCCTTGTCATGGAACCAACTCTTGCAAGCAAGCTTCAAGGAGATTACAGAACTGGAAAGAGAATAAACATGAAGAAGGTACTTATCTTTCTGTGATCTCTGGTCATACTAACATGATTTTCCCTTTAAAGGATTTTTTTTCCTTGCGATGTCCCTTTAAAGGAATGTTCACTTATATGATAGAACATTATTGCATCTTCTTGCAGGTTATTCCATATATTGCCAGCCACTTCCGCAGGGACAAGATATGGTTGTGCCGAACTAAACCCAATAAACGGAATTACCAAGTGGTTATTGCTGTCGATGACTCACGAAGTATGTCTGAGGGCAAGTGTGGAAAAGTTGCTATTGAAGCATTAGTTACAGTTTGCCGGGCCATGACGCAGCTTGAGGTTGGACAGTTTGCAGTTGCAAGTTTCGGGAAAAGGGGGAATGTTAAAGTGTTGCATGATTTTGATCAGATCTTCAATGGAGAAGCTGGAGCGAAGGTAGGTTGACGATATTGACCACATGTGTATTTTTTGCCTTCATTAACAATAATAAAGTAAAAACGACAAAGTAATACTAACAACTATAAGCTCACATAAAATGTTGCTCTCTTGCTCTGCTGCTCTGGTTGCAGATGATCTCTAGTTTGTCCTTTGAGCAAGATAACAAAATTGAGGATCAACCTGTTGCTGATCTCTTAATGCATCTGAATACAATGCTTGATGCTGCTGTGGCAAGGTCTCGTATGCCATCAGGGAAAAATCCACTTCAGCAACTCATACTTGTAATATCTGATGGCAAGTTCCATGAAAAGGTATCATCAACTTTTCTGTCAGGTTTTCTTATAGATTAAATATTCGCCTATCCTTTTGGTTCTGAGGTTTGCTTTGTGGAAGCAGGAAAATTTGAGGCGCTGTATAAGGAATGTTCTAAACAGAAAGAGAATGATCGCATACGTACTCCTAGATAGCCATGAGGAATCTATTATGAACTCACTGGTGCGTACTTCCTAAATTCACCGATATGGTTTCGCACGGGCACCTAATCAATGGAGTTTAATTCTGGTGGCATTGTTTGTTGCAGGAAGCGTGTTATGAAGGAGACAAACTAACCTTAGGAAATTATATGGACTCCTTTCCGTTCCCTTAGTATGTTATGCTGAAGGACATCGAAGCACTTCCTCGCACATTGGCTGATTTGCTCAGACAGGTACAGAGCAACACACATTTTAGCTCCTGTCATTCTTCAGTTAGCAAATGGATGCTCTATTCATCTCCTTTCATTCCTCAATTAACAAATGGATGCTCTCTTAATCTCTGCTGTTTTCTGTTGCGCAGTGGTTTGAGCTCATGCAAAGCACGAACGAGTGATCTTTGGGGACGTCCTTGTCAATTTTTCCAGGAGGAATGCTCTTGGCGCCCTTTCACTTTGATTTGCTTGTACAGCAAACTAGGCAACCTAGAATCGTACAATTGAGCGTGTTCTCTAACTTGTTTTTACACTTTTACCTGTGGAACAAATCGTGATCCAAGGTCTGATATTTTGTACAAAATATACCACATTTAGTTGTACATTGCCTGTGAGAAATGTCAGAATCTTGTAGCTACTATTTTATGTGGACATGTTAATTCCAAAGTGAAAAGAACTGACCTTTTTGTATACTGTGGGTCTTATGCAATGGACCGGAGCATGAAGTTATCCCTTCAACACAACAAGATCATCTGTCCGGAAGCTAGTTAGAAAATGGACTCCTTTTTTTTAAAAGATATCTGCAACTATATTAAGATAAAGAAAACAGAGAACAGTGGCGAGGGACGGCTGCCCCCCGAAAATGCAAAGAAGCCCCTACAGAAAAGAAAATTATAAACGAGCCCTCGGGGCTACAGGCATCCACCGCAACGCCGCCCAACGTCCTCTCGCTGCCGCAGTGCCAAGAACGCCGGAGGAGGGCGAAAACGGAGGCTCTAGCTACTAATCGACCTGCAAAGATTAAAAGAGGACAAAGCCTCAGAGAATCGCTGCAATTGCTATCCGCCGCGAACGTCGGATCCTTGCTTCCGTGAAAATCACATCGGTGGGGGCGGAGCCCCGATCTGTGCAGGCGATCGATCCTTCTTCGCCACCCGAAAATCACGAATCAAACCGTCACAGCTTGGAGATGGGAAGCAGCACAAGATCCCGGGGTCGCCACCACCGCTGCCGGAGCCGCCGAGACGGAGACCACCGAGATCCACCTCGCCCAACTACAAAACAAAGGAAACAAAGAGGGGAAAGGGACATCCACTAGCTCCTCAACGACACCGGCAAAGGCAGCGTTGAGCCGGGGTTGGAGCTGGGATAACAAAACTCCATCCGCCGCCGGGGACCCCGACGGAACGACGGCGGCGTGGAGTCACAAAAGGAGGCCCACCAGGGGCCTATCTACAAAGCCGGCAGAGGCCGCAGCTCCCCCCGCCTCACAGTGCCCGGAGATGACCGGAGGCGGGGAGGAACGGCGGCCTCGCCGAGGGGAGAGACGGAACTGGGAGCACCGGTTTATTCGCCCCTCTCTACTGTAGCAAGGAAAGGGGAAAGAAATGGACTCCTTTTTGAATGTGCCTAACATGGATACTTACATTTCTTTACTAGTGCATCGATATTGTTGAAAGCAGTCAATTCCTGTTCCAACACTATCCAAAGCGGGGGCCACCACTCTCTTTCTCTCTCATCTCTTTTCTTTCCCATGTCTCCATTTTTCTCCGTTAGAGCACTCTCTCCCTCCCTCCCTCACCATTGATCCTACTTGCCTGCTAACCTGTCGTCTTTCTCGTCATCGTGCTTCCTCCACCCCGTGCTGGGATTGGACATGGTGGAGGTCTTGTCGTAGGACATAGTGGTTGTGGCCTACTAGAGCGTCCGCTAGCGCCACTACCGTGCTCTGCTGCTGACCTCCAACACTGGTAGCTGAAGGCAAGGGAGGTTAGGTACCAATTGTCGAAGTTCAGATCTTTGGTGAGATTTTACGTCTCCGTTGAGAAAGTTTGATCCAACGATTGAAACCAGCACTGAATCGTGTACTTTTTTCAAGAGGTTTGCCGATGTGAAGCCTCCTTCTTACTTGACAGCTTCTTCACATTGCAGTAGGCGAGTTCCGGACCTTCGTAAACTTTTGAGGCGTTTCATAGTTCTTTTAAAGGCTCTTAAGTGACTTCTAGTCATCTAGGAGACACCAATATTAAAAAATAATATGTTACAGTTGCTTTGGTTTGAAGATCTATTCTTGGTTGATGCTTAATTTGGAGGGTGCACGAGAATGCTTCTGATCGGATGGAATTAAAAGAGACCATGAACTACACGATGTGTTGGTGGTTCGGAAGCTGCACCTAATAGGGAGCCAAGCTGCTACATGCTTCGTGGAATAGATCAAGCAGTCACGTACAAAAAAAGAAGAGGAGAATTCAGCTTCCTATTTCTATGGGAGTTTTTAAATTGCCAGCAGGCCTTTGTGATGAGCTTACCAGATTGATTCGTAATTTTTGGTGGGGCGCAGAAAATGGCAAGCGCCGAACGCACTGGATTGCTTGGGATTCCATGACTCGTCCTAAATCTCAAGGGGGCATTGGTTTCCGAGATATGAGATTGTTCAACCCGGCGCTCCTCGCTCGGCAAGCTTGGCGGCTTATCCAACATCCGGATAGTTTATGTGCTCAGGTTCTCAAGGCCTGTTATTTTCCTAATGGTAATTTATTAGATACTGTTTTTACAGAGAATGGTTCATCGACTTGGCACGCTATTGAACACGGGCTGGAATTACTCAATAAAGGTTTAATATGGCGGATCGGCAACGGAGCGAAGGTGCGTATTTGGCGAGACTCGTGGATACCTCGAGATTTGTTGCTAAGACCCATATCACCGCGGCACCGCTGTCGGCTCAGTTGGGTGGCTGATCTCTTAACCCCAGATGGAGCATGGAAGCAGGAGACTCTCCACCAACACTTCTGTTCAGCTAATGTGGAGGCCATTAATAGAATCATCCCTTCGCGGCGTAATGACCAAGATTTTCTTACCTAGCATCCTGATAAACGTGGCATGTTTACCGTTTGAAGTGCTTACAAGTTAGGCCTTGCGGATCATCTCAGAAGCCAAGCGGCTAGGGCTTCGAGCGCTCGGCCGGATGGCTCACATCCTGTTTGGAATCTCATTTGGAAGTGTCCAGTCCCCCAGAAGGTGCGTATTTTCACTTGGAAGGTTGCCACTAATGCCCTTGCTACATAGGTAAATAAACATCGACGAGGTTTGGCCACCGATGGCACATGTCGACTGTGTGGGCAGGAAGCAGAGGATACACACCATGCTCTGCTGCGATGTGTCCATGCGCGTGCTCTTTGGCACGCAATGCGTACTGTCTGGGATCTGCCGTTTGAGGAAACATTTAGGATTCAAGGGACAGATTGGATTTTATCTTTAATGTCAGGAATTGACGAAGGTCAGCGCCAGCGTGTTCTTATGATTATGTGGAGAATTTGGCACGTCTGCAATGAATTAACTCATGATAAGCAGGCCACACCTACTGAGGTGTCAAAGCGATTCCTCGTCAGCTATCTGGAGTCCTTGCTATCTCTTCAACAATACCCTACAGCAGACTTTGTTAAAGGTAAGTAGGTTGTGAATTGTTTCGGATACTCACCATGCCCTCGTGTTTGTGCAAGAGTCTCGCAGGTTGAACGGCTTAGTTGGGTCCCTCCGCCATTAGGCTGGACAAAGTTAAATGTTGATGGAACTTATGATGAGGGGAGCAACCGAGCTGGTGCAGGCATGGTGTTGCGTGATAGCCAAGGAGTGGTTTTGATTGCCGTATGTCGATCTTTGAGAAATTGCACGAGTGCTTTGGATGCGGAGTTGGCGGTGTGCAGCGAAGGCCTTGCTTTGGCACACCAATGGACAAGTAAGCCTATTTTGCTGGAGTCGGACTGTGCGGAGGCTGTCGCGCTGCTCTCGTCTAGAAGCTTGGACCGCTCTATGTTCACTCACAGGATTCGTGATGCACAGGAGCTCCTGTATGGTGTAAAAGATGTTAAGTTGTACAAGATATCTACGGACCAAAATAGGGTTAGTCACGAGCTTGCAATTCTTGGTAAACTGTCTGGCCAAACTTCGTGCTGGTTAGGTAGTTGCCCAGTTAACATTGAGCCTGTGATCGCTCGGGACTGTAACGTTGATGGTTAAGTTATATCATCTCTTTTCTTTGCAAAAAAAAAGTCGAGTTTATGGTTATTATTTCTCAAAGCCACGACCAACCAGAGCAGGTCGGGGCGCTCAGCAGGAGGTCATTCCGAGGGATTTCCTGTCCATGCATGTATGCGGCTGGCGCCCACCAGGACAAGTTTAAATGGACATGGCGCACAACATATAAGAGTCCAAAGTAGTTTTATTTCTGGGTTTGTCAAAGATTACACGTTAAACTATTAGGCATGTGATCTGCAAGTTATAGAAAGAGTCCAGGGAATTTTAGTTTGTTCCTTTATCTAGTGTATGCTTGAGGTATTAGAGATAGAAAAGGGCGAACTTGTGTGTCAAGTTAGTGTGTCGGATGTGCTATATAAACATCTAGGTGGTGCGCATCTTGTAGAGATGAGTCGAGTTTATGTTATTGTCCCTAAAAAATACATATCGAATCGGAGATTGTGAATAAACCTAGGGAACACATATAAATATAGGACGAGATAACGCATGGTTATGTTATTGTTTTGAGATTATGAATAAACCTAGAAAATACATTTAAATATGTGACGAGACAGCGCATGGTTATGTTATTGTCTTGAGATTATGAATAAATCTAGAAAACACATGTCCCGTCACAATCTTCCTGTTCAGGCTATTAGGAATCTGTGGGCCATCCCAGATCTTGATGTTATTTCCATTTCCAACTCTTCATATGCACCCCTTCTTAAATGTCCGTACTCCGGCCACGATGCCTTGCCAAGTAAACTATGATCTTTTCTTTTCTATTTTGCGGGGAACTATGATTCTTTCTTAAGCATAGCTGAGAGTAAATCTCTTGATGGGTTAGAGGTATCTTATTTATTTCTATCGAGAAAAGCCCGACGATAATATCTGTTGTTTACTACATCTAGTGATGCACACACGTTTTCTAAGATTGAAATTTAACTATAAATTCAATGATATCGATTTAATATCGCATAATTCACATAATTTTAAACTAATTATTTGTCAAAGGTAATTATGGTAAACGGTGGAAAGCATGAGCACCGTTCATTATCCAACGGGAGTACATACTAGGATAAAGACTAAGTTGGAAAGAGCATTAATAAAGAGAGAGATGCGAGTTACAACAAAAATAATTCAGATATCGTACATCTAGGAGATAAGTCATTAGAGGCCCATTTAAGACATATGGATATATAAGATATATTTTAATCAGTTAAGTCAAAAATTTAATCAATAATTATACCTGTTTAGATAATTCTTTCAACCATTATTTCGATGCTGGTACGTGGTAGATATGTCCTGGTTTATAGCCTTGGCTCGAGTAGCTTGCACTCGTTGGCAACTCGATCCGGCGACCCAACCGTCCTACGTGTACCTGACGCGCACGTGCACCCATCATCCTCATCCACTTCCAATAACGGTTTGGTTCATGGGCTCCCAAGGGGCCCACTCCCCGTCCCGCCGACTCCCCGAAACCATTCCATCGTGGTCCGGTGGGCGCGTAGGTTAGCTGCTGACAGTTTGCAGCTCAGGTTCTTTATTTTCCTGACATGGATGATTGACGGGTTGATTTGTGCAATCAACTGTACAGGCCGTGTTAAGCCTTTTACAGCTCACGGCCAGTGCGTTGAACTAGCTAGCTGTTCCATAATACAACTGTTATCTTCACGCGCAAATTTTAGTTACCGTCCACACAAGACACTCGTGTTTTGACAAAAAGAAAATATCTGCAGACACGGGCGAGGATATGTTATGTATCTGTACAACTCAATTCATTTGCACATTCCATCCACGATATCTCATAATCGTTTTAGTATTTTTATATAATTTTGTAGGTTGGACTTTCGGTGGGATTTTAACCCATTGGCATTATTCGGCTCAGTAATAACGAGCGCAAAAATCATGTGCCGGGAAAGAGGTTGTGCCGTTCACGCGACGCTTTCAAAGTTGAAACACAACCAAAAACCTCAAAAAACTTTTGAAAAAAGAGGATCCGAAAGGAACACATAGAAATACGTTCAGGTTCAGCCCCCATATATAAGCGGCTGACGCGTGCCGCCCGCATCCCGCGGTTCTCCTCCCCGCGCACAGGCGCCCGTCCCTTCTTAATCCCACCGCGCGGTCCGCTCGGGCTCCGCTGCCCACGCGCTCCGCTTCAATTCCTCCTCTCCACCACCGCAGCGAGGCACGCGCACCGCGCCGGCGGTGGCGCCTCTGAGCTTTGAGAGAGGGAATCCGGTGGAGATGGATTCGGTGCCGGAGCAGCACGGGTAAGCAAATCGAACAGGAAAGCGCGTCCCACTCGCATCGCATATTTGAATCTTGCTTTTTTGGTTTGTTTGAGAAGAGAATCTGATTTTCGTTCCTCTCGGTTTTGTTATTTTTCTGGGTGAAGCAGATGCGAGCATTACACGAGGAGGTGCAGGATACGGGCGCCCTGCTGCGGCGAGGTCTTCGGCTGCCGGCATTGCCACAACGAATCCAAGGTTTGGACCCTTTCTTCCTCACTGCTCTGCTATTTTTTTTTCATGGAATTGTGATTCTGTCCATTCGGCTTTGGAAAAAAAAAGGGAAATCGTTGAAACGTTAGGCTTGGTTCTGTGCTGCAGAATTCGCTCGAGGTCGACCTCC
The DNA here is from genome assembly GCA_019208055.1 of Stipa capillata. NCBI lineage: Eukaryota > Viridiplantae > Streptophyta > Magnoliopsida > Poales > Poaceae > Stipa > Stipa capillata. The sequence goes on along the minus strand of JAGXJF010000087.1, from coordinate 912,847 downwards.
GCGATCGGCACGAGATCCCTCGCCATGAAATCAAGAAGGTGCGTGCTCCATGCCCCTCCGTTAAATTCTGTTCTTGTTTTCAGCATTTCTTTCCTCCCCCAGTTATTCCGTGTTTTGCTGCATGCCATCTTCCTTCTTCCTGCACTCGGTATCGACGGTTGAAGTATCAATATTTCACTTAGAGACCAATCAGATAATGTTATCATGGACACTAATTTCTTGTCCATGTCCCCAATCTAATATTTCCCTTTCCCTTTCGATCCGATGGTCATGCTCATGCATGGAAGTGGAAGCATGGAACCACTGCCATGCAGTGGCCAAGAATGCCCATCCCAAGATTTTTTTTTGCCCATTTCTTCAGATAAGGTTATCTTAGTGCTCCAGGGAACAACTTGCATCTTGATATTTTCGTTTTATATTCCGCTTCTTGTTATCGAAATTGGCGAGCTCTGCTGCAAGTGGCCGGCCTGTGGTCCACAACTCCACATGATTGTTTGGTGAATGCGACAATGTGTCAATGTCACTAGAAGGAAAACGGAGGAAGAAAGGGAAGGGACAAAGGATATTTCACTATCAATCAAGATATTAACAGCGCTCGAGCTGATTGAGTGCCGCATAATTGAGGACATGATTGCATTTGTTAACCATGGAGACCCATTGATGTGGCTCAACAGGTGTCTGAATCAACAGTGCTTCTCCAGTCACATAGCTAGAGCAAATGTACTAAATTTTTGGAACTAGTAGATCAATTATGCCGTACTTTGATTATTTTTAATTAAGAAAGTGAAATAAGGCTTCTGATGAAAAAGGCACCATACAAGAGGACAGGGATATATTTTTTGGATAAGGATTTCAGTAACTGTTTCCTTTTGTCACTTTTAATCATTTAAGTCATATGAACTTTCCTACCCCCAGATTGTGTACTTACTGGAGCTATTCTACTTTGTGATGCATCACAGGTTATCTGCTCTCTCTGCAGCAAAGAACAGGATGTAAGTTGTCTATCGAAAAATAAAGTCGTATTTGCTGAGTATGAAAACCTTTCGGCTGTACTAATCACATGAAAATTGTTCGTTTGGATCAACAGGTGCAACAGAATTGCTCCAACTGTGGGGCATGCATGGGAAAATACTTTTGTGAAAAATGCAAGTTCTTTGATGATGATGTAAGCGTCTTCGGATTTTTAATTGGCGAATCATGGCTTTGTAAGTATTTTGTTTTTCAAAGCCTGACAGCCATACTGTTTTGTTCCAGGTCTCCAAGAACCAATATCACTGTGATGGATGCGGCATCTGCAGGCAAGTCCTAAATTTACAGCCATGCATTTTTCCACACGTTTTCTGTTTCTTCAGAATGATCAATTTTTGGATATTTTGTTCTTCTTTCTTCAGAACTGGTGGCATAGAGAACTTCTTTCATTGTGAAAAATGCGGTACGTTCTGGTTCTGCGTGAACGTCCTCTGTTAGCTTTTCATTACATGTCGCCATTAAAAGATTGCTCTAACTGTCTAATACTCTTGTTGCACTAACAGGCTGTTGCTACAGCAATGTCTTAAAAGACTCGCATCATTGTGTAGAAAGAGCAATGCATCACAACTGCCCTGTCTGCTTTGAGGTAAGGCTTGCTTTAAGCCTTTAATCTCCATAACAAATGCTACTAATAAGTATAAACAGCACTCCTAATTTTCCAGTTTTTGATCTTAGAGATAATTTAATTACTCATTTTCCCAATCGCAGTATCTATTTGACTCCACGAAGGACATCAGTGTACTGCGCTGCGGGCACACGATCCATCTGGAATGCCTGAGCGAGATGAGAGTCCATCACCAGTAAGTACTCTTCAGACAACTTCACCCAGAACATCTGCCCACATAAAAATGGACGCGTCGATCTGATCAAGTTCTTTGTTTTCCCCAGCTTCTCGTGCCCGGTGTGCTCGCGGTCTGCCTGCGACATGACCGAAGCATGGCAGAAGCTCGACGAAGAGGTCGCGGCCACACCGATGCCGGAGTTCTACCAGAAGAAAATGGTAAGCAGCAAATTGCTCTCTGAATCTTTTCCACGACCCTTGAGTGAACATGGCTGGAAACTGAACGGGACTGCGTGCTCGTTCTTCTTCCTCCCAGGTATGGATCCTCTGCAACGACTGCGGGGCGACGTCGAGCGTGCGCTTCCACGTCCTGGCGCAGAAGTGCCCCGGGTGCAGCTCCTACAACACCCGGGAGACGAGGGGCGGTCCGGCTGCCGCGTGCTCCAGGGTTTGAGCGGATCGAGGAGACAAATCCACGAGATCCACAACACACTACTCACTGAGATGCTATGCACGATAAGGGAGGGAGGGAGGCGCGCCTCCTCTCTGAACCTGCTGGAAAGGGCTCGCCGTCGCGGTTTCTTGCTGCAGTTCAGAGAACAGCATTTTTTTTATTTTTAGCACGAGAACAGCAGCACTTGACACACCTGCATCAGTCGAGAGGATTGGTGACCGTTGTTTACCCACGTAGCACATGAGCCTCTCCGTGGGGCTCCTAGGCTATGAACGAACGACTACAAGACAAATACATAGAGGCTTGATACATTGATCTTGCAAATGGATCGCCTCAAAAAATATAATGCAGCTGGATTTCTTCTTTTACTTGGTACTCACCTAAGAGTTCGCATTGCTTCGTCGTAGAACTGTGCCACAAGTGTGCACCACGGATGTTTGTTCAGGCCCATGTAGATAAGCAGCCCACACACGAACTTACTTCAGTAGTTCAGTCCAGTCTACAAATCTAGGCCGATAGGACAGGCCTCGTCTCAACAGCCCATATAAGGTCTAATCATTCCTTCTCTTTTGAAAAATGTTTCTGATTTTCGTCCTAAAATTAGCCTATTAGGCCGATCGACTTTCTAAACTAAAAAACAGTCCAATTCGAAGTATGAAACGATGCAAATAACTCCCTAGAATAATTTTCTAGGTATTTTTTTTGTATGTGGCAATTGACATGTCACTTACTAAAATTGTTTTGCTACATGTACTACCAGGTGGCATTTCAACATTTAAAATAAGTGTGTTTATAAGTAAGGTCCTCATGTCATCATCTTCTATCTTTTCTCCGCTACAGGGATCCACATGTCACTAAGGACTCCTTTCGTTCCATATGCCATTCTTATCCTCTATCTTTCAATAAGTGCATCGCTGTCTCCATTTTGTAAAGATTATTTAAAATATAAATTTATAAGGAAGATAGAGAAGAAGAGAAGAAGATAACATGTCAAGCCTATTGTATAGTAACTTTTAAATATGAATTTAAAAGTAATTGTCATATCGTCATCATGTTATATACCACGGTGTCAAAACCAGCTATAGTTTTGCCACGTCATCACCTATATAAGTCAAACCAGCTACAAAACCAGTCTGAAGGATTATTTATACCGATTTTTTATACTTAAGGATACGAATTGGCATGTTTATAAATTTAGGAGGTATATTTGGCCGGATAGACTAATTTCAGATGTAAAATCAGACTTCTTTGTTGTTGACAGGAACCTAATCATTTTATTCTTGATGATTGGACCGCTTCGTTACGTACAAAAGGAGTAAAGGTAATAAGAAAATGTGTCATGTTGGGTTGAGTTTATGTGTGGGCGCGCCCAAGAATCCCATGTATTTTCCTTTTGAAGGCAAGAGGATCCTTTGAGACCCAAAAAGTTGGCGCTAAGTTACAAAACAACTTTTACAGCAAGCACTCAAGCAATTTAGAATTACAAGCAAGTGCTTTTTTTTACAGAAATAAACTTAGATAACTGAAACAAGATGCAATTGGGTCCTTTTGTAGAAGCCGACCATGCCAGAGACAACAAAGACACCGTCATTAATGTGCACCCCATCATATTTGCGCACGGGACTATGCTTTATAGCTCCACTCCGTGTATCCTCCATGGGCAGTACGTGGAAATGGCCTCCCTCCGCTACATGTATCCTCCATCGGCAATTCTCTAAAAAGATGTTGGCATTGTGCATTGGATACACTTATTGAGTTGCATGCAGTAACCAGTTCACCGGAACGAGCTGATGGGTGGCACGGTCCGCACATCGGTATGGTTGTTGATGTGAGGCCAGAGCTACCGCTGTATGTGTGGATGATCGTGGGATTGACAACAACGATGACACAAGATGTTGATGTTGATGGGTGGCGCACTTGCTATTTGTAGCGGGATTGGATTGGCTGCTGGTGGTGGTGCTTAGGGGTATGACCTTGTGCACGTCAAGTGGCAACAATGACAAACCAGGTCGTCTACGATGTTACAAGATGCATAATATGTGCCAACAAGGAAACGCGATGGGGCATTGAAGGATAGTGGGCTGACCGAATGGTCTTGGTGATGTAGGCTTGGTGTTGTTGTGGTATCGACATATCGGTGATCTTTCGTGGTGAAGTTGGAATCGTCAGATCGTGAGTGTGATGGATGATGATAAAGATGTGCAGGAGCGATGTTAATGGGTCGGGCTACTCAACGGTATCATCGGGTGATGCTTTAAGTCTATAGCCTTATATGTTGTGAGCGTTTTATAGTCTTGATTTCTGTCTGATTTTTCTCTAATCAATTGATCAATAAATTTCGTCTTAATTAATGAACTGAGACAAAGTTTTTGCCTTCGGTTAAGAAAAAGAATGTGGGGGAGATTGGATGACGGGGCTCTGCTCAGAGCGCATGCTGCACATGCCTCCTCTGGGGGCCTGCTATTATTATGCGACGCTTGTAAGACCAGTGTAACACCCTAAGCATAGCACATTCCTGAGTTCCTGTTTGGAGCAAAAAGAAAACAAAGGATGTCTGGAAGGATCTGAATTCTATAAGAAAAATTTCTACAGGTCGTTTGGGACACAGAAACGGACCCTATGAATTCCTTTGAAATTCGTATGGATCGTATGGGCCATTCTATATGAATTTTGGAGGAAACATAATATGGGATCTTATCTCATGTTTTTTCTTCTTTGTGTCTTCAATTTCTGTGTTTTTCCTGTGTGATATCCAAATGTCACTTCTTAAGTGTGTCTATATTTTGTGACCCTGTACAAATTTAGAGAAAATATCACCGCAGTTCCTACAATTTTCCTGTTTCTATGTTTTAAAATTCCTGCGTTTCAAATGGAGCCTGAGCTTCGCCCCAAAGAGTTTAAGCAGAAGTGTTATTTTCTGGGCCAGCATAGTGTATAAAGTGATATTATTATACTAAGAGCTGGGGTGTTACGCTTGCTCTCAAAAGAAGGAAAAAGACATAGAGGAAGACTAGGTTGTTCACGGTCAGGAACTCGATATATTTCTCCTGTATTACTGCATGGCATCCTTGTTCCACAATCCAAATGTAACGGAATCCCGTACGGAAACTGAAACAGCATCCTGGAACTTGTTTTTGGCCGTGACCCTGCTACCCTTTTTGACACACACCACGGCCGAACTGGCCAATGAGGCGGTGGTGGTGAAAGGTGGGGCCTGGCCTCTGGCAAATAATTAAGGGTTAATTTTGCACAAACTATCACGAAATTTCATATTTAAAAATCAATTTCATACAATTTAATATTTAAGAACACATTGTATCGTAAAACTTCATATTTTAGATTATATCTTTGGTCTAAGACGTAACAAAGAGACACAACCTTCATATTTTAGATTATATCATTGGTCTAAGACGTAACAAAGAGACACAACCTCTACCACCTAGACATCTAGCATGGTTTCAGAGGTGTTTCAGAGGTCAAAACCTAAAACGATGCTTGGGTGGTATTTATGCATACACATAGTATGATTGAAATATCACTATGCAAAAGTTTAAAGAAGCTAACGAAAATGTTTATGAATGGCTAATCCAAGATGCTAAGGTCTCTATGTTATGGCTGGATGAGAGCAACGAGACAATGACAGGTGGACGATATACTAGCTAGTTAGATCGACTGTAGAATCTAAAATATGGAGTTTTTGTGATCATTGTGTTCTTAAATATAGTTTTTTGTGAAATTGTTTCCTAAATGTGGAGTTTCGCGATAATTTGCACAATAAAAATGGAATTTTTGCCAAATAAACTCAATAATTAAGCTGCTGATGAATCCACCTGATTTGATTAGCTGAACAGGATCGCTCAACGAATTCGGTGCCTTTTCGTTTTGAAAGGTCAAATCATCACCCCTGTTTGATACTCGTATCTTGCTTTAGCTTCCTAAAGTGGCCCCCCTTTTATACAAGAAGTGCAGATTGATAATAGCACCGGGCACTACCACCGAGCCCGCTGGGCATCCGAACACATCACAAATGTGTTACATGTGTCTTCTGCTCTACAATTTTGCGTTAAACCCATAATGTATATCCTCAGCTTAGACAAAAGCCAGGGGACAAAAGCAAGTCCCGCAAGTCAGTGCCTTTGCATAGTCATGAAAGCTACAGCATCTGACCACTAAATATATACCTTAACACTACAGATAACAGCTGACAGGTACAAGTATGTGTACGCATGCATGCTGAATCACTTCACCTGGAGAGGCCGGCCGGACACGTGATGTCGTACTCACACACACAACTACGTACCGGCCGGACGGGCACACGCGTCGGCAGGTGTCTCGTGTGATTGCGACGTGCGCGTATTTTTTCAGTGGGATTCTATGTATCCCTATCAACAGGTATCCCACAATCGTTACGTTGATTGCATGAAGCCCCGGTCCATCTCTGCCGCAGCAACAACATTATCCGCTCCTCCAATCGTTCACTCCTGCTGCAGCAAAATATGCAAAGAAACAACCCACCAAGAACGGGAACCCGTCGCGTTCAAGGCGACACACCGGAAACTCCCCCGACGTGCCAGCGTCCCCGTGGCCGCGCCGGCCGAAACGCCCAAATCCGCCCAACGACCCAACCCAACCCCAGCAAAAGCGCACGAAGCCACGAACCCCGCGCCGCACGGGCGCATGCGCCTGCCGCAGCCTCCGGAAACTGCCGAAATCGCTGTGCGGGGAGCCAAAACTCCACGCGATCCAGATTCCAGACGCACCCACGCTGACGCCCCCGCGGCCCGCGCCCACCCGCGCCGTTGCTCTCGGTCGCAGTCCGCGCACATCAGTTTTCACCCACAACGGACGCGCGGCCGGCTGCGCTCCTGCCACCGCGGAGGCCCCGCGGCGCCACTTGGGCCCCCGCCCGAACTCAAAACTCGGCTCCGACCCCGCCGCTCCTGGACGCCTGCCATAAACTAGCCGTCGCACAGTCGCGCCCCACCTCTTTGTCCGTCTCTCCCCCAGTCAAAGCCTCAGAGCCAGAGAGCACCAGGCTGGCTGCCGCCGCGGCCTCCTCGGCGTTGCCGCCTTCCGCGCCTCCTCCTCCCTCTACTCCTCCGCTCCCTCGCCCTTAATTCCCCGGCCTCGCATTCCGCCGTCCCACCGAATCGGGTTCGAGTCGAGCGGGGCGGAATCCGGGCGAGCGGGGATGCGGGGCTCGCCGTCGACGCGGACGGGGAGCAGTGGGTACGAGTGCTCGTTCAAGATCCTGCTCATCGGGGACTCGGGTGTCGGCAAGAGCAGCCTCCTCGTCAGCTTTGTCACCGCCGCCCACCTGGACGACGACATCGCCCCCACCATCGGTACGTACCAGCACCACGCCACGCCACGTCGACTCCGATCGAGCCGCCGGCGAGCCCGTCACTGTCTCACTGTACGTAGTGGCGGAGTCTCGTATCATTCGTACGCTCGTATTGCTTCAGCTTTTCTGCTTCAATTCCCATGTGGCGAATTAGTCTGCAGCTCAATAAATACTACAACCAGTTCATGGGGGCGTTCCTTTTGCTATCTGCTTCCCATCGACGATTAATATAGCGTAGTAGGTCGCGGATTAAGGACATGGGCGATTCCACCCATTTCGGTGAACAAACCTGTTTCCTTTTAATGTCCGAGCTGTTCTCTGCTTTTGCTTCTACTAAATTGCCCCGGCTTTTCTCGTTGTTAGTTGGCCAGAGTTGGAAAAATTTGCCAATTTTACTACCCCCCGACGTCCTTTCCATTTGGTTGTGTATGCAGCTAATAAGTTGGTCCCTTACAAGAAATGGTGAAACTATCCAGGACGACGGAAAAAGCGACCCGTGGCTTGTGCAACAAAACCTGATTGTGCATATAGCTAAACAAAATTAGTACCACCTTATTTCCTATCTGAAGCAACCGTTTCAGAAAAGCTAATTAGACTATTTTAACTTGTACGTTGTCGTTATCTACAGGAATGGTCCCAACATGACCTTTTCCTCCCTCCACAATTCCAATTTGGCCCTGTGCATGCTCTTGGTGTATTATACGTATACTTGACGATCACATGTCTTGTAATATTTGTTTCACATTGATTTCCAGGAGTGGATTTTAAAATCAAGTTCCTTACTGTTGGTGGAAAGAAACTGAAGCTGACGATATGGGATACTGGTGAGTTTACTACTATTATGAAACGTATCACTCTTTATGATGCCATATACTCCAGATGGGAATTTACATAGCTTTTCTAAGTACAAGTGGTTAATATAAATAGTTAGGGTGCGTTTGGTTGGAGGGTAAGAAGGGATAGGTTAGGACCATTCAGTTTTTTGTGGATGGGACGAACCAATTTTTTGTTTGGTTGGATGGATGGGATGAATCAATCTTTTGTTTGGTTGGAGGAACGAAAGTTAGATGGGATGAGCCAATTTAACTTAATTATATTACTGAGCCAATTTAACTTAATTATATTACTTAGTTTCTATTAACAATGATTAATTATACACTAAAGAACACACTAAATACCTACCAATGCTAAACTAGCCATAAATTTATTTATTAATAATAAAATATATTAATTATTACTGATTATGTACTAATCAACTCACTAATCATATATTAATCAACACACTAAACACTAATCTTACCGTTACAAATACTAATCAATAATAAAATATACTAATTATCACTAACAATTGTTAATTATCACTAATTATTTTCTAATGATCATAATTAGAGAAGGGCGGCAGCCTCATCCAGCTATTTTGGCCGAGTTTCTCCATCCAGCATATTAAGAGAATATTCTTTTAGGATGGATATCTCTATCCACCCCATCCCTCCAACCAAACAGATGGATATCCACCATCATCTACCCTCATCCCATAAACCAAACGCACCCTTAGTGAACTATAGAATTGTACAATCACTTGTTATGCACGATATGATTTAGTAAGTTTTAAGCATATTCTACTAGAGCTTACGACTCATGTTCAACAGTTCGAGTACGGTCTTCTGCGGTAGCATAAATAAGTCCCTGCTCCGAGTTAGTGGTTATGCATGTAAAACTTATTTGATGCAAGAAGAGTGGTTGAAATTTTCTTATACAGATAACAATGATTTAGCATGTCAAACTACTACAAGCTATTACAAGCACTAACTAAGAGGATCCAAGAACAACGATAAGCATAAAAAATGCCAAGACTCTGCTTTCTTGTCATCATTACCGTCGGCATTTTAAGATAACTACTTTCCTTTGCACCTAAATGTTTGGGAGTTCTTTCTCCATGTTGCCCTTGCCCTGTCCTAACATCATCGTTGCTATCGGAGGTTCTAGTTCACAGATTTGCATCCCCAGTTTGTGCTTTATGCTTAAAATTTTGGGTGCATCCTCCATTTTACCCCCTTGCCTCGCCAACATCATTGCCATCAGAGGTTCCAACATTCCAAGTCTGTATCCCCACTGCGGTGCTCTGTCCTAAATTACTTCAGTGCTTTACATATTACCCAATGCTTACTACTGCGGTGCTGCTAGAGGGTTTCTTAGTTATCTGTAAACAAAATAAATTATATGTAATGGTGTATCCGATATTTCAATTGTGTAAGTCATCTTCTGTTGTTTCGCAGCTGGCCAGGAGAGGTTTAGGACGATCACTAGTTCTTACTACCGAGGTGCTCAAGGAATTATTCTAGGTAATAACAATTTTCTTAGGTATGCTTGACTTCTTAAATATATTGTTGTCCTAACCTGATGTCATTCTTCTTACTCGTGAGATAAAATCTTCGAAATATGCCATAGAATCATGTAGGTTGACCTATTCAGTCATTCCATGTACATACTCACCATTAGGTCAGCTACTCAGTGTTGCAATACGTAGATGGTTCTTTTTCCTGTATCACGAACTTCTCTTGCAATTTTCTTTCTATTGATGATTTGCCTTGGCATCCTATAGTAACTGTGTATTATGGACTTACAATGCATGAAATTATCAGAAGTTAGTGAGCACAAGGATGTTCCCTTCCACCACAGTAAACAATCTCTTTTATGATTTTGTAGATGGTTCATTGGTTCTTTCTATTGTACATTTATGGGTTACTTTTTGAGAATTTTACACACATGTCACTACTCTGAAGCCTAGCTCGCATTTTATCCTTACCTTTTGCCAATTACACATTTGCCACTAATCCGTTAGAGCTCATTTCACATTTGCCACTCTTCGCTGTTACCGTTCAGTCAACAGCCTTTGACTGTTTTCCTCAACAAAAAACAACACTGCCGCTGTCTTCCTCCCTGCCCTTGTCTTCCTCCCAGAGCAGAGCGCAGCGAGTTCTCTTCCGCTTCAAGCCTTCAACCACTTCTACTGCCGTCCTACTCCATCGTTTACCTGCTCTTCTCCCTGTCCCCTCTCTCTTTGTGCTCCTCCCCCGCCGCCAAGCAGCTCCCGGGCATACCCATGGCCGCCACGAGCTCCTCCTCCCCGAATCAAGCCTCACCGTGTCGCCCCGAGCTCCTCCGTCCCATGCCGGTGGAGCTCCTCCCTGGACGGGAGCCGACCCCATGCCGCTGAGAGCTCGGCCTTCGCGCGCTGTTTGCTTGCTGATCCGGCATCAAAGGCCCAGAAGCAATGGGTCACCGTAGCGACGGTGCTACAGTGGCATGGTCGTCGAATTGATCGAGGGGAAGTACCCATCAGGGGGAAGATATGGTGAGGTTCAGATTAATTGCGACGAAGCTCACCGTGTATGGAGAATTGGAGATCAGCAGTGGCGGAGCTTAGGCCGGGGTTGGGGAAGAAGCGCTTAATTCCGATGAGGAGCTACGGGCTGGATGTGGATTTTAGGTTTCCTGAGCAGCTTGGTGCCGAGAAGACGAGGCACCGAGCAGCGGCTGCGACCGCATGGGGGTGGACGAAGGGAAGGGGAGCACCGATGAGAGGCGGGGAGCGGTGGAGAGAGGAGAGCGTCACGGGGTAGGGAGGGGAGCGAGAGCCAAGGAAGGCGTCGTCCGGGGCGTGGAGCTCGTCCGAGATTCGGGGGACGGCCGGATCAGTTGGAGAAGGTGGATCGTGGGGGAGAGAGAGGGAGAGCTGGAGTAGGAAGAAACATCTGACAGGCGGGGCTAGGGCCATGTTGGTCCGTTCACGGTGCGCTAACTAAAAAACCTAACGAAATCGTAAATGGGAAATGCACTTTAACGAATCGGTGGAAAATGTATAATTGACGAAAAAGTAAAGATACAATGTTAGTTAGGCTTTGGACTACTGGCATATATGTAAAATTCCTTTATTTTTTGGTAAAGTGTGTCTTATTTCATAACCTGTAGTGGTAAATTGGGTCTCTGGCTGAACCATCGATGACAATTCAGAATGATTGAATATGTTGATCATTTGGTTGTGGCAAATATGAAATCTTGTGCCTAGGTTGACGATGCGGAAATACTCTATGATAATTTGTAATGGTAAATTATCCTGAGAATTTCTCTATGGTCCTTTGTATTTCTCTTTTCATGCTGGAGACTAGAGTGAGGTCTAATATCTTCTTGTATTTCACTCCTAGTATATGACGTCGCAAAGAGAGAGAGCTTCACAAATTTGGCTGATGTATGGACTAAGGAAATAGACTCACATTCATCAAACAAAGACTCCGTAAAAATGCTTGTCGGCAACAAAGTTGACAAGGTACCCTTTTGCCTGAAAGTAACTTGTTATTTCTTTGAAAATATTGCGATCTCAGCTTTTCTTAAAAGGTTTTGTTGTTGTAACACAAAGCATTTACTAGCATCTATATTTTCATGGTCCCTAACTTCCTATCAGTTTGAAAAGTCACTGATGGGTGATGTGAACTAAGCTGCAATCCTTAGTTTTAATTTTGATGGTTCCATCTTGCAGAATGATGAAAGATCAGTTACAAGAGAGGAAGGTATTGCCTTCGCACAAGAATCTGGATGTCTATTTCTTGAGAGCAGTGCAAAGACACGAGAAAATGTCGAGAAATGTTTTGAAGAACTTGCGCTAAAGGTATGACACTAGGAAGATATTATAATTTAGACCCTATGACCTCAGTCTCTTAAAGCTTTTATAATTAGGCAGATGCAAAACATATTTGCACCTTAGTAACTGACGAAGCGGCTACATGGGAAAGTAGTGTACTTACATGCATCGTAAACAGCTCTTCATTTTTCCGCCATGCAGATTCTCGAGGTTCCAAGTCTCTTGGAGGAAGGTTCTTCTTCAGTTGTCAAAAGGAACATTCTGAAACAGCAGCAGGAAAGTCATGCAAAGTACGGTGGAAGATGCTGTCAATAGATTCATGCCGCATGATTGAACTCGCTATCTGTGGTCATTGCTATTTGTGATCAACTGGCCATCGCATGAAACCAGCTCGTGGTACCCAACTGTAGCTATTGTTGTGTTCTGTTGTACATGAGATGTATCTAAACGGTCTGTGAATAAAAATGGTGGGAAAATAAGCAGTTTGTGAGGTCCTGGAGAGTGATTAAAATTGATTTGTACAAAGAAACACCATGTTCATTTTTGTTGTTTCTAATTTTTTTTATCTCTTTCCTGTAGCGATTTTATAGTTATACTTGTAATGAGTTCACTTCGTAGTGAAAATGGAAGGATTAGTTGGTACGGGAGAATGGAAAAGTCTGTCCAACGATCAGCAGAGCCTCTCGACTGTTCCACACTTCTCACCAGTGTTAAACCAACATTGGTCGGTATAATAGAGAAGACGGTTTTTTTTTATATTTATTTATGTCATCAGGATGACAGTAGAAATATATTATACAACAGTAGATAGGTTGTCTTTTTTAACATTCAATATTTTTGTGTCTATAGTATCCTTAATTTTATAGGCATAAGTCTTCTCTGTCTTTTACATAGCTAAAGTAAGACATCTCTCTTCACTTTTCTTTCTTCACGTTATTTAAAATCCTATGTAGCATAAGTAAACAAATGCTAACACCATATTATTGAAGATGTCATAAGACAGGTTGCATGGAGGAGGCTACAGAGCTTTCTCCTTAAAAAATACGAAAATAGAGTTTTCTTACCTGCCAAGAGGTCAAATCATTCCTCCTCAATGTAGAGGAGAGAAGGTAGGAAACGACCAGCTAGAGGTGCTAGCGGGTGACATCTATCAAAAAAATATCTTACTATTAATCTATTAAGCCTTTTTATTTTTACTGGACCATAACCGATAAATATTTATAGTTGTACATAAACGTATCGTAGCCGATAGATCTTCATAGCTATACTTGAATATATCACAGCTGACATATCTTTATAGTTATACCCCAATATATCACGACTAACAATAGATCCTTATAATTTATCTAAACACATCACAACTGATAAATTTTTATAGTTGCACATAAAGGTCATTTGATTGTTGATCTAGTAGACCATTATTATTAACAGATCATAACCGGTCAATCATCATAACATATCTAAACATTATCTAATATTGATTTGGTATGCCTTAATTATTAATAGCTCACAACTGATAAATATTCATAATTTTGCACCTCATAAAAAAACTACATAAGAGTTAAGTCTGTGTATTGATCTAATATCAACGATCGGTGATATGAACCTTTAACTTCACTTATTGATCTAGTGCCATGTACAAACAACATACAAACTCAGTACAACGACTTGTCGTTGATCTGAACTTCTATTTCCTATACTGGCCTAATATCATATACAAGTATAAAAATTAAAAATAATTAAAAGTGTTTCCTATGTAACTATGCCAAACACCGTTTTAGCTTTAACAAGAATAATATGTTGGGGGCAACAAGGAAGGAGAGAGGCGGTGCTATGGCAAGAACACTGCTAACCACCGAAGGTGGGAGTGGGCAGTGCGGAGCGTTGTTGGGGCCTAAATTTGGCCTAGCATTGTGCACTACGACCAAAAAGAACAAAGAAAGGAGAGGGATAAGGTAAGGAGTCTTACCTTGTTAGTACTACTTTTGCGAAAGTACAAGTGTGACGTTCACACGTGCACACATAATCCTTTATACAGGCTAGTAAAATATTCAAGACTCCACTGGCTCCATTTAACACTGACACATATTATCTCACTTAACACAGACATGTGCGTGTACTCCGATTAAATACAACATACCATATCAATCACGTGGATTAAACCCAGATCGGCGAACACAAACAACCTACGCGACATGCACGCCCCCTCCCCCCACGGCAGCCCCCATCACACCCACCGAGAAGGTCTGCCAAGTGTCAGCTTACGAATTTTTAAATGCGCTTATTAACTGAAAAACACCGATAATTGCAAGTTCAGTCATGAGAATCAGCAATTCCTGAGACAACATTATTCATACACATAACCTTTCGCCTTTCGGCGATAGCAGAAGTGGTCTTGAACCCAAGCAGCTCATCATACAAGGCCTCCCGTGCCAGTACACTAACAAGTGTTTCCTCCTAGTAACGGTGAATGAGATCGCCGAAAGCACCTGGGTTCTTCGAGTAGTGATCGATCTCAGCCTGAAACAGACGGCAAATAGTGAGGCATGCATGCGTCCACATTAGCAAAATGTATTCATGAGCGAGTTGTGGTGAACTTATAACAATCCAAATTATCTTCTCTTCACAAAAGAAAGCAATCCAATAGGTTTTTTTAATTTAATTTCCAGCCATCCAAGATATATCAAGAGAAGGAAAATGAATACTACTCAAGAGTACTAACCTTTCGTACGGCTATAACGGCTGTGACGAGTTTATCACCAATTAATTCATGTAAAATTTTGTCTGTAGCAAGTGATTCTACAGATTCCAGCAGGTCCTGCGGTAGCCTTGTGAGTTTGGAAGCATAATCTGCAGGATTTGATTCTGCAAGAAACACAAGACGCATTAGACATTTGCAGACACTCCTCGGGGACACCAAAAGCTCGTAATACTGAATCCCAGATTCCCTACTTCCTATGTAGGAGTTTCAGAGTATTTTCCAGACTGATTGTGTAGGCAAAAAACATTTCATTCAAGACATACAATGTACCATACATGTTCTGTTGGGATCATAGCAACGGCTCAAGAGCGTTTCTAAGATCATTTTCAGCATCATGGTAGCAGGCCAAATATCGTAAAGATATGAGACAAAAAGGTCAAGCAATGAGAAATGTTCGTACCAATTGGTTCAGGCAACTTAAGGCCTCTCCTGAGCCCATCAATCCCAGCAGCCACAATAGCAGCAAGGCCCAAGTGCGGATTCGCGCACCCATCAAATGATTTAATTTCGAAATTGCTGACTAAATCGAGAGGCACACCAGGTGGGCATGCGGTTCTCAAAGGAGCCTCCCGGTTCTCTTTCCCCCAGCATAGATAAGCTCCACTCCATGTATTTGGCTGAATTCGATCATAGCTACATATAGACAAGTCAATGAACATGATCATTAAATAGGGGTGCATAAACATAATGATCCAAAATTCGATATTATGACATTTTGTTAACAAATAGAAAATTGGGTTATCCAGATTCTAGAGAACAAAAATGCATTGACATCCTGTCAGTAAGGCACAGCTTATGCAAGAAACAAATAGCAAATTGAGTTATCAAAATTATTACTGAATTAATACGCATACTTAGAAGCTTTGGTGAAGATATTACCTGTTAGGGTGAGGAGCAGTAAATGCCATGATTGATGGAAGGTGATGATATACTCCAGCAAGGAACTGTTCTCCAATATTTGACATTCCGTAGTGATTGAATTTATTTGACCCCATAAAAACATTCTGATCATTCTCCCATAAACTCAGATGGACATGAGAACCAGATCCAATATCATTCAGGTCAGGTCTGGAAATTGTCCAGCAGAATGAAGCATCAGATACCAGAAAGATATGGAAATTGTCCAGCAGAATGAAGCATCAGATACCAGAAAGATAAGTTTCACATGAGATATTTTATTTTTCCAAACAACATAATTGGTGATCTGGTAATCTGGTATTGCTCAAACAAGAAATACATATTGCACAAGAGTAAAACATTAGGGTAGAAGTAGACGAAAGTATTATTTGATCAAATGTAGCTCATTTCAGTTCTCTTCATCTATAAAACAGTTTCAGTTCTTTTACAAGACAGTGGTATTACCTGGCCACACTCGTTAGTTCTTTAGTGTTCATATACGATTTGCTGCTAACACAAAACAGTGTACACAATGACTCGTTTGGTCTCCACTTCCCAACAAAATGACTTGTATCCAGATAATAGAAAATTGAAACAAGGTGGCATATGAATATGATATGTCGATCCATTAACTTACTTTGGAAGAAACGTTGCTACCAACTCGTGCTTTCGAGCAACTGATTTAATAATCTCGCGGGCATATATCAGATTGTCAGCAGCAAGAGTGCACAGCACATACTTTAAGGCTACCTCGAACTGCCCTTTTCCAGCTTCAGCATGCAGCTTTTATAGTTTAAGGAGAAAAAGGTAGAGATAAACAATAGAAAAACAAGCAATCACTAAATCATTACACATAATCAAAAGATAACCAATTTGACATCAAAAGTTATAGGCGTATAAAGGATTTTACATTTTTTGGGGGTAAAATCACTTCTTACCTGCTCAACCACAATGTCTGCTGCTTTAAGAGAAGAATATACTTCTTGTAGTATAGATGATGCACCATCAAATGCTGAAGTTGAGCAGTAACTGCTATTATCATATGGAACCCACTGCTCATGTCCCTCACTGCAGAGTTATTTTATTTGGATCACATAAAGAACAGAAAGATTTTAACATATTTTATTTTATACAGAGCCAGCAAAGCTACCTTACTAATTTTCTGCGGAGATAAAATTCATTCTCGAAACCTGCCTTCATTGTCTAAAATGGACAAACAACTAAGAATAAATACAAAAATAAATGCACCTAAGAACTCGCGAAACGAAAAGTGGTCTTCACAGAGTTATGTAGGAAAATTTATGTGTTTATTCTTACCACATTGAATTCATCTAGCAGAACTTTTGTGACTTTTCTTAAGGCATTTCTAGGACAGTATTCCCAGGCTTCTCCAGGCCTTATTTGCATGTCAGCCATAACCATTTCCTCATGTCTTGACCTTGTAACAGGAGTAAACTACCATTAATTAATCACAAGTTCATGTTATTCCATAAAGATTTAGGTTTTCATAATTAAGCCAATTTTAATAGATATATTACATAAATTATAAATTGAAGCAACAATGCTGTCCTAATGTGTTCAGAGAATTGACCTATTGTTACCAGACATAATACTTTTAGTCATGAGATAGCAATATTAATTTTTGAGGTTGTAAGAAATTAGATGTGTACTTTATATTACAAAATAGCAAGTAGGAGTAATTACTAGTTAAAGAATAGAACCATCACGATATCGTTTGTGGAATATAAACAAGAAGAAAGGAAGTTACTAGACATATAACTTTGGTGTTGGTGGGTGTTTGAGAGAGAGAGAGAAGACCGCAAGGGCAAAGAATAATAATGAAGAAAACCAAAGTCGTAAGGGACGATCCAATTGAAAGAAATACTGACAAGATGTTTAAAAACGAATCAAATTTACCATGGGAGCCTCAAAAGTGTTGACATATCTGGGATAAGCCTGATCTCGCCTACACCAGTAAGGTTTGTTCCATCAGCTGGGCCATCACAAAAGGAAGTCATTCCCATTGATGCAAACGTCAGACCAACACCCTTACTCCTTGCAATCTCATAAAATCTTCCGGCTGGCACAACCTGAAAGTGAAGTTTTATTTTCTCGAGACTTGTTATGAATATTAGCAATTATAAGAAACAGCACTGTACTCGGGTGGGTAACCTGACTGTCTACACACAAACACAACACCATGCAATTATTCAGTAGTTTCATAAGTACTTCATTGACAGTCTGTTGAAACTAACTTCATCATAACCATTGTGCATATGTAGTAGTTTATATTTAATGCAAACTTTCTAACAGACAACTTTTAGGCCATAAAATAACAAGCATGATCAGCAACAGAACTACTTCACATCATGTGAACAATGTATGTGCTTGGAAAGATATGCTTACACGGCATCTATGTTGACCTGAAGCATCATTCCAGACGATTCGAACAAAGAGCACATCTTGCTCAACACAAGATAATGATATACTATTGTCACCTATGATAGTTTTCTGATGGATTGACCCATTAGCAGCATTCAACTTGTACAGATGCAATGCATTTCCTCTAAAGATGTCCTCAACTGCATCGATAGCTTCCTGAATGCTAAGATCACCATCTTCACATGCAGTTGATAGGACACGATAAACAACATCACGTGCCCTTATTGCACCTGTAAATCATCAGAAACTATAATTAACACCTAAAACCAATAACTACATGCACACTCTCGTGCACTTTGGGATGACTTTGTTTGTTTGCACTACAAAGTTTAGCAAGCAAATATATATCAAAGCATCTTGTACCGAAAGTTTTCATTCTGTTCTCTTCATTATTGGCCAAAAAGTTTTTTGCCTACTGTGAGAAGGTATCATTTTTTTTGAGTAACCGTGAGAAGGTACCATTAAAACTCCTTGATTTCTGATTAGATATCTAACATTTGTACTGACATATACAGATCTTTGGTCACCTTATGAATAGTTAAGACCAACCAATGTACCTAGATAGTATGTCTCCGGAAAAGCATATCCATCTGTGCTGAACATAATCTGCAAATGGTTAAATATTAGAAATATCCAGCACAAAGTATCTCCAAAAGTGGCAAAAATTCATGTTGAACATACATAAGTGGCAACACATCCATAAGATATTTGCAGAATAGATGAAAATGGCGTTTTGTTACAAAGGAAACTAGAGAATGAATATTAGATAAAGGACAAACATAAGTAAAATTAGATGTACTATAAGAACAAAGTAGGAAAGGGAGGTTCTCGAAACTCCAATACCAAAGATTGACGGTAAACTGCGAAGCAACAAATACTACTGCCATCTGGACTCTGGGACCATGCATGTTACGTAGTAATTTAATCTCTGTGTTTATTAGTACTCCCTCCAGTCACAAACTTTTTCAAACATGGCTATTATGAATATTGGGAACTTCACAGGAACAGATGAAGACGATATGAGTAGATTTTTCTCTAAAAGTACTTTCCATAATATTATAAATTTACTAAGTTTTATAAATATATTACAATATAGAAGTCAAAGCTGAGTTCTGGATACTGCGTCGATGTCCACAACGACACTCTTTTGTGACCAGAGGGGTACTATTTCTGAGGGAGGATCATTTGTATGATTCCTATAGCAAACAGTGGGGCATACTATGTGATTGAGTTGTAGGAGCAAAATAACCAGTTCTGTTTTTCAGCACCATGGAACATGAAGCGAATGCAGATCCCAAGTAATGACTTCAAGTATTGAGCTTTTGTAGATACTTTACCTTCTTTATGGGAGCTAGCTCCAGAAGCTCTTCAAGTGATGATGTCATTCCTTGAACACTAAGTTTTGGAATTGCCAGGCCAAAATCAAGATAGACCTGTTTGTGGTTTATTAGGATGGTTAAAATAAATCAAACAGAATGGATAAATAACTGGATAAAGATGAGGCTCCAACCTGGGAGTACACAGATGCAAGATAGGATGCTTCCTTAGAAAATGGATAAGAAGCATGTAACAGAACTACTTGGCACTTAGCAAATCTTTCGTCCTCGAGAACAGCACGTAGATGTAGAGGGTTGCACTTTCGCAAGTCTAGGTCCTTATCTCCAAAGCTGAAATTGTGAATATGTATATACTTGAGATATTGAAATGTCCAAAACAGAAAAGTGCTTTCATGAAAGTCAAAATGCTGTTATCACCCTGTGTGAATCTGCATCGGCAATTGAAACAACACAGCAATTTCAAGACTACAAGTGAATAGATAGTCAATCAGGCTCTTATTTGTAATCCGAAGAGGCCTTTGACCTGAAAAGTATGGAGTGTAAGCATAAAATTTATCATATAATAATAGGTGGTAACATGGTTTATCTGTTTAGACATGTCACCCTCCCAACAAAAAAATTGTTTACCTGTCAGCTCATGACGAAGACCATCCTCTGCGTCCGCCTTGCTAACACAAGGATCAATCTCTAAGCCACTTCTATATGCAGCTATGCTTTTCAACCCAACAATTTTATTGGCAACTGTGAGAAATTAGTTAAGGATATCCGTGCAGTTGAAAGAGAGAAAAATCACCCAATTTGCACAAAGAAATTCTGAGGATATGATTTGAGCTTAGCCACAAAAATTTCAATGAACGAGTCAAGTGTCCAGCTTGATCCACTGAATGACACCTGAAAGTAGTAATTAGCTTCTTCATTAATCACTCATAAATTTTACTTGAAAGTACTAAAATAAGTTAACAAATGCATTGAAAATACGATTAACATATAAATGTAGTGAATGTGGGTGTTTAACTACGGAAGTTAATCTGTTATTTGAGGCACATAATGTCATATAGGTCAATCATTATGTTGATAATCCAGACAATTGATATTTTTTGTAAAAAAAAATACAGACAACTAATTTGTACAGAAAAGGTTCCTGAATGTCATTCACCAGTTATTAAAATATAGTAGTTGCAAGGGCAGGACAAAAGAGCATTTATATCTCAACGGAAAATAAACTCACATCATTAATAATTGTTTCTGCCAGCCTTTCGATTCTCAGAACTCTGCCGACCGTGGGAACAAATGACTTGTGGGACTCCAGCTCAAGCGTTTTGTCAAATGCTATGCCATCATCTATGATAATTGCAGATATGTTGGCAGCTTGGAAGCATTTTGTACTGATAGATGACAACCCTTCAGCCCTTCTGAACTCCTCCACCTTCTCAAGTGAGGCTTCACAGTTGTACAATGCAGCAATGTCCCTCAGGCTTCTCTGCATTCAATGATGTCCCAAGTATGTAATGAGATACTAAAAGTATATCCTTAGATGCCATGCAATGACTATGGAATACAACGTTTCGAACAATACTTCCATTGCAAGAAACCATGAAAGTAACAGCATTTGGAATCATAGAAAGACACAAGTGTCTTTGACAGAGCACTGCCCAAATGGCCCACATCACATGACGGCATGAACACTTGGCTGGACGCCACAGAACATCTCAGACCAGAATCAAGAACCATGCCAAATAACCGCAGCACCTCTCTTCATGGGCTTAGCAACGTACCATTAAAAGTACACACGCCTAGCCAGCCCATCCATGGAAATTGGACCTCACAGGGCAAAGAGACGGGACAAAAGGTGTACTGCACCGCACTGCATTGCTACCACACCCCACCCGCACAATGGCAATTGGCAAAGCAGACATAAAGCTTGTGGCCTCTGCCATTTCACCAGTTAAAGAAAAAGACGAACTTAATACGCATATTCTGCTGATACCGCCAGTCAATAATACAGTAACAAACGGAACATGAAGTTGTGGACAATAAATCTGCATTCCTTTTTATGTGCCCTCCGAAACCACCAGCTGTACTTGCAGTTCTGAGTTGCTACAATACTACATACCAGTACATGAAACGAAAGCATAACTACTTTGGAATTTAAAAATATTTCTAGAACCAAATTCATCGAATTTTTTTTGGGAAGCATATTATACCCAACTCCATACTCCACAGTCGACACAATCTATGTAATTATGAACTTGTTTTAGCTGGGTGCACCCTCTTGATGCAGAGGTCAGGAGATCAATAAAGTATTCCTTCTAGAAAAACAGTCAACGCAATCTAGCACACGCTCCAGTCTGCAGCAGCAGAGGGGAGCACGCTACAGGATGGTGCCGTAAGTGTTGCGATCTCGAGCAGAACACAAGCAAGGGCGCGGTCAAAGCCCCGGAAGTGGGAGCCGGCAGGGGAGTGGATAAGTAGCGTGAAGTAAGCGTACGGTTAGTTGCTTAGTCAGTTACCTTGAAGGAGAGGGAGTGGGGGGCGAAGGCGAGCGCGTCGCCGTCGGCCTCGGAGAAGCAGCGGAGGAAGGGGAAGGCGGAGCCGGCGGCGACGAGGTTGTGCGCGTGCGCGTCCACCGCCGCCGTCTCCTCCACCGCGCGCCGCAGCCCCGCGTACTTGGCCTCCATCGTGATTCTCCTCCGCCGCGGTCTCTCTCGGTCGGTCGGCGCCTCGAAAATTCTCCGGGGGCGGCGCCTCGTTTGACCGTGCGAGCCCGAACGGTCTTGTGGGGGAGATGGAAGTGGAACTAGGGGGAGGGAATTTTTTATTCAGGAGGCGGACGCTGCGCAGCCCGCGCGGCACAGCTACCACTCGGCTAGCGACGCGTGGCGGTGTGGGAGATGGGAGACTGCCTCTCATGTAGGTCCCCCATGTCAGTCGTTGTGTATGGTCTGCCATGGGCTGGGACTTTTAAATAAAAAAAGAAAGAAGTGGAGCTTGACAGAAACAAAAAATCCAGCTCTCAATGTAATGAGCAGTGCACGGACTAGCTCGCATAACAATAAATAAAATCTTAAAATTAAGGCCCTAAACACCCTCCACTTTCTAGCCTCCTTGATCTACGTTACAAAATAGACGAGAATAGCTCTAGTACCATTTTTTCTGGTCGTTAGTTCTCATCGATCGTTGCCTCCATCGATTCTGGTCTCTGCAAGAGCATCTAAAATCACAGTAAATTGCTACACCTAAAAATCGTCTAATTTGGGTGATGAAAAGGCATATCATCAAACACAGTATCATTACGAGTTAACCAAATAGATCAACACACCGTTGTTGTCTCGATAAGGATTTGTTGACAATGTGCACCCCAAGAGATGCAGTCATTGCCCTAGCATGTGGAAGTCATCCCTAGATGATGTTAGATCAAAAGCAATGTGCATTACTTCCCAAACAAAATGCGCAGCAGGACAGTTAAAAAATAAGTGCTATATGATCATGATTACGTAAGGAACACAACTTACTCCCCTTCCAATTTCTTTTGGCAAGATTGTCTTTTGTAAGTACAACACCCATACCAAGATATCACATGAAATTTTATTCTTTAGGAGGACTTTTAACTTCCATAAATGCTTATGCCTAAAGGGACGTTAGAGTCCATGATTGTCTCATATATCGAACGGACAGATAAGTCTCCAATTCTAGTGTAAAGACCATTGGAATGCATCTTTTGGTTGGTCAAGATAACTGACGCTAACCGGGAGACTAGATCATTCCAAGCTACAAGGTTTGGCCTAATTTTTATCGCTCTCTGAAATGCAACACTTAGGGGTGTGGTAGCTAGGACTTGTCCCACTGTGGCATGTTTCTTGCGAACCACATTTTATAGAATTGGGTATTTAAGCTAAGAAGTGTGGTGCCCATCCAAACATCCTCCCAAAAAGAGAACTGAGACTCACTTTGCAAAATCAGATTCCCCAATTGAAAGAAGGATCGTTTTACTTTCATTAGACCTGTCCAGATCTAAGAGTCTCCACAACGAGGTTTAGCCACAAATAGTCTATACTTCTTAAATATTTGTTTATCAGTAAACATTGCTGATGCCGGCCTAGCAAGAGGATTAGATCGGTTGCAGTAAGTTTTTCCTTCGAAGTTTTTCGAGATTTATCGATCCTAAGGAAGTGAAGTGTTGTGGAAACGATCACGGCGTGGAGATCGTTCTTGAGAATTTCAGTAAGTGCGACGAGTGCTTAGTGCTTAGGAGTGAGTTTCATCTGTAGATCAGAATATAAGTATATGAATCACTAGCACAATATTACAGCATCGACACTCAAGATAAATAATCAAGTGGACGACATGTCCAGAATTCACCTACGCTGACATCCGCCTACTCATATGATCTATTATCCAACTCCGATGCCGACATCTGCCGTGTCACCTAGAATTATTAAGGTGTGAACCAAACCAACGTTTAAAGCATTGTGACTGTGTCGGTCTCCCTAGAAGCTCCTCGTGTTTCCCTACACCTCACGTAACCATCACTTTCGCTTTGAAGGTAGCACGAGTCCTGCCTAATGTTCACCTTGGGCGCCTATTATCAAGATGAGCATACGAGACAAAATATCAAAAATATGAGATAACAAATAAACATGATCCAATAGAAATAAACTTCAATCTACTAGGCTAATCCTCTTCCCAAAGCCTGTAAGGGACTACTCACAACCCATAGAATTTACCAAGATCAAATCAATGAAAAACATCGCAATAAGGAGATAAAAAGGAAAAAGTATTTCGATTAAAATCTTAAACCATCTATATAAGGCCAGGTAGGGATCCCCTGATCGACAAGTTCGCAAGTTCTCAAGTTCTCAAGTTCTCGAGTTCTTAGGCTCTCAAGTGCTCAGGCTCTCATAAGCTTTAACACGCTCTCATATTCTCATACAGGATTCAAGCAATATCAGCCACCAAATACAGGACGTAGGGTATTACCTCTCTTTGAGGGCCTGAACCTATCTAAACATTGTCTCCCGTGTGCACCCATCTAGATCTACTGTGCGTACGCTGCCCCATATTAATTATTGCCGGATTATTCCTCCGACAGTTGGCGCGCCAGGTAGGGGTGCGCGCATAGATTCATCTGCCAGATCCAAATGGGTTTCTTCGTCAGCAACGACAGTTTCGTTCCGGGCAACATCATGCAATTTGCCTCCACGAACGCTGTCCCCGATCTAGGCCAGTTTTTTCGATTTGGAAAGTTGGACTTCATCGCCGATCAGATCGGCAAGCTTCACCTCTGGTACTCGGCGCCTCGCCGACTGTCGGAGGCGTCATCGACATCTCCACTCGGACTCGCTGTCGAGTCCGCACCTTCGGCTCCTTTCCCCAAGGATGAGGTTACGCCGAAGTCGGGTCTACTGCTCGATTCCCACTCGTCGAGCAGGGGTCCCAATTGGTTGGGGCGATCGAGTCTCTCTTACACGTCCTCAAGTATGACTCGGATGACTTTGGGAGCTCGGGAAGTCACCACCCTTCTCGGGAGGTCTTTATGGTGAACCCAGGCACGTTGGCCAACGACGATGACCAGTCTATTCCCATCGAAGGCCAGACTCCCGAGCAGCTGACAGCCACTCGGCTCCGTCTCCGTGCACAGGAAGCGGAACTGGCCGAGCAGCAAGCCGCGCTGGCCCGCCAGCATGAAGAGAAAGAACATTACGACGACATGCGGGGTCGTGGGCGCCAGGTTCACGATGCTCTCTGCATGCGTGAAAGGGACGGCGTCCCGATGTTCCTGCTTCCTAGTCACAACATCGTCGCGGCCTCAGTAGCGGCACGTGCCATTCACATTCCTGAGGGCACCCCGGCCCACGACGAACTTCGGCGGCTCCAGATCCTGGTAGAAGAAGCAGCCCTCCAGCAAGCTGAGATCTCTGAGAACCGCGCGGGTTCATCAGCGAGTGCTAGGAGTCGACGAGCTTCCCCTCCGGGAAACCCACAAGCCGCAGCGCGTCATCGCGCCGACCCCGAGTGTCGTGACTCTGCCGGTTGGTTCATAACCGACTCGGACCAAATCGTGACACGCGGGGGACTATTCTCGCAAGAGCCCACGCCCAACAAGGCGCGGACAAAGACGTTCGCCCTGCTGGATCGGCACGCAATCAACTCGGACTGGACCGCGACGCGCGGGACATCCTTAATGATAAACGCGACGCCCACCGAGACGCGGGGAGGGACAATCGCAGCAGTCGTTACGATGACAATAACGACTGCAGCGCCACAAGCCGGCGCAGCTCTCCAGCTCCTTCCGGCATGGCCTATGTAGGCCCAAAAGCATTCGGATCTCGCATCCACAATGGCGTCTTCCTGTCATGGTTCCGGGTTACCGGAATAGACAAGTATATGGGAGAAACTCGGCCAGACATTTGGTTGGCCAATTACCACACAGCGTGCAGGACTAGTGGTGGCGACGATTACGTTGTGATCGACTACCTGCCTTTGTTTCTAGCCGACTCAGCTCGAGCCTGGCTTACCAGCTTGCCTCAGGATTGCATCATCCAGTCATGGGCCGACCTTGAGACACTCTTCGTCAACAACTTCCAGGGCACTTACAACAGACCCGGGAATGCGTGGGATCTCCACAGTTGTACCCAAAAGGAGGGTGAAACTCTCAGAAAGTACATTCAACGCTTCTCTAAGAAGAAGAACTCTCTGCCTGAGGTTCGAGAAGGAGATGTCATCGCCGCCTTCTCCAAAGTTGTCCGCAGCACCGACCTCATCCACAAAATCGTGCGTAAGAATCCTCAAACTACACGCGAGCTCTTCGACATCGCCAACAACTTCGCCACTGGTGAAGAAGCCGTCCGCAGCGCACACAAGGACGATAAGGGAAATGCAAAGTTGCCGAGTCCCCCAGGGGAAAGGACCGCCCCGAGTCGTCCCGGAAGAAGCATAAGAAGCGCAAGGGCGAAGAATTCATTGCTGCGGCCGAGCGCGCCCCGCAACGGCGTCTTCAGCGCGGCAACACGACTTTTGAGGAGATGATGAGTCAGCCATGTCACTTTCATGGGCCGAAGTCAAACCACGTCACGCGCGACTGCAATCTCCTGAAGAACTTGAACAAACCTTTCGCCCGTAATCAAGACAATAAGGATTCTCCAACGGACGAAGGGGACGAGTTCCCGAAGGAAACCGCTTACTTGATGATCTTCGGTGGCCCCGACGGCTACGAATCCAAACGCCGCCAGAAGATCACGAGCCGAGAGGTTAACGCAGTCGAGCCTGCCGTACCTCAATACCTCCGATGGTCCGAGTCCATAATTTCTTTTGGCCGTTCGGACCATCCTGACTACGTACCCTACCTGGGCAGGTTACCCTTGGTGGTGGACCCAATTGTCAGCGGCGTCCGCCTCACCAAGGTCCTCATGGATGGAGGGAGTGGTCTGCACATCCTCTACGTCAAAACACTTGACAACATGAAGATTCATCGCTCGGACGTCAAGCCCACCGGGGCGCTCTTTCACGGGGTCGTCCCTAGTAAGGTGGCAAGTCCAGTCGGGCAAGTCAGCCTGCCCGTCACTTTCGGCACCCCCGAAAACTTCCGGACCGAGACCCTCACCTTCGAGGTCGTCGACTTCTCGGGCTCGTATCATGCTATCTTGGCATGCCCTTGCTACGCCAAATTCATGGCCGTCCCAAATTATGTCTACCTGAAGCTTAAAATGCCAGGTCCCAACGGGATTATAACGGTGCAGAGCAGTTTTCAGCACGCCTACGCGTGCGACCTGGAAAATTGTAACCTCGCCGCAGCCCAAGTCGCTGCAGCCAAGCTTGACAACCTCAAGTCGGCCGCAGTCGAGGAAGCACCCCCGACCAAGAAAGCTTCAGCATTGACATCATTCCAGTCTGCGTGGGACACCAAGGCGATCCAGCTCGACCCATAAGACTCCTCCAAGATGACGCAGATCGGGACTGCACTCAGCGATAAATAGGAAAGCGCGCTTCTTAGCTTCCTCCGCGACAACCGGGACATCTTCGCATGGACGACTTCCCACATGCCCGAAGTTCCGAGGGAGGCTACCGAGCACTCATTGAACGTTCGGCCGGATACCAAGCCGGTCAAACAGCGCTTACGCCGCTTCGCTGAGGATAGACGTAAAGCAATAGGAGAAGAGATAGCCAAACTTCTAGCAGCTGGCTTTATTAAAGAAGTGTATCATCCCGACCGGTTAGCAAACCCAGTTCTTGTTCGCAAAAAGAATGGAAAGTGAAGGATGTGCGTTGATTACACTAGCCTTAACAAGGCATGTCCCAAAGATCCTTTCACTTTACCTCGCATCGACCAAGTGATTGACTCTACGACCGGCTGCGAAATTTTATGCTTCCTCGATGCCTACTCGGGCTACCATCATATCAAGATGAAAGAGGAGGACCAAATCAAGACCTCGTTCATCACGCCGTTCGGGGCCTTCTGCTACGTCTCCATGCCGTTCGGCTTAAAAAATACCGGCGCTACTAACCAACGGTGCATACAGCACTGCCTCCAGGGGCAGATCGGCAGGAACGTGCAGGCCTATGTTGACGACGTGGTGATTAAATCGGAAAAATAAAGAGGATCTCCTGACCGACCTGACAGAAACCTTTGCCAGCCTCAGGTGACTCAGTATGAAACTTAACCCGGAGAAATGCGTCTTCGGGGTCCCTTCGGGAAAGCTACTCGGATTCATTGTTTCCGAACGCGGAATCGAGGCTAACCTGGAGAAAATAGATGTCATCATCAAAATTGGGCCGCCAAAAAGCCTCAAAGACATCCAAAGACTCACCGGGTGCGTGGCAGCTCTTAGTCAGTTCATCTCTCGACTCGGTGAAAGGGCCCTGCCCCTATACAAGCTCATGAAGAAGTCTGACAACTTCACCTGGACCCCTGAGGCTCAAGACGCCCTTGACGATTTGATAAAACTGTTGACCACCGCCCTGGTGCTGGTCTCGCTAATGCCTAATGAGCTGCTGATACTCTACATCGCAGCAACTACTCAGGTGGTTAGTACGGTCCTGGTTGTTGAACGATTTGAGCCGGGTCACGTCCAGAAGGTTCAGCGACCAATCTACTTCATCAGTGAAGTACTTTCCGAGTCCAAGGCGCGTTACCCGCAGATTCAAAAGATTATCTATGCGATATTCGTCACGTCTCGGAAGCTGGTTCACTACTTCCAAGGGAATCCGATCTCGGTGGCTAGCTCTTTCCCGATCGCCGACGTCATCAACAATCGGGACGCCACAGGATGGATCGCCAAATGGGCAATGGAATTGCTCGCATTCAACATAATTTATACCCCTCGCATGACCATCAAGTCTCAAGCTCTGGCCGACTTTGTGGCCGAGTGGACCGAAGTCCAATCCCCACCCTCTGTCATCGACCTCGAACACTAGACTCTCTACTTCGACGGTTCGCTGATGCTCTAGTGCGCGGGGGCTGGCATCGTGCTCATCTCTCCAAAAGGGGAGAGCTTCAAGTATGTGCTCCAAATTCACTTC
Source organism: Stipa capillata (assembly GCA_019208055.1). Classification (NCBI taxonomy): domain Eukaryota; kingdom Viridiplantae; phylum Streptophyta; class Magnoliopsida; order Poales; family Poaceae; genus Stipa; species Stipa capillata. Next base: position 883,647 of record JAGXJF010000087.1, on the reverse strand, counting down.
CCCGCATCCAACAACATCGTCGAGTACGAAGCTTTGTTGCACGGTCTGCGCATCGCCACGTCACTCGGGATTCGCCGACTCCTCGCTCAGGGAGATTCTGAACTGGTGGTTCAACAGGTCATGAAGGAATGGTCCTGCAAAGACCCTACCATGGAAGCCTACTGCCAGGAGGTACGCAAGCTTGAAGCCAAGTTCGACGGCCTCGAAATCACACACGTCCTCCGCCGCGACAATGAAGCAGCAGATGCACTCGCAAACTGGGGTCCAGACGGGACATCGTCCCGGCTGGAGTATTCCTCCAAGAGTTGCATACCCTCTCCATCAAGGCAGAGACAGCACCCGAAGCCGAAGAACCACAGCCCGAAGAATCTGATAGCACTCGGCAAACGTCACCAGCGGTCTTCATCATTCCCGACTGGAAGTTACCCTTCCTCGACTACCTCTTGCGAGACACCCTCCCGTCAGACCAGTCTGAGGCACGGCGTATTTCTAGGAGGGCCAAAGCATACGTCATAGTTGAGGGAGAACTATATAAAAAGAGCGCCTCGGGCATCCTCCAGCGGTGTATATCTCAAGATCAAGGCAAGCAACTACTACAAGACATTCACTCGGGAGTTTACGGGCATCACGCGGTGCCGAAGTCATTAGTCGGTAAAGCCTTCCGACAAGGTTTCTACTGGCCAACCGCCGTCTCCGATGCCGAGCACATTGTGCGCACTTGCGAGGGATGCCAATACTTCGCCCGACAGACACACTTGCCGGCTCAGGCACTCCAGCCTATTCTGATCACTTTGCCCTTCGCCGTTTGGGGTCCGGACATGGTTGGTCCTCTCAAAAAAGCTCCCGGGGATTATACACATCTCTTCGTCGCTGTCGACAAGTTTACCAAATGGATTGAAGCCACGCCGGTTGCCACGCTAACTTCAGAGCGGGCCACCGAATTCTTCCGGGATATCGTTTTTCGCTTCGGCGTCCCCAACAGCATCATCACGGATAACGGCACTCAGTTCACCGGTGCCGCCTTACTCAAATTCTGCGACGATTACAACATTGGCCTCAACTTCGCCGCGGTCACACACCCATGCACCAACGGGCAAGTTGAGCGGTCCAATGGCCTGCTTATGCAAGGCATTAAACCTCGGATCTTCCAGCGCCCGAAGAAATTCACCGGTAAATGGGCAGCAGAGTTACCCTCGGTGCTCTAGAGTTTGCGGACTACGCCCAACTGGTCAACCGGGTACACGCATTTCTTCATGGTCTTCGGAGCCGAGGCCGTGCTCCCGACTGACTTGGACCATGGCTCTCCACGCATCCGCGCTTACACCGAGGCCGAGTCAGAGGAAGCACGACAGGACGCCATCAATCAGTTTGAAGAGGCGCGTGAGGTCGCATTCCTTAGTCGGCAAAGTACCAGCAGGGCCTACGACGCTACCACAGTCGGCACGTACGTGGCTGCTCGTTCAACGTTGGCGACTTGGTTCTATGCCGAGTCCAGTCCAACAAAGACAGGCACAAGCTCTCTCCACCATGGGAGGGTCCGTACGTGGTCGCTGAAGTATTGCGCCCAGGGGCTTACCGACTGAAGGATAGCAACGGCAACATCATTACCAATGCATGGAACATTGAACAACTACGTCGTTTCTATGCTTAAAACTTTGTACTCTGACATTTTAAATATTTGAATAAATTCTCAGTCTTGCTCCACTTGAGACACCTCTCGGAGTTCCCAACTGGCCCACTATGCATGCTCATGGCCACGCATAGCGGACACTCAGCGATTCCACCTTCTAGGTGCGTTCAGTGGCACTTGGGTTTCTTTCATTCGTGCAAACCACTCTAGTACTGCATACACAACCCGCCGTTGACTCCTTGACATCGATCGCCAGTTTACGCCACAACCCTATGCTACACGGGAAACAGCCCACGGCTAATCTCTACGCAAGGGAGGCCAAAAACGGGTCGGCAAGAGCACATATGAGGGATTAACATACGCACGAACGAGTACTTTGTGAAGGAAAGAAATTGATAAACTTAACAACAAGCCTGTTGCAAAAACATACATAAACCAACATCCACTTGGACAGTTGACCTACATATGTTAAATGTTTTTCTACAGACCAACGCGCTCGATGAGGGAGTTTACCGTACCCTCGACCGACTTCATCAGCTCCGGGATATCGTCGTCGGGAACGTCGGCGGCGTATCCCTCTCCAATTGCTTCCATGTCAAGCAACGGATAATGAGACTTCGCCACCGCAAGCGACAGCACGGCCCCGGATCGCGTCGCATCCGATAGTAGACGCTTGGCCTTGCCCGGCACCCGCCGAAGACGCTCCGCCACCGTTTCTGCATGGTCTTCTTCCCACAGGGCATTGCAAGCCATACAGCCCGCCGCCTGCAAGGACTCGGCCGACTCGCCAACCTTCTTGAGGCGGATTTGGAGGGCTATAGAAGCAGAACAAGGGCGTAAGCAAAGCGACCAGTGGACCCTGACCGGCAAGCACCCGAGTCAAAAACTTACCGGCTTCAGAGTCTACGGCCCTCTTGTTTGCCACCTCGACAGCCGCTAGAGAGTCGGTGGCCTTCTGGTTCACCACCTTGACAGCCTCCAGAGCCCGCCTCAGGCTGCCGTCCATGATGGCGGCCTCGCTCTCCAGGTGCTCCACGCAAGCCTTCTCCGCTCCGAGCAGCTCCTAAAGCTTGGAGGCCCTGTCCTCGACGGAATCCAGTTCCCGGACACGGGCCTTCATCGCCTCAAGCTCTGTCTTGAGCTTAGAGGCCTCGCTTTCGGCAGCTATAGAAGACGAGTCAAGCACGGCAACAAACGAAGAGTAACCAAAGGGACTCGGCTTCCTTACCTTTAGCTCGGGCAGCTTCCTGGGAAAGTCCGCTCTTCAGGGTGGTGATTTCAACCCCTCGCTTGCGGGCCACGGCCTTCGCCGCCTGGAGGCTCCCCGTCAGCTTATCCCACTCCTCCTTGTGAAGGCTAAGTCAGTCAGAAACCGACAACCGATCTTGGAGGAAGACGGTCTTGTCCTGGGACCGACGGTTTAGTTTCTGTAAAAAGTAACAGAAAAGGTTAGCCACTCGGGAGAATCGTCAAGACCCTCCACTCGGTCCCTTGGACCCAGCAGAGGCTCGGGGGCTATACCCTCTGGGTGCAGTGATCGTGCACCCAGAGTGAAATCTACAAAATACACAAGGAATCCTCCGCCCGACTATGGCAGTTGGCCAGAGGCCGGGGGCTACTCCCCAGTGGGTGTATCAGTGAAACACTTACAGACGAAAAACAGAAACGCAAGTGCAAAAATTTTACCTGCATCAGCGGGTGCAACCTGCCGTTCAGCAGGTTGGCACCTTCCTTCACCATCTGCATCAGCGCCGGGAGCATCTCTCTGAGTTGGGTGACGACGTCCATCGTATCGTTCCACTCTTCGTGCTTCCGGACGTCGTCGATCTCCCAGATGGTCAGGCTCGGCCGTGCAGGATCCGCCTGTCGGATCCGCAGCGGTTGGATCGCTAGCGCGGATTCCGGCTGCGAAGGCGGGGCACGAGGAATTTCCTCCATTGTGGGCGGTAGCTTGAGGCAGCACCGGCGATCCAGCGGGGCATCTCCCAACGAACTCGGGCCCGCTCCCCCTGATGCCCTCGTACTCGGACCCGCGTTCCCGGACGTGGTCGGGGCCTGCACCTCAGCGGGGGACGCCTCAAGCTGGGGAGCAGAAGGCGAGGTCGAGGACGCACCGTCTCGCCCGGGAGAAGGCCGGGGGGACGGAGTCACAGCCACCCTCGGAGGAGACAAGGGCCGAGCATCTGACCCCGGCTGGTTCCCACCTTGGCCGGATCCTGGAGTGCTTGACAACGTCTTCGGGACATCTCCCATCCTCTACGTCTTGTGAAAAGCACCCGGACACGTCAAGTTCAGAAGATAAAAAACAAGCAAAATGACGTTCGCCAAGATGACTTACTTGGCGGACCGAGGGACAGGAATACGCTTCTTGGGCCCTGGGGCCGGCTGCCTTGATGCATCGGCTGCCGAGGCCAGCGACGCCGTGGAGCTGCTCTGCTCCTCGAAAGTGTCGGCCGTTTGTTTCTCCCCCCCGGCTGGAGGGGACTTCGTCTCCGGCTGCCTGAGGAACCCCCTCCGGGGTGGCAGTCAGTGCCACCGGGTCTAGACGGGCGAAGGAGCCGCCTTGTCTTCCCGGGGCAGCGCCCGCAGGCGGCGCCCGACTCCTTTGAAAGCGAAGCGGGACATCGTCTTCATCTTCCTCCTCTTCTTCCGGAGCTGGCGCACTCGGCGGAGGAGCGCTAGACGCCACTGCAGCGGGTGCCTTCCCCTTCGAAGACCCGGCTCCAGAGGAAGACGCGCCAGCCGTCCCCTGCGACGGTGCCCCGCAGCTGGGGATGTTGGCATACTGCGGTTGGTTCCAGACCTCTTTCTCCGAAAGAGGAACATCGGAGCTGAAGCCGAAAAGAATCTGCGAATTCGGAAAACATAAACATCTCCCGAGTCAGACTCGGCGGCACGACCAGCAAAAAGAATCAGGGGATCGGCCACTTACCCGGCTTGGGGAATTCGATCTGCTGAAGGGTGGCGGACGTCCGGAGATGTCCAGATCGTTTCCCTGAGCCATGAGCTTCTCGACTCGGCGTTGGACGTCCTCCTCCGAGAGCTCCTCGGTGGACTTTCGGGTCGCATCTTGCTCGCCGGCGTACTCAAACATTGGGTGAGCCTTTAGCTTCGCGGGCTGCACCCGCAACCGGATGAAGGTCGAAATGATGACGACCCCGGTGACCCCGGCTTGGATTGCCTCGGCAAGCTGTGCCATGATGACTGCGATTCCATCTTGCTCCCGGTCCAGCGGCGGCTCGGACCAGCTCGGCTTGACCTCCGGGGGCTGACCCACGAACGCCGGGAGCGACGGCGCGGGATTGGCGCAGTAGAACCAATACGCATGCCATCCCTTGTTGGAGGTCTGCATTGGCAGGTTCAGGTAGCTCTTCGTCGCTCTGGGCCTCAGCTAGAACCCGGCGCCCCCCACCACGGCCGGGTTGTCCCTGCTCGGCTACGGCTTCACTACGAAGAGGTGCTCCACAGTGCGAAATGCGGCTGGATGCCGAGGAAGCACTCGCACAACGTGATGAAGCACGAGACATGGAGCAGGCTGTTGGGGTTGAGGTTATGGAGCTCTAACCCGTAGTAGTAGAGCAGTCCTCGCAGGAAGGGGTGGACGGGCACGGAGAAGCCCCGCTCGAAGAAGGAGCCGTGGACGACCATTTCGCCCGTGTTCGGAGTGGGGGTTGTCTCCCTTGCGGCGGCGCGCCATTCGACCAACTCCTTCGGCGGCAGCATTCCCGACCTCACCAGGGCCTTCAGCCGCATCTCGGTCGCCGTCGATTTTATCCAGGGAGCCATCGGATCGGCGGAAGAGTCCTTCTTGCTCAACAATTTCCACACCAAAGCGTCCTCCTTTGCCTCGGTCGGATTGACTTCCCAATCGGGGGCTTGCATCCAATGCCGGCAGAGCGGAGCTAGGGTTTCGGTGTGGCGGCACTCTCAAATCGGCGGGGCGCGGGGAAGACGAAGGGGATTTGGGTGCAAGGGAGGCGAAGCGTGCACTGGAAGGCGTGAGTGGACCTCGCCGCTTTCCCGGTCTTATAAAAGAGGACGGATTGGGCGTTGCAACTCTTCCGCTTCCACATGCGCGTGGTTTTCTCGCGCCCACGATGCACCTCTTCGGCTTCCACTACGTGAAGTAATGGCCCACGTCGCGACTATTCAGCGCCCACGACGTGGTCTCGCCACGATCTGTGCTATTTAACAGAGGGGATCCAATGGTTGGCCTTCCGGGGTTAAGTAGCCGTTTGGAATATACCCCATAAAAGCAACTGTAACGTGTCTCTAGCAGGCTGCTAATCGGTTACCACTTAAATCGGAACCGAGCGTTACCGTTTTGAAGGGTTTTAAGGATTGGCCTCCCGCAGGAACGCAATCACTTGAATACACCCGAGTGAAGGGCAGTTATGGTGTGCCTTCAACAGGCCGCTAGTCGGACGTCGAGCAACTCAGAGCCAGCGGTTTCTCCACCCAAACTTCCCGTGAAATTCACTCTGGAATTTTCGGGATCCGGAATTTCCGGATTTAGTGGAATGTCCAGGTAGCAGGCTTCGTCACTCGGGAACCTATGCGCCATAATTTGTGTTCTGGTTCTGACACGGATTTTGGAGGCATTCCCTCAGAGGGACGCTAGCTGGGCCCGAGCCACTCGGGAAACCAGGTGCTACTCGGGAATTCAGTCGAGATTCATGGTATGTCCCACGCTGGGCTATCAGCCGGTCTCTGTCCCTCAGGATGGATCGGATACCACCAGGATTTTACCCGCTATTAGCTCATCTGCCATGATATTCCTGCCTTACGGGTGAATGTTACTCAGTTAATTACCTTTACTCTACAGGAGTTCTATGAGCCCCTCACGATCTTCCTACAGGCGACAAAAAGGCGCGCCCAGGTGAATGTCACTCGGGAAAAGGGAGAAGGCGAAGGCACTCGGCTAAAATGTTGTCGTGTCCAGCTGCAGCCAGATCGTGAAGGACTCAGGGGCTACTGACGATGACATAGCACCCGGGTATCGTCAAGGAGGACAATATCAGCCCTATGGACATAGGGTGGACCGGGCCGACTACTCGGAGTCTAACTTCTAGGGGGGGGCGCCTCCTCAACTTGGAGTACAAGACAGAGATAAACACAAATCCAGCAATCCCGGATTTTATTGTAACTAATTAGGAAACCAATCTGTAAGCTGATCAGGACTCTTGTAAACCTACCCTGGTCATCTATATAAGGCCAGGTAGGGATCCCCTGATCAACAAGTTCGCAAGTTCTCGAGTTCTTAGGCTCTCAAGTGCTCAGGCTCTCATAAGCTTTGACACGCTCTCATATTCTCATACGGGATTCAAACAATACCAGCCACTAAATACAAGACGTAGGGTATTACCTCTCTTTGAGGGCCTGAACATGTCTAAACATTGTCTCCCGTGTGCACCTATCTAGATCTACTGTGCATACGCTGCCCCATATTTATTATTGTCGGATTATTCCTCCGACAAGGGTTCTCCGGAATCACCGTCATGATTCTCCTCAGGACTTCTTAATGAAACTTGGTCGGTTTGATGTGGCGGCACCATATGACCTTGGTATGACCATATAGTACGTGCAGCCACGGTCATACCGTTGGTCGTCTGACCCACTGGTAGCTTCGTTCGGGGTCTCATTTCTTCATGGGCATTCCTCTTCACATGTTTCCAAATATATCAATATATGCCCATTTTTCTAGTGATCCTAACATATATAGTCCAAAAAGAGAGTTTTACACAATCCGACAATTAATTAGGCATTAGTAGCAGAAATCAAGAAATAGTTCAGTCAAAATGCATAGAATAAAGATCAAACTTGCAGAAATAGATGAGTACAAAATGGACTCATCAGTTGCTAGACTCCATCCTCATTGAAGAGCTTGAATAGCCATTTACTCAGGAGGTAGATATTCTTTTGTTCTAGATATTGAATACTTAGACCACCTTGCTCTTTTGGCTGACATATAATATTGCATTTCACTAGGCGGTACTTCTGCTTATGGCTATCACTTTGTTAGTAAAAATGGGATCTATAATAATCCAATCTTTTTTCGCCTCCTTTTGGTATCTCGAAGAAAGATAGCATGAATATAGATAGCATGGAAAGAATGGAATTAATAAGTATCAATATGCCACTAGTGGACAGATGCTTTCCCTTCCAGCTACTTTGTCTTTTCTTGAACCTATCTTCAATCACTTTCTAGTCACTATTCCTCAGCTTTCTAAAATGCACTCGGATCCAAGGTATCTGAAAATAGAAGAAACTTTCTAGACAGACATACTTGCAGATTCCTCCAAATTCTTTACCTTGGTGCGCAGGACCGCCCGCTCCATGGGGTCAAGGTCGGTGTCCAACTACCTTTGCAGTCGGTCGCTCCAGCGGGTCCCCCCTCCCTCCCCTCTATTGTCACTACCACGAGCAAAGACAGGACATCTGCGACCATTGCAGCAGCCACCCCATCTCTCGCGGCATCGTCCTCCAGAGAGTCATCATCCATGTTCACGACACATGCGTCGACATAAATGCTTGCTGCGGTCGCCATGAACATCTTGGCCTTCACTGTCGTTGTTGCCTTCGTAGCCTCCTTGTCTACCATAGCACCATTAGACCCTGCCGTGGCGTGCACTCCTACCGCAGTAGCAGGTAACAGCTATAGCAGTGCTCATCGTGGCAACTACCGCATCTGCGCAGCTCCATGCCCCACCATAGGCAAGCCACCATCTCCGATAGCTACCCCAGCCTCCTCGATCAGTGTGGTTGTTGTTCCAGGCAGCTCAGGCTCTACCACGACAAGACCTAATGTGGCTGGAGCTTGTACCGCAGCAGCTGTGTCCCCTTGCATGTTAGCCACTGCAGGGTGCGCGGTAGCTATGATGGGTGACATGTCTGCTATTGTGGCCTGACCCATAGTGTTTGGAGGCAAGCCCACGTGTCCCTGACTGCCTGCCACTCGAATCCTCACATTCACTATCATATCTCCTAGAGATTGGTCCACAGCTTGGGTGTCCAATGCCGCCATACCTGAGGTGCCGACACCATGTTGTGAGTTACCCTTCAAGCGTTTGGCATCCCTATCATGCATATTGGCATCACCTTGAGCATCAAAGTTTCCTTCCTCATCCTCATCTAACAGATCATCATCATCCAAGTCCGCATCCGCCTTGCGGGTATTAAGAACTAGCTCCTTTTGGAAATGGATGTCGTAGAGTTTTCTGCCCACCAGTATCTCCGCATTGGCAGGAAGAAGGTCTGCATTTATCATTGCTGCTTGCATGTGAACAATACCTTGCTAGCGAGTCGATAACATGTTAACCACTGTGGTAAGCCCCAAAATAGACCCAATGGCCCACAAACTATGCTAGTCGTGGATCTCGTATGGTACACCATACACATTCATCCAAACCTTCACCAAATCTTACTTGGTTGCTATCTGTTACACAATTGTTCGACCTGTCAAGCTACTTTATGGGCCCTTGCTTGAATCTCCCCAATAGTCTACATGCGCAGAAGTTCAACTTCTGAGGGGAACTGCACCATGTACACCTTCGAACCATGATCTGTAATCTCCCAATCAAAATTTATTGGAATAACCCGTTGCAATTCAGCCTCCACTTGTACCCTAGTCATGTGCCCATGAACGATCCACACAATACCGACCTTGTTGTTATCACTGTGAACTTGAGTTTATCTGACGAGGGGATAAGGAAAATCAAAGCCCATCCACTCCGTACCCATAGAGTTTGACAACCAACTTCGGGGCGTGCAAAAGTGGGCATTGAGGTGCAAGGTGAGCCTCTCTATTGCACAGGTTGCAAGGGACCTTGATAGGACAATCCGTCGCCTCATGTCCTCTAATTTTGCACCGAAAGCATTTTTTTCCCTATCCGCTCCTCCCATGTGTTTCCTAGTTACAATTGCTTGGTTAGGTACATCAGCCGATGCATGAGCTTGTTGTGCCATCGATGGCTCGTGCAGAAGCCTAGGATCCGCTGGCGCACCTGTGATGGCCACACAGAGGACAGTGCTTGCCCATTGCACACGACGCCTTGACCGTGCCCACGGCTCTTGCGCTGTGGTACCCACTTCTTCTGGTTGTCCTACACCCCTCCTTGCTCACTGCCCGGTGCACCACCGTACCTGCCGCCCTCATGAGTACCCTAAACCTTTGGTGGTAGCATAGCTAAAAGGATATAGGGTATCGACTAGAGGGGGTGAATAGCAGATTATCAAAAAGCTTCTACCATAGGTAAATCTTATGCATACTAGTAAGTAAGATATAAAAATTAGCAAGTATGAAGGAATATAAAAACACAACCACAAAGGAGATAATGATTTATTGTCGAAATTTAAGCTTTCAGTGAGGCTCTACATCTTCATTGAGCAAGCTTGATCCAACGATTAAAGCCAGCATCGAACCATGCGCTTCCCTCAGACCCTGTACAATGCAGGTGCTTAGACAAGTGCCTCAGGAAAAAAACTCGATTTTTTTTGTGAGAGGTGTTTAGACAGGTGCTTAGGAAGGGCGACGGAAGCAAAGTTAAGCACCCAGTGCTAGGCTGGTGCTTAGGGTGACATAGGTGACAGGTGCTTCAACTGGTGCCTAGCAAATAGTACTCCAAGAAGCACAAATAGTACTCCATACAATGCAGTGCTGCATTAGAGACAACAGGTGCTAGAGTAGATGCTACACGAATATTAAAGCAACTTAAGCACCCATATGAAGCACTCTGCATTGTAAGTCACATATTTTTTTGAGACGCAACGCTATTCTCTCTCTTTAAGCACCGCGCTATAAGCACCCTGCATTGTACATGGCCTCAAAGGGCTTGCCGATGCTTAGCCCCCTCTTACTTGTGGCAGCTCTTCACCTTGCGGTATACGAGCTCCAAACCCTCACATACTTCTTGGGGCTCTTCACAAACTACTCGAAGGCTCCCAAGCGACCCCTAGCCATCTAGGAAACGTCGATGTCCAAGAATAATAGACTCCAATCACTTCAGCTTGGAGATGAACTCTTATTTGATGCTCAACTACAAATCAATCTCTCTCTCTAGAAAATTTCCTCGCAAAGATCTCATGTTGGGCTTTCACTTAGTATAGCAAAGGATTAAATTAGCAAATAGTTGTGTGTGCAAAGAGACTTGGTGATATATATAACCAACCCCTCAAAATCTATCCAGTATAGGAAAAGTGGCTAAACCCCGAGGTTCCGACTTGAAACCCGGATGTTCCAATATTTTCAAATCAATGGCTATATAGCGTATACAGTGCAGAACTCAGAGGCTTCGACAAGAGTTTGAAGACTCTGCCATTTCAAACAACGACTATATAGGAAGTCTAGAAGCAGATCTTGGAGATTCCGAGAATGAACCTGGAGGTTCTGACTTTTCAAAGCATAGCAGACAGAGCGGATGTCAGGAGTTCCGACTTGAAACCCAAACCATCCGGAAATTAGGATAGCCCCAAGCAAAGCAAAGTCAGAGAGAATTTCGGAGGTTCCGACTTGCACTCGGAGTTTTCGAGATTTCAAAGTGCTCAATCGAGCGAGATCAGAACATGAACTCAAAAGTTTTGACAAATCAACTTAGACAGTCTGAGATTTTGAGGAAATCAACGGAGCGTGATTAGTACACAAACTTGAAGGTTCTAATGTACAGACTTCGACATTCCATAATTTCAAAGACAAGTCCACAAAGGATCTCGAACACTCCGGAAACTTCCGGAATTCCAAATTTTGAGCTCAATGGACTTAGGCGAGGTTAGAACTTGAACTCAGAGGTTTCGGACACAAAACTCAGATGGTCTGACATCCTGAGACCAGGTTAGATGGGAGAGTCAGAGGCTCCGACACTACTACATAATTCATTTAATGGGACGCCCCTGTACAGACGGTTTTTTGAAGCCGTCTGTACAAATAGTATCACAGACGGTTCTAAACGAAAACCGTCTGAGAAAATGAGTACAAACGGTTCCCAACAAGCGGGACGCTACAGTACAGACGGTTCCAATTTGGAACCGTCTGTACAAATAGCACAGACGGGTCCAAACTAGAACCGTCTGTACAAATCAAACAGTACAGACGGTTCTAAGTTTGGAACCGTCTGTACAAATCTGTAAACAATACAGACGGTTCTAAACTGGAACCGTCTGTACAAATCGAACAGTACAGACGGTTCTAAGTTTGGAACAGTCTGTACAAATCTGTAAACAGTACAGACGGTTCTAAACTTGGAACCGTCTGTACAAATCGAACAGTACAGACGGTTCCAGTCTGTACAAATAGATGAAGCAAGGCTAGTTGATCTCTGCTGCCGCGGCAGCAAAAACTGCAGATTTTCTTGCCGCGGTAGGAAAGTGGCAGTGTCGGGGAGGGAGTTTGACAGCTCCGATTGTCAAACAGTTTTCACAGCTGTGAGCGGGAGGCCAAACTCTACGTCTCCAAAAATTTTGAGCCAATTCCGAGAAAGTTGACGAAACGACTAGTGGAAATCCCGGCCCGAAATCGAAGATTTTGAAAACGGCGTCCGGACGAAAGTGCTCAGCAGAAGCTGGGATCAAGGTGGAAAGCAAGTCCTCGACTCAAGCTAACTAGACAAACAAGAATCACCCAATTCAGAGTCCGGGTGAAGGAGATATGTCCTCCGCAAGATCAAAAAAAGTAACGGAAAAACTTCCGGAGCCAAAAAGTCCTACTTAGAAGCTGAATTTTGAGGGTCAAGATGCATATAGGTGTATACACGTGTATTTTTTTCGGATGCGCGTGGTCGTTAGCTTCGATTTGAGTGGTCGTGGACCTAAAACGGACTCCGTATGAGAAAGTTATGACTGTTTTACTAAAACCTCTCAAACTAGAGTTGAATTTTGACTCAAACTAGCACTTGGAGCTACAGCACAGAAGGCTCCAATTTGAAACCGTCTGTACAAATAGCACAGAATTTGGACCCGTCTGTGCTATTTGTACAGACGGTTCCAAATTTAGAACCGTCTGTACTAGAAGCGTCCCGCTTAGTCGTAGGCATGAGTTAAGAAGAAAGCCGTCCCATATGTATCGTAAACTCAGACTAGATCAGCTGGCAACTCCCCTTGCTGGACAACACGAGGTTGCGGGATCGAAACCCGCTGGAAGCATATTGTGCGATTTAATTCAAGTGGTTGGATGAGACTGCGCGGACGGTGGGATGAGATGCGGCTGAAGGATTGGGCACATGGTGTGAGGGGATATATTTTTATTTTTATAACACGACATCACAGACGGGTGCTAATCGATTAGTACAGACGGTTCCAAACTAGGACCGTCTGTGCTAGTACAGACGGTTCCAAACTAGGACACGGTCCTAGTTTGGAACCCGTCTGTACAAACCTGATTTGTACAGACTGTTTCGTACAGACGGTTCGGAAAACCGTCCCGCACGGGAGTTCCGAACCGTCTGTACAAATGATTTCTCTAGTAGTGCGAGCTCCCAGATTCTCCATATATATATAGAACCTAGATATTCCTACTTTGATCTTGTAGGTTTCGACTTTTACTGAAAGTATGAGAATTTAAGGATTTCAAAGGCTTCTTTGGATAGAAATTTTTTGATTCTTAGCTGAGTATTAGCAAGACACTCTCATCAGTTTTCAAATATCACCTTAATACTATAGCAGTTCCTGAACTCAATGTGATTTCTCGAACCACTAAAAGAGCTAGAAAATGATCATTAACCTTCATTTCTTCAAGCCGTCATTTCTTAGAACTTTTTGGGGGTCATTACTGCTGGTTATATCATTGCTTGTGGGAATAAAATATCTGATTACACTTGATGCACATATTAGTCTCTTAATCATTTGTCACTGATCATCAAAGCCCACTTAAAGGGGCCAAGATGCACTTTTAATAGTGCTAGCCACAACCTCGCCATGCTCGGTAGTTGTGCCACTGCTAGACGTGTCGTGGAGTGCCCCCTCATGCAAAAGTCCACTGAGACCCCCACGAGGTCCCTGGTATCCTCCATGGCCACGTGCCGTGCTCTTAGCACTGCGAGGCACACCTCTGACACGCTACACATGGTAGCCACCTTGCTCTCCGCATGGCACATCAGCATGGTGGCCCATGAACTAGGGGCCAAACTGGCCTCTCGGATCCCAGCCTCCTCCCTGCCTCTCAACACCTTGTGGCCCGCTGCGTCCCTGACGTTGCCATCACCACCGCTACCCACACCAAACCGGAAATCGTTCCTGCCCCTATAGCCGCGGGAGTCCATCAGAACCCGAACCGCGTCGGCTTACGATCGGGACAGGTGACAAAAACTAGGGTTTTTGGTGGAAAACTGATCTTTTGCCCAAGTATGCTTGAAAAGACCCTTAATTGAACACGTTCAAGACTGGATGAGTTGTCTGGGCTGAGGCGCCCCTTTTGGACTCGGGCCTTCATGTGCCTCGGCGAGCCCACCCAATGAGCAGCCACTTGCGCTTGTTGGCGGAATTTGAACTCAGGGCACCGGAAGTCTGAGATCATGAGTAACTTGAGCCAACACATCACCAAACCAGGTTGCTGGCGTCCTCCACGCCGGAGGCAACGGACCCCGCCATGGCTGACCAGCAGGTCGACGTCAATCCTCCATTGACTTGCCCTGATTACCAGTCCACTTCTTACCGGTAACCAATATCCAACCAGATTCAAGCTCACAACAACCAATAGGCACCGCCGGCCGCCGTTCTAACTCGCTTCCAATAATGACTCTAAAATCCGATTGGTGGATGCCTCACCATGATGATCACCGGCATGCACCCAAAAACGGCCAGGTGACCATGACCTGGCTGCATCCCTAGGGAGAATGATTTCAAATTGACTCACTTTAGAGTTGGAGTAACCCATGTCTCGCAAATCTTGCCTGAGAAGCACTTTCAGATGCTCACGAACCTCTGATCCACCCACATGGTTCGTGAGAGACTCGTTAGCTCAATCGTCCAACATGCAGGACGTGGCTATCGGCGCCAGCATTAGTCGCCGATGCTGCCTACCATCTGCCATTCACCTCTCACCATCTCAATCCATGCGCGTCAGCTGGGATTTGGAATCGAGAAATTGAAACTGAAGCACATGGGATCGTGGGAAAAATTTAAATAGAGTAATAGAACGTGGCAAGGGATATCAATTTAGTTCAACATCTTATGAACGTGAATTCAGTACACCTAATTTGGAGGATCAAAGTCTTGCCTAAGATTAAGATCTTTGCTTGGCGAGTCATTCATGATAGTCTGCCGACTCAGGAGAACAAATGGAGACGCAAATTGGTGTGTTCTCGAACTTGTGAGCAGTGCAGGTCTGCTAATGAAATAGTTTCCATGCTATAGTAAGTTGTCCCAAAGCTCATGCTCTACGTGCTGAAATGAGGAAATATTGGGCTCTACCTGAGGAATCCTTACTGAAGTTTACTGGACAAGAGTGGCTGCTAATCCTTTCGGACAACTTATCTGACACAATGAAGTCCCTTTTGCTGATGGTCTTTTGGAGAGCATGGTTTTTAAGGAATGATGCTGTTCATGCGAAAGGGGATGCATCCATAACTCAGTCGGTCACTTTCCTTACGTCTCTCCACGAGTCCGGCTCCTCTGAAAACGCGGTGCAGTCGAATGCTAAAGGAAAGAAACTAGTAGTAAGAAGGGTGGATCAGCTTAATACTCCGGAGCTTATCCAGGCAAGAAAAGGAAACTGGATACTGCCGTTGGAAGGGCATGCAAAAGTCAATGTTGATGGCGCCTTCTCGGAAGAAACCGGAAAAGCAAGCATTGGCGTTATTGTGCGGGATTGTCGGGGTCTTGTACTCCTCTCTTCGTGTCGAACGTTTGATCACTGTCCAGACGCCATGGAGGCCGAAGCTTTGGCTCTCCTGGAGGGGTGCTGGTTAGCTACCGAATGGATACATATGCCAACTTCCTTTGAGTCCGACTGCGCCTTAGTGATTTCAGGTGTGAACTCGGAGCGACTGGATCGATCTAGATGGGCGCCGATCTTCCAGGACATTTCTTTGGTTCTTGCCACAATTCAGGTGGCCACAGTATGCCATGTATTGAGGGATTGTAATAGAGTTGCACATGAGTTAGCTCAACTAGCACAGAGAACGGGTAAATGTGCAGTCTGGCGACTGCATGCCCCACCCAAAAATTTCTGAGGCTGTTTAGCATGAGCTTGTAACCTTTGATGATTAATGAAATCCCCTTTACTCTCAAAAATTTTTTTTGTTAGATTGGTGCATGTTTGGCCTAATTTCACCAACATGCAAGCCATGTAATACAAAACGCTCACCTGGCAGCTAAGCTGGCTTAAGGGCATCCAATGGGGTTTATTTATTTTTCTAAGAAATCTTTCTCTCTTTCTTATTTTCACACTCGTTCGCTCTCCCTCATCACTAGATCTCGATCTCTCTCACTCACTCTCGCGTCGTTGACCCTTGAGTCAGCCTTTGGTGTTTCGCCAACTATTGCCTGGGGAGACAATAGCACTGAGGGGCACCGGTAGTTGTGGCTCTGCAAAGGAAGAGGCAGATTGAGAACGACAATGATAATGGTGGCTTGTTGGATGGGAAGGTGACGAGATGAATGGGAAAGCTGGTAGCGCGAAGTAAGAAGCGACAATGTGTGTGAGAGAGCAAGACACAGATAAAGGAGGCAAAATTTAAGAGTATAATTGCAAATATTAGGGGTGCACAATGCACTTGGTTAGGTCAGCATGCCACATAGGCTTTTTTTTCAATCATGAGCTCGCTGGACTATCGGTGAACCACTTTGCCAAGTTCAAAGTGATGAATTCGTGTTTTGTAAGTTGTTGGACTAAACTGATCTCACCTACCAGGTTTACGAACCACTAGTACAATTTACTCTTTAGAATAAGATCAGATTATATCCGAGGTTCCAATGGGCGGCTTTAGTAATCTTCTAAACTCAGAAGGAAATCCTCCCTTACCCTAATTATTTCTTTGACGTCACTGGGTTGCACTTAACGATAATAAAAAAAATCCTCTGTTCCAGTACAAGTGAGTAAATTAAGTGCACTTGGGTGCACGCTCGCTCTAGTGTGGAAAGAACACTACTCAAGTGGCTAAGTGAGAATTCACTATAGCACAGTCGGTTTGTGCGCGGGGAATGCTTTGGATAGTTTTCCAGGGCTCTAGCTTATTGACCGCAAACAAATTTGCATGTTTGAATCGTACGCTCACGGTAGTATTGCATATACTCCCCTACGATAATGAGCACGTTTTGCTAGTGGGACTTGCTACGTACACATTCTTAGGCTATTCTTAGGCTACCCTACTTAATGCTGCCGACCGTGTATGTTAGATCGATAACGACGACTCAACTCGGCTCATGAAACCGACGTGCATGATTTCTGTCGATCGTTGCAGCATACATGCATGAGAAGATCAGTCTGGGATTTCTTGACATGGACGGCGCTCCAAACCCCACTTTTCATAGGCCGAACCGACTTGTTCCAGCGTCACAGTCGAATTAAGCTAGCTAGCTAGCTGCAACTAAAAACGTCTGAACCAATCTTAATTTCAGGACAGATAACATTTCCTGCTACTGCTAGCTATGAGTTGCTGATGCGTATGAGATACTGAGATTAATTAACTATATATTGTTACCTTGTCGAGCGGGCATATATGAACACATGAAATTAGTAGAAGAAATTAAACGAGCACGTACGTGCATGCCTCGGCCGACTTTTTAGATAATAGAAGAGGTTTACTCCTCGACCTCTATGTTTAATGATACACATAATTTTAAATTTATTATAAAATTATTATAAACTAGTAGTAAATAAAAACGATGTGGCAGACCATGTAATACAAAAAATTATCATGACATAGCCTATTAAATGTTGTTACCTAAACTGGGACATAAATTTTTAGGTAAACAACTCTCATGTTTTGGCTGCATCTTCCATTAGCTCTCTATCGTATAAACATTGTAGAGAAGATCAATATTACAGTCAATTAATAGACAAAAAAATAACATGTAAGAGATTAGATAGTTTCTTTTTAATTAAAAATTAAATCATTCCCGTACAACCATATGAAAGAAAAGTGCACATTTTCGCATTTGCACTCAACTGATTAAATATGGCATTATAGATTTGCACTTTTGCGGTTACTTAAGTTAGACCAAAGGAAAGCAACTCTTTCTAGCTGTCCTGCATATATAGCATCTGCTGAAACATGGAAACATAGCATTACTACTATCTAGTGGTGGCACTGTAGCAAGTTAAGGGTATACGAACAGGCCGAGCTAACATTGCACTGTGCAGCCAGCCGATCGATAATTGCCAAGGCCATGATACCTAGAAACAGCATTCGATCGACGGATCTACACTACACGTACGCACGTACGTACCGCTACTGGCCCCGGCCGTGGGGCAAAAGCGAAAAATAATGATCGATCGTCCATGATCCATGCATGCCTGAATCGCACTGGCGGTGGTGGATTCCCCTGCTTTTTCTCTCTTTTTTCTGTGGCGCGCGCCAGGCTGCATGCGACCATCGAATCAATCGGATGGTACGAGGTGTGTAGCTCACGCGCGCTCACATGGGTGGGATCGCGACGAGTCGGTGAGAGCCGGGCCGCGCTGTGACGTGCTCTGCCGTGCCGTGCCACGGTCGTCGCACGCGTGCTGTGCGTGCATGATTCCGCACGAGAAGT
This sequence comes from Stipa capillata, assembly GCA_019208055.1. Lineage (NCBI taxonomy): Eukaryota > Viridiplantae > Streptophyta > Magnoliopsida > Poales > Poaceae > Stipa > Stipa capillata. The sequence goes on along the minus strand of JAGXJF010000087.1, from coordinate 865,334 downwards.
TTGGAGCGAGGTGTACGTGGTGGGGTTCTGTTGTGGTGCAGTGGTGGTGATCTACAGCTAGCTGGCCATGGCGCGTGAGATGATCACTTGGCGTTGGCGCTGTTATTTCCATGATACGGCCGGACGTCGACGATTCAGTTGGATCGGCCGGGGGTCGCGTGCGTGATGCCAACGGATCGATGATGATATGCGGCCGTTCCTTTTTCTTTGGACGTGCATGCTCTGCTTACAAGCTACGGCTCGTTCGATTGACCTTTTCTTCGTATTTGTTTTCATTTTTTCGACGGAGAACAAGAGACATTTGGATATTTTGTCCTAACTGTTGGTGCCCGCATCGAACACCACCACGTACGACGCCTGAAATCCGCCACTCTCTTCTCTTCCCCGTTGCTGCCCCGCAGCCATTGGATGTTCTTCCTCCTCTCTGTATCCTCTCCTTTTGTCGCCACCCTATCATTGACTCGTGGGAATGCGACGCCTATGTCTTGCATTCAGGCATGTCACCTTCTGAAGAAGTCTGCGCATGCTAATTTTCAAGTTAGAAATTTGTAGTTGAAATTTCATGGATTATGTTTTGGAAATTAGATTTCCAGTTGAACTCACCTGGATGGAGAATTGGGATTTTCAGAAACTTAAGATGGAAATTTCCAGCTCACGGTGAGAAGAGGAGAAGACGATGGCGTGGACCCCTACACACTTAGTCTTCCCATTTGGTTTGTAGGTTTCTCAAAGGAATTTTGGAAGAAATGGTGTTTCATAGGAATGACTTCCTTTTGGCAGTTTGGAAATTTCATAGGAAGTTGTCTCCATGTTCCGAGGCAGTATCGCAGGAGAGATTCCATTGCCTCGCCGATGCTGCGGGCGATTCATTACTATCGCGAGGTAAAAATATTACCTAGAATGTATTTATTGGAGAATGGGGCTGAAAGAAAAAAGGAAAAGAGCGGGCACTAAACGTTTGTTAAATTGTGAGCATAAGTCTGCAATTAAGAGCAGTTGACTAGAGAGTAATTATTTCATAAATCTACAATTAAGATATAATTTCGAAGGATCCAACCTAAACCAGCACCGTGCACACACCTACCCGAGCTTCCAATAATTGCACGCTATAACCAATGGAGATCAAGGATAGTTCCACGAATCTCAGTAAATTTTGATTAAAACACACCTACGTGTGTGTAAATGTTGGCATTAGAATTTGAACCATAATAGGTGAAGTCCTACCCTCATAACTCCACCACCCAACTAAAATGTGATTTTCACATAGTGTAGAATCTATAATTGAATATAACATATTTAAATATATTCCTATGGATAAAGACGCTACATTATTAAACCCAAGGCCTCCAATATATTAGGACCGGCCTAAGTGAGGCACCCTATAGAACAATGCAGGAAAGGAAGATAACTGCTGATAAAACAATTCGTTGTTGTTGCACTTCTTGTCACTGATAACTTGGTCCTTCTCCTAGTGGGACCCACTATAGGTGATGCATCATTTTGATTTCTCTGTTTATTTCATTCCTATGTTTCAAACAGCATTTTTGTGTAGATTTACCGTGTTTTCTAATCCTATGTTTTCACGTGCGTTCCTTTTCTATTTTTATGTTGTTTCTTATTGTTTTGTTCCAAACGGGCCCTCAGGTTGCCTGGGCCATGTTGGTTATGCAGGCCTGCGTCCGAAAAGATCAGACAGGGCCTTGTTGAGAGAATGACGACCTGCAACTGGCCAGGCCTTTGAGCCACCAGGTGAGACCAAAGTCTTCTCTCAAAAAAAAAGGTGAGACCAAAGTCTAAGACTTATAGTTGTAAAGCACACGGTAATATTCTCGTGTTTGTTTTTTTTGAGGAATACTCTCGCGGATTTGGTGCTATTTAGCGCGCCGGATTGCTTCCTTTTCCCTGCAAAGGTTTCATTTGCCAGGTCGCAGCACACTTGACTATCATCCATGCAAAGTTGTAAACACTTCCAGCACATACAGAAGACACGCTGCGTCAGCAATGGCGAGCCTGGAAGCAAATGTTCAGCACAAAAAGCAGTGAATAAGAAATAATCCTCTGCGACGGTTTCTTTTCCGTGGCCATTCGAATATGCCGAGATTGGAAAGTCTGATTCTTGACGCTAAAGGTTGATAATGTCTGAGTTGAAAGTTTCAATTTGCAATTTAAAAGTCTGAATCTTTAAGTTGAAAGTTTTAAATTCCATTTAAGGTCCAAATTTTCGAGCTGAATGTTTCACTAGTAAATGTCTTTCACTAGTTAAAATTTTCAGATTTTTTCATGACTTCTTAAACCTCCAGATCCCCATATCTTATGGATCTCACCTAAAGGGGTGATCTCGTACAAGTTGCTCCCATTTAGAACCTTTTAAGGGTGCACATGCGGGAACCCTCCTAACAGCTTCATGTCATCATGAATTTTGTAATTATATTTTTATTTTTAATTTTGGTAGCATTTTACGTTATTTCATGCAATTAGTATCTTGGTGTGCCAATTTAGTGCCATCGTGGGCCTAAGTTGCTTGCCGGTTGGGCTTCCCTAGCATGTCCACATTAGTGCAGGGAGGAGCATAGGGGCAACATTTTATCCAGTTCTTGCTATGGTGTTATGGCAATGAGACAGGGTGTCATGGTGTTCTCTTCCATTGCGGGCTTGTTGCTGCAGAGGTGAGTGCTTGTCATTCTTTCGACACCCTTGAGTTCCTCTCCCTCCTCTATATTGTCTCATCTCCTCTATCAGCTTATCCTTCTTACATGTTACCTCCTTTGTTTAAGCCGTTCGTTCGGTCGCATGGAGCATCGCTTAGGGTTTGTATTGTTTTCTCCCTAATTTAGTTTGCTTAGATGTACGGGATTTTCTCACATCTCATGCTCCCCCTTTCCTCTTTCCTAGGTTGGACCGATTCTGCTGGTGCGGTTTTTCTTCGAATACGGCATTCTGGTTGTGTTGTCTGGCGTCTGGCTGGGTTTGGGGTCATCGATTCATCTTGTTACCATTTGAAGCATATCTGTTCCATTGTGGCGAGGTAATTTGTTTGAACTCCTCACCGTTGCGTGGGTTTCATTCTAAATGTCGTACGCAATTTCCCTTTCCTTTTCTATATGCACGATTCCTTGGATATAGCAGCTTCAGTGTTCGTGTATGGATGCTGATCGGCCAAATTGTCATGCTACTCGTCGGCGGTCATGACATGCTAGTCGTCATGCCTTATTTGAATGTGCATTCCTTCTTGATATATTTTTTAAGCACTCGTGCTATTAGCTAGCTTTCATGGGTCCTATATCCTACGTTTCATTCTTACGCCGTTGCTCAGCTATTCAAACAGGTTTTGGTGTATCTCATGGCCTTCGACAACAATCTAAATGCGACTTTACTTCCTATACACCGTTTGTTTTTGGTCTAGGTTGGTGTTCGAATATTTTCGTTTTTGGTCAGAGTTGGTGTTAGAATATTTAATATTAAGTTATAATGTGAATGTGTAGGAAAAAATTTCACCCTTGTCATATCCCGTACATCTGTTACCAAGAGTCACTAATTTCAATGAAAGGTCAGACGATTTAAACGCTAAACGTCGTTTAGCGTTGGTAGGTCTTTTAGACTCCCACTTATTGCTCGTTTAGTACTAAGTTTAGGGTATGCCATCTTTATTACAAACAAGAGATATCAACGAAACGATAAATCAAAGTGTCGTTGAGGGTTCTTCGCACGTGGGAAACGCCTTGAAAGCCTACAAACGACTGAAAACTAACACCAAGGCATTTTGGCGTGCACTTACCAATTCTATAGTCTGGTTACACAAATTCCAAATCAGTTTATCGAACAAATAACGGGGTCAAGAGAGGCGCCAACGGCGCGCCCCAATCATCAAGTAAAAGAAAGGGTGCACTAACTAGCATTCATTTCCTCCCATGAAAAGAAAGGGGAAAGCAATATGTGTATTAACTAATCTACTGTTAGTTAATCTTCAGTTCTTGACATACTACTGATTGTTTTCAGACCAGGTGTATTGATGTTCATGTTAAACCGAACTGGATTTGTATCAAAGATACCAAGTGTCAAAAATCAGAACACGATACAGAACAGAGACAGAACACGGTAACAGCGAGCAAATTTCTGAGTTACAGCAGAGATACAAAATACAGCTGCAACAAGGCAACATCACCAACTCATTGTTTCAGTAATTGGTACAAGTCCTGATGCATGAATTCAACAAACTAGAGTAATCTGGGCGCACAAAATCAACAAAATAGTGTTATACGAGAATACTGATATGAACTAGCTAGCTACAACAAAGCCACAGGTGCTTAAAAGACAACAATACATGTGAGTTCAAAAATATTCAATCAAGAACACTAATTGAGATTCTCAGCTCACCTTACTCCACCAGATATTTAGGAGGAAGCTGGGCATGTATTGACACCATCCTTGCAATCACGTGTAAGATCGTTGAATGTCTCCAACTTCCTCTTCCCCCTCAGGAACACCTCAGTGTCGACTGCAACCCTCATGTATCCATCGAATTCCACTGGATTACCATTGTTTAGCTCCTTTGTTTCAGCATACCACTCACTGTTCTCGTCCCACAGATCCTTGAAATCATCCAGGAAGTGTGTTTTGTACTTGTCCTTAAGTGGGTCAAAGAACGATTTATCAGGCTCGTCAGTAGCAATGTACAAATGCCGGCCAGCACCAACCTTATCATTGAGTGTCACAAGGAGATTTTCTGGCGATGTATCTCTCTCAAGGTTTGGCCACAGCTGTGTGTTCTGGGCTTTCTCCCCTCGCACAATGTGGGCTGAATCGAAGTCCCAACTCATCCGGGAGGAAATGGCAGACACGATCTCCATCAAGCGGCGTGACTTCCATAAGAAATGCCATGGGCGCTTGATGATGGCCTCCGTCTCACCCTCACACACACGTGACCAGTAGTTATCTGGCTCGACGTTCCCAAACTTCCTCATGATCAATGTGTCCTTGACGTCGCGAAGTTTCATTGGGGTCACCTTGATGTCTTCAGTATAGTGATTCTTTAGCCTATCCTTCTTGTGCCACTTCCCCCAATCTGTCCAGAACTGGCTCTGATCGATCACCGATGCCGATTCCTTCAAGTGCTCGAAATCAAAGTAGAGCCTGAAATCTTTTAATTCATCCTTGCCACTGGAAGTGTATCGTGAATTGAGGCAGATGCTGAGATCCATAACAAGCGTCCGGTTCAAGAACTGTGCCTCACCAAGTGCACACAAGAACCCCCAGATGAAGTGGTTCATGCTCTTGCACCTCTCACCACCACCCATGTAAATGAGGTACCTCCCACGGCTGAAATCGGACTCAGAAGCGACCACTGGCAGGCTGTCATTCACAGCCTCGCCGACAACAAACACTGGCTCGGCAGAGGTCGTGGTGTCTGCATTGGCAGCGTTCTCGTCAAGCCTCATCTGCGTCTTGGCCGGCACGAAGTCTGTGGTCGTTGTCGCCGGCGCCTCACGCTTGCCCTTCTTCCCCTTTTTGCCCTTGCGGCGCCCGCTGCGCTTGGCGCCGATGCCGGAGTGGTACTCGCCCACGCTGTCCACGACGAGGGAGCAGGTGTTGACGTCGCGGGTGAGCGTGAACCGGCGGTAGTCCTTGTAGTACGTGGTGCGTCCCTTGGCATCTTCCGCGGGGCGGAAGCGCCAGGCGAGGTCGCACGCCATGGGGCTCTCCGGCACGGCGACGGGGCGGCCGAAGCGATAGAAGTGGAGGTCGGGGAACCGCTCGATCGCCGTACGCATGAGCAGGTTGAAGAGATCCCTATCCCCCGTGCAGTCCACCGGCGCCTCTGTGTCGCAGGAGACCGCCTCGACGGTTGGGTTGTCCCCGGCCGCCACCCCCGCCCCCGCGGCCGAGTTGGCGTCGGTGTCGACGGTGACGGCCTGCTCCGTCTCCGCCTCCGTCTTGTCGGACCCGACGTCGGAGAGCTTGATGAACGGGAGCGCCTCGGCGACGACGGCGGAAGAGGCGGCCTCGGAGGAGTTGGCGCCGGTGGAAAAGTCCTCCCCGGTGCGTAGCACGGAGTCATCGGCGAGGAAGGTGGAGTTGGAGGTGGCGGAGGTGAGGAATGCGGTGAGCTGGTGGGAGGAAGGGTGCAGCAGCGGGTCGTCGGGGCTGTGGACGGCGGCGAGGAGCGTGAACGCGAGGACGGCGGCGACGAAGAGCGCGAAGAGGAGGTTGCCCCCCGACCGCAGCGCCGCGCGCAGGTCGAGCGCGCCACCGCGCCACTGCGCCGCCGACAGCGCCACGCCGCGCCCCAGCATTTCGCGCGGATCTGGGAGCCGGTGGCGCGGATTAGGAGCGTCGGCGACGGTGAGGACTGAGGAGTGAAGAGGGGAGGGGAGGGGATCTGGGACGCCGACAGGGGGACAGGCAGGACGAGCTGACGTGCAGTTCACTCCGGTTTTTTACTGGGGTACGCGGTTACGGTTGCGGTTGCTTAGGGGCGTTGATGGTTTTGTCGGATGGCCTGTTGACTGCTGTGGCCCGGGAATTTCATGGGTCTTGACGGGCTGGACGCCTGGACCTACGGTTGGTTTCCCCACCGGCCCTTTACCCCTTTTTTACCGGTGTTCTCACCGACGTTGAATAGACGATAACATTTTAGAATATTTTAGACATTTCTAGTTGTTCTGCTTTTTTCTAGATCAAATTTCCGAATTGCACTTGATGGGGAGTTAGCGGCGTGCAGCAGAGAGACTAGTTTTGGCACACCAGTAGATAAACATGTCGATACTGTCAGTATCTTATTATACCGAGGCAATAGCAATGATATCATCTACAAGCCCTTATTACTCCATTTTCCTCCATCAGGTTAGAGAAGTAAATGATATGTTATACGAGAAAGAGATGTAAAAGTTCAAATAATATCTAGAGATCATAATATAGTTAGCCATGAACTTGCTACTTTAGGCCGAGGTAAATGCTGAATTGGGTGCTGGTTAAACAGTTTTCCGGAGGAACTTGGCTAGGTAATTGGCATCGAGTGTAAACATATTGCTGATTAATAAACATCTTTTTTTCCTTGCAAATTATTTTTCAAGTTTTATTCTTTTAGGGCAAGTTCTTTCACATGATTTTGTTTAGCTATGATGTCTTTTTATCGAACCAACTCATTTACATAATAAGGCCTACATCGGAAACCAACATGAGGTGAGTTGAGTGTAAATAATTCACATGTGGTTTTCTTTCGACAAACAATATCGCTACTGAACCGTAAGTCGTACACATCACTGTAGGTCATTGACAAATACTTCCCATTGTTATATATTGCCGTTGGCAACCAAGACACTGCTGCAAGATATTGTAGTCAATAGAGATTAAGGTAAAAATTTTAGCATGTCCATTGACTCATGGACTTCATAGTAACACTTTGTTCATCCTCATTGTTCAACTTAAAAATTAGGTGTTTATATACTTTGTGTAACATCCTCAATTTTTGAGGGCTTGAAATTTTTCTTTTTAAAAAGGAAAGAGGATGTGCAACTATGTAATATGCTAATATGTATTTTTTATTGGATTTTATTTCAAATTAATTTATTTGAGAGCAATAAGTATGTTTTTGAATTTTAAATTGATCATCATTTGAAAATTTGCTCCAAAAATATTTTTATTGAGTTCCCCATGGTCAAATTGATTTTATGAAATTTTCTGAGAATTTTTGGAAGCCATTTGGTATTTTTTAAAGCCTCTTTTGAATTTTTGCATTTAATTTATTTCAAAAATCTCTTTTTAACTCAACCTGGGCCGGTGGCCCATCTTCCCTTCCCTCTTGGGCTGGCCCAGCCGAGCACCCTCTCCCCTCTTGGACTGCCTCCCTCTCCTCTCTTGGGTTGCCCCCTTTTTCTTTTTTTTTCTTTTTCCCTTGGGCCGCATCCTTGGTTCCCTATTGGGCTGCCGCTTTGGGGCTGCTGTACCTGGCAGCAGCGCGTGCGAGTGCGCGCGCGAGTCACGCGAGGAAATGCCCCGCCAGTCGTTTTTTTGGAAATCAATTCCGGCGATTCCGTTTGATTTATTCTGGTAATTAGCACTAATTAATGCTACCTCTTCCCCTTCCCTTTTTCCCCTATAAAACCCCCTCTCCCCTGTGGTTTTTCCCTTTGATTTCCTCTCCAGAAATTCTTCCACCACCTTTTCTTCTTCCCCAACTCCGGCGAACAATTCCGGCCACCACGACGTCCCCCACACCGAGGAGCTGCTGCTAGGAGCTTCCCCATGCCAACGCGCATCTTCTACCGCAAGAGCCCGGGAGCTTCTTCCTCTACATCGGCCGAACCGTGAGCTTCTTCCCTAACTCTGCTGATCTCCTTTTCTCCTCGATTTCTCCACCCACGGTGAGCCTCTCTTCAATCTTTCTCCGAGGTAGACTCCCACCAACCCGAGCAACACTTCCCCTCCACCAATTTCTTCCATTAATCCCCTCCATTGTGCAACCACGAGTTTGATCTCATCCCAACCCTACTGCTACAGTACTCATGCTATAGTGCATGCATGAATAGTAAACCCTGTACAGTACCCCTTTTGCTATCCTCCGCTAAATTTTGGATCCCTCCAATCTAGGTCCGATCTTAGATCTCAGTAGTAAAATGGAATCTTTAGAACCCCATGAATCCAATGGTGCAATCAGATTTTTAATCCGACCGCTAGATTTTGAATTATATTTAAATTTAGATGAAATTTGAGCAAATTTCGTGATAACTTTGTACTGGATGATTACTTTGAAGTGATTCTTTTTCTGTAGATTACTAGTATGATAGGGAGTACTTCTAGAAATTTTCATAATTTTTAGACTAGTGTAGAATTTCCTAGAATTAAAATAAGCTTTATTTTAATTATTAAAAATAGAAATGCTCTCTGTTATTTATATCCAATTTTTTCCTAGGATTAGAGAACCCTAGAACTCATTTACCATATAAACCAAAACATTTTTCCTGCAATGGTTAGGGCTATAAAAATCAAGATGTGTTCTAAATCTATTTAAAATTGATATTTAAATTCTGTTTTAGCAATAGTTTCTTTATAAATCTGTTTTAGCTATTAAAAATTCATGTCCAGTACCCAATAAATCATGTTATATTATGTGAATGATGTTAAGTCATAAGAGCCCCTTTTGGTTAATTAAATAATGTTTTACAATGATTTTAGGGTAGATTTCATGCTTAGAATAATGGTTTATTTAAAATACATTCCCAGAAATTTTTCAAACATGAAATGTCTCTGGAATTGCTATTAAATCATGTTAACCCAATTGTGTGATTTATTAATGTTAATTACTATTTTCTAGATAATTATTACACTAAAAATGCTAGAAAATGCTTTAATTAAATAAGGTTCAGATTAAAATTTAATATTAAATCATTTTTGGTACTGTTTCAGTACTGTTAACATATTCCAAGATGTTCCATGTTTAATTAATTCATGTTAATGGTAGAGAGTAGCTTTTAGCTTAATTTCTAGTCTTTAAAATAATAGAAAAACATGTGTAATTATGATTAGGTGTTGTTAATTTATTCTTTACTGTTATTAATCATTATAAATATTTAGAATTTACCTAAATATTTATTTGTGGTTAATTGTGAATTGTTTTGCCCTTTTATCATGATTACTAGCATGTTAAGGTGTATGTTGTGTGTATATCTGTTAAAATACCCGGTAAGGGATATATGTTATTTCTATATATGTTGTATGTATGGTTATGGCCAATCCTAGAAGACCCATTCTTTCTTCGCGATGACGCTATCACGCCATCATTTCATTCCACCTCATCTACCTCGTCGTGCTTCTCTCTCGTGTTGCTTTTCGGAATGCTTCTTTAGAGTTGGTTATTTATTTGCTTTGCTCGTTGCGTTGCGACGATAAGGAGTGAAGAGACCGACCCGGTGACCGAAGTAGCTGAAGAAGAAGAGTACTACCACGAAGGCACGCCCCCTTTTCTTGATCATATTTGATCCTATATTTTCGAAGTCATTATTATTTTGTCATTTACAAACATGCATGTTGTTTTAATCCAGTAGCTAGCGTGTCGATTGACACACTTTTACCCTGTCCGCTTGTCGCCCTTTTTACTTGATACCCTGAGTAGTATAATAGGTTTTATTCTGAATAGAGTAGAGTATGCTTAGCCATGCTTAATTATACATCTTTAGGTTGTTTTGATTTGCCTCTACGGAGGAATGAATATCGGATTGATGATCCTTGTTGAAACTTGTTGAGCTCGCTGAGCTAGGGCCGGATGCTCGATGTTTTTCCTCTCTCTCTATTGTTCCTATTCTACTCTGGATGAAACTTACCATCTAATATGGTGCGGGCGACAGCTGGATCATGTGATGAAGGAGCATATGGTTGTCCTACCCGCAGAAGACCGGTTGAAAGGAACCATTGGTCGTCCGTACCGCTTAAGGCCGAAGTCTTGAAGTTGAAGAATTGTGACAACAGTGCAACCACATGCTATATGGGCAATGGCTTGGTCAAGTAGGTTAGTCAGCCTTTGGTGCCGATGTTGCCGTACCGCAGAAGGGGTGGACGTAACGACGAGGACCCTCGACACAGATGGGGTGAACGGAGTGCGGGGATGTACTCTCGACTCCGGGCCAGACCCGGTGGGCATGTCACACCTTAGGAGGATCTAGCTAAAAGACCTCGTCACGATCTCTCTGCCGGTACAACGATGGGTGTGTACTATGCTGGCGACGGCCAATGGCAACAAGACGAGATTGTGTCGTGTGGGTAAAGTGTACAAACTCTGCAGAGTAATAAACTAATCGATTAGCCGTGTCCACGGTTATGGACAGCACATGACTCATTCTTGATGAAAAGGACCTGTCCCTCTCCCCCTTGCTACTTCTCTCTACCCCTATACTGATGAAACCTATGGTTGAGCTAAGGCGGGAGATCCTTGCTCGAATGTGTTGATCGTGGACCACACTTGCTGAAAAACACCCCTGATAATAAAATTGATTTACATCAAAAGATGCATTCGAATCTACCCTAATATTTCAACTAAAACCGCATTTATGCAAATAAACCCTAAAGCCTTCCTTTCAAGCCTTGCATATGGTATGGTAGGACCATCTGCCACCAGGTGGCTTGCTGAGTACGTGAAGTACTCATCGTGCATGTTTTGTGGTGGTGTGCAGAGGAGTATGCTGAAGAAGGCGCCGTTGAAGACTTCTTCTATGATGATCCTGAGGAATAGGTCGTGTGGCTTCCGTCAATTGTCTGTGGCACAGATGGAGTCGCTTCGCTTTTATTTTCGCTGTTTCCTCTGATGTAATAAATGTTGTTAAGATATAGTACTTTGTAAGCCATGTGGCATATTGAACTCAAATTAAGTTTTTAAACTTTGAATGCATGCAATGTTATTCATTTCGCTTGTATATCGTCAGCGTGATCCTGGACTGACGAGGATATACACAGGGGGGTCTAGTAGTTGAAACTAGACTCTCACACTTTGATCATTGCATTGTCAATATAAATTAGAGGACGTGTCTCAAAGAGATGAAAAACAAACTTTTATTTCGTACTTTGTATAATGATTTAAAAAAATTATTAGTAGTATATCATTTGGTGAGACACTGATTTTAACAGGAGCATCTCATTTGGTGAGACACCGATTTTTAACAAGAGTATCTTCATTAATTTATCTTTGATTAATAGAAATGTAACAAGCTAAATACATAATAGAGAGGTAAGAAGATCAAAATTATGTTCAAAAAGTTGTATTTGATACAACCATGAACCTACAAATTTTAGGTTCAAATATGTCCATTTGTGCCGTGGAAATAAAAAATTATTTGCATTTACAATGTATGTTTTAGACCCTTCTTCCTTCTTATATTTTTGGTTCAAAATGTGCTTAGATCCATAATTCATCCAGCAAGATATTGTAGTCGATAGAGATGAAGGTCAAAAAGTTCTAGCATGTTCATGGACTTCATAGTAACACTTTGTTCATCCTCATTGTTCAACCTAAAATTAGGTGCTCATATACTTTGATAATTACATTGTCAATATAAATCAGAGGACGTGTCTCAAAGATATAAGAAAGACTTTTATTTCGTACTATGTAAAACTTATTAGCGGTATATCATGTGGCGAGACACTGATTTAACAAGAGCATCTCGTTTGGTGAGACACCGATTTTTAACAAGAGTATCTCATTAATTTATCTTTGATTAATAGAAATGCAACAATCTAAATACATAATAGAGGCAAGGTGATTGGAGGTGACACTCCAAGATCGAAATTATGTTCAAAATTTTATATTTGATACAACCATGAACCTACAAATTTTATGTCCAAATATATTCATTTGTGCTGCGGAAATAAAAAAATTATTTGCATTTCCAATGTATTTTTTAGACCCTTCTTCCTTCTTATATTTTTGGTTCAAAATGTGCTTAGATTCATATTCATCTAGCAATATACATCAACAGATATCTTCAAAAAAAATTCAAAATTTCCCAATGTCCTTTTGTTCTTTTAAGAAAATATCTAGGTGCATAGGCAACCCCGTGCACAAAGTACTCTCTCCTTGATAACGTTACTATACTGGCTCCAGGCTTAGAATACTGCATCATAGATGACTGTTAGGGTCCTTAGATCAACTCCAACCCGGTCGGCAACTCGTTCCCTATCGCTATCTTTAGCGATTTTGGCCCAAAAATCATCTTCAACCCAGTCGGCAAAGGCTTCGGCAATTCTGTAGTGTCGGCATCCCGTCCTGTGTGCTCGGCAAAGTCACGGAAGGGAGAGGCGTCGGCATCCTGCAATCGCCATCCCCTTGTCACCCCTGCGCTCCCGCGAAAATCTCCGTCGAGGTACCTTGTCCCCTACCGTGCTACTCTGCCTCCTGCCGCCACTGTCGCTTTGTAGATCGTGCTGCCACCGCTGCCATGGTCACGCCACCGCTGCCATGGTCACGCCACCGCTTGCATTGCTACGGTGGTCCGGCGCTTGCATCCCCGCCGCCGCTTGCATCCCTGCTGCTGCCATGGTCCCCCTGCCATTGCTTGCATCCCCGCCGCTGCCACGGTCCCGCCGCCGCCGCTTGCATCTAGGGTTTAGGTCGGGCCGGACGAGGGAGGAGACAAGAGGAGGCCGCACGGGGAGGAGGACAACGTGGTGGAGCTCGGCAATGGGGAAGGCGGCGGCATGCCACTCAACAACGTGGCGCTCGGTAGTGGGGTGGATGGAAAAGGCACGGAGGAGGAGGAGCAGGGGAAGGCGACGAGGAGGAGCAAGGTAGCTGGAGGTCGGCGTGGCACTGGATGGGGGGAGATGGAGGTTGAAGACGATGGGAATGGTCGGTGGAGAGGAAGAACGGGGACGGGCTGGAGAGAGAGGGAGATTGGGGAGGAAGGATTGGGGATTTTTGTTAGTGGAATTTCAGAGATTTTGAGAGATTTTTGTTAGTGGAATTTGAGAGACTTTGAGAGGATATTAATAAAAATATAGGAAAGTGAGATATAGGGAATGAGATTTAGAGAACGGGGTTGGAGCGTGCAGCAAAATAGGGAAGGAATCTTTTAGGGTGCTTCCCTATATGAAGATATAGGGAACCAATTTTAGGGAATGGGTTGGAGTTGCTCTTAGGAGACAATTTCTTTTTCAATTTGTATGCATTTGTATCTGTTTTGTGGATACATGTGGAGTACCCCGGTTTTAAGGCCGGATAACCCTTGTGTTTACTGCACCGGTCCCATGATCAGTAGCCGGTACACACAAGTTAACCTGTATATCAAGGTCATACACGTACTTATTAGAATATGATATATAACCGATTCTCGAGATCAAGTAATTATACCTTTAGCCCAACGGCTAAAATCTTGCAGCAGAAATCAAGCGGTGGTGTGGCTCATCAATATGCCGTTCCTGACAGGCAACTGACTGGGGGTTTCGCCCTAGCTTTCGTGGATACCATCATTGCTTTTCGGGCTGTCGACCCTTCTGTCTGGCCAAATCAACAAGCCAGGTGAGTACATTGAATGTACTCGCAAGCTCCCGCCAGGGAGTTTAACACAGATACATGCATGCACGGGTATATCAAGAATCGGGCTCTAACCTATGTCTCATGTTTTGCGAAAAAGTAAGTTTACATACGAAATATTTAAATAGATAGTAAAAGCAGATGTAGAAAACAATCTCGGCTTTACTGAGACGGGGCAGCTGATCATATCCTTCTTTATTCCTCCCGCTACAACGGGGAATTGTACCTGTATTTTCCACTGCAACGGAAATTTCATAATCACCCGCTACAACGGGGAGTCTCTGTTCACCCGCTACGACGGGGATATTGGCGATTGCCCGCTAGAACGGGAAATACTTCTTCTCTTCTCCCGCTACGACGGGGAAACTTTCATGTCACCCTGCGAACACGGCGGATCGCGTCCTTAAACCCATATCCTATTTTTGGTTTTGAAATCCAATCTACTATAGTGTGGCCCAACCAAGTTCGTCCATGACCGTGGACACGGCTATTCGAATAGTTTTAACCCTCTGCAGAGGTGGTACGGTTTTATCCATACGATGTAGGTCACCCTGGGTATACTTCGCGACGTATACTGACAGGGCTATTACAACGAGACTCTTCACCGGAGTAAACTTAGCCATGAACCCGCCAGAAGGACATGTCCCAAACCTAGTTTGAGTCAGTAACATCGCTACAAGGAGGTTGGTGTTTCAACTTTGTGGTGAACACGACATCGCTTCAACGGAAACTGTTCTCTACAGAGGCTACAACCTCATCTACACGCTTCACATTGCCTACGGGTTCATGCTAGTCTCAGACCAGGTACTAGGTTAAGTCCTTCCCATAAAGGACATGTGGACGTACGGTAAGACTTGACCAAACGGCACTTAAGCTCGGTCCTTACGTGATCCGAGAGGGACTCCACACCACGTCCGTGGTCCGAGAACCACGCCGGGCATTACCTCGCATACAACATGCTTCCTGCTTTCCCCCTTCATTTCCGACCCGGATCAAAATCTTCTCTATTTTGTTTTGGTTTTAATAAAACCTGATTCGGCAAATATCCCAACCCATGGATATACTACCTTCGTACACCTCCGGACACAACGGTCCCTTTCCAAACTTTTACCACATGAAATATGGGAGTTATTCCTTCCTTTTTGAAAACCTACTTTTTACTACTGCAGAGCTAAGCATACATACATACTCTACCATAGGTTTCCGATAATATTTTCGGAGTACGTAGTCCTTAGGGTGACAAGGGATACAGGGTCGAGCTAGGGTTTTCTAAGTATCGGTCATAACTTCTCTACATAAACTAACGAGTCATAGAACATAGCATGCATGTTTCGTAAACAAAAATACCATTTCGTAAACTTGGGATTCAACATGATCAAGGGTAGAGAGCTTGCCTGGCGGTACTGGCCGTGTCTCGATCGCAAACTTGATATGACAACATCGGGAATCCTTGCACGAGGTACAGTCGCGTCGTAACTACACGTCGGGGAAAACATCGAATAAATGATGGTGCAAGCAAAAACCCAACAACGCCAAACGAAGAACTAGCGGATAACCCCCACATGATATTCATGCTTCGATAGCTACGGATTTATGAAGTTTTAGAAAATTAGATATGGGTGTTTTAGGGGTGTACGGCAAAAGGCACTAACTTTAGGGCTTACATTGAGCTAGGATTCCTTTGACTTTGATCGTGTTATGGTGATTGCACATTAGGTTTTACCTTACCTTGTTGCGAAAATATTAGGTCATCTACCTCCTACTTAACAAAAATAGTGGTGAAGATATACTTATAAGATTATTATTATAATATATATACATATTTTTTTGAAATACCTTTATAAAAGCCGTATCTACCATCTGCGATTTAAATAACTCTAAACCTCCAATTGTTAGACTTAAGGTTCTGGATTCTCTTTTGTAAGAAAGGATAGATTGGTTCAGGGCTATAGAGAGCATGCTACGCCAATATAGCATACATATTTAAGATATTTTCAAAATTGGAACTCAAGCCCATCAAAGATTATTGGAGTTACCTTGAGGGCTAGTTCCAGACTTTGTAAAGCCATAAGAAAAGAGGTAGCTCGATCGGAGTTGTAATGCTAATGCTGAAGGTATGAATGCTCGAGAGTTCGACAGGAAGGGAACGAAGGAGGGTAGAGTCCTTGCCGGTAAGGAGAAGGTGACATCATTTGCGCATTTAGGAAGGGCGCCTTTAACCAACAGATGCGGCTTTGCAAAATGGATGTAAGGAGAATACGCTGCCCAGTAGAGAAGACGCATTGCCGAAAATGGGGGAATTGGAGTACGCTTTCCAGGGGAGGAGGTGTAATAGGAAGGGAATAGACGAGGAAGTATGCCTTCAGGGATTAGGAAGTGTATTCATGAGGTTACGCCTTCGCTTAAGGTGGTATGGGGCTGACTACTTGGTATTAAACCGGTGTAGCCGTTTAATCGGCTGCTTAGGGCATACGGTTGGGGAGGGTAGCTGATGGCGGCGTCTCGGGCATGGCTCGCAGACGACAGGGTCTTGTTCGGTGGACGACGACAGGTACCGAAGAGGAACCGGCGAGTTGCGGAGAGAAGCAAACCCGCGCGTCTTGGCTCTGGAGCGCTCGGGACAAGAAGGTGGTCGCGGGGAGCTCAAGGGAAGAAGATCAGGGGAAGGGTGGTGGCCGCGACAGAGCTCACCAGTGGCAGCTCACCGAGAGAGTTCACCGGGCAGCAGTGGAAAGGGGGGGAATGGTGTGCTGAGGCAGGCAGCATGGCGCGCTAGGGGCTGCTGCCAAGATGGGCTGTGGACGGAGTGGGTCGGTGAGACGACAATAGCTCCTTGCCGCGGCAGGAGCATGGTGGCCGCGCAGTTGCCGCGGGCTGCCGCGGTAGCGCGCGAGAGCAAAGGGGTGGCAGGAGGGAGTGAGGGTAGCTCGGGAGTTGAAGTTGTGTTCTTGGGTAGGGAGGAGATAGAGTTTGGGGAGATGGGAGCTTAGGCATTTGCTGGAGAAGTTCGCAGCTGGGCAGTGGATAGAGCTCGGCCTGGGTGTTGGTAGACCTAAGGAGAAGAGGTGGAGGAGAGCTGGAGTAGGGGCAGCAGTGCGGCAGCTCAGCAAGGAATCTCGGAAGCTGCTCGGGTGAAGAAAGGTAGCATGGAGAGTTGCTCGGTTTGCTCTAGTCCGGGAAGCAAAAGAGCTGGCTGGCTGCCTCTTGGTACTTGGGTGAGAAGCTGGGGCAAGGGAGGGAGGAGTTAAGGGGAGTCAATGAGTTAGCTCACCGGTGTTGTTGGCTCACCGGTGTTGTTGCTGCAGGGAGCTTGTCGCCGCTTGTAGTAGATAGAGAGAAGGTGGCGTGAGGAGCAGCGTTGACAAAGAATAGGAGAGAGGGGGCCATCAAGGTGCGGGGAAAGAAAAATAAGAGAGAGGGTGAGGGAGTGGTCTGCCGGGTGGGACCAGGGCCCACATGGCAAAGAGAATACATGCAGGTCGGTTGGTACAGCAGGGGTATGATTAGCAATTGAGGAGGTTACTCACAGTGCAGAGAGCTGCAGGTTGAGCTAACGTTTCGTGGTACTGAAGGAAAGAAAAAAAATAGGGGAGAGACTATAGTTGCAGGGATTGACTACAAATGTTCACTTACGCTGGATGGAAAGGAGTTAGGACTCTTGCCTACACCTGCAGCATGTGTAGGTGCACATTTATACACCAATAAATTGAGTAGGTGTTCCCAAAGGAAAAAGGTGGCAGATGTGATAGTGTATAGCCAGGTGTAGATGGGTCCCTTTGACATGGTCAGGGGTACGTGCCACATTCCGATGGCCTCTTGAGTAGTTGTGCGAAGGTGGGATTTACATGCGTCCGGGAATACACCCAGTCAGGTACCTGGACGTACCGGAACGGAGGGTATAGCTATGGGTTGGCCATGAGTTTATATGTGTATATACGGGTGAAAGGACCGAAGGTGCCGACTAGAGGGGGGTGAATAGGAGGCTAATTAAATTTACTTCTTTTAACTTAGTTTATCAAATTAAGTCTTAGTTAGTTGCAAGGATAAGTTAGCTGTGTGACAGGTGAACAGCACATGCAATATATGACGTGTAAATTAACACGTAGCTATCACACATGTAGCTAACACAGCTAAGCTGAATACTTAGAAACAGATGAGCAAACTAAACAGCTGTGTAACAGGTAGCTGACACAGGTAAGAGATATGATCTACATCAACTGTGACACAGCTATGCTAACACAGGTGAAAAGGTGATCTATCACAGATAAACTGAATATATCTAAGAACACACAAGCATGCAGATAAAACAAGTAAATAGAAGCAACACAATGAGTACTCAGAGAGACAAGGTGTTTTTCACCGAAACTCCCTACTCTTTTCAGAGAGGTATGTCTCCGTTGGAGAGGCTACTCGGAAGAGATCGCCAGCACTGAATCGTGCTTGTTCTCCGAGTACCTGAATAATCAGGCATCTTGCTTTGCTTGTGGAAGTCCTTTAGCCTTGCAGCAGGTAGACTTCGGATCACTTTCACAAACTACTGGTTCAGCCCACACAAGCTTAGGTGATACCAGCAACTCCTACGCCCGTCTAGGAGTAGACACTCCAAGAGTAACAGATTCAGCAGCAACGACTCTTGGAGGAACCAATGCTCTTTGCTCAAAGGCTCTAACTCTCTTAGGAAGTTTGGCTTTTGTTCCGAGGGTGAGAGGCTTGCAACGGTCGAATATGATTCACTAGTTTGAACAAGGTTGAGGTCGAAGACCTCCCCTGGTCCCCCTATTTATAAGGTTCACAGGCACCTGACTGTTACATTGTTACCACGTAGGATTGAGTGAGTCACCGATGACATACACCAGTGACATAGCCAGTCACAACGCACAACTATAACCGGCTTAGGCAAATCGACACATGTGTTACCAGAGGCACACACAGGTGAACCCTTAACTGACGTAGCCTAACTACTTAGCCCGATCTTGGCATATCACATGCCCTCAGTGCACAACTAACTCTGATTTCTAATAAGGAGAGAATCTCTGACAGTCTTCTGACTCAGCAGACAAACTATCACAGTGCAGATCCCTTAGCATTTACAAGCTCTCTCCTGGTACAGAGATGTACCTGAGTCATAGAGCGCTAGACCACCTGTGACACAGCTGCGACACACCGGTGACTCTAAACCTCTAGGGTTTTCTACTGCTAGCACTGCAGAGTGCTAACGCAAGCCAGCCTCACACTTATGCAAAACTGTTGATACAGAGCCACTGACTTAAAGGCATCAGTGCCACTGTCCAACACCCTGAGCATTGAGCAAAAGAACCTCCACAGATCATTACTCCTTCATCCCTCTTGATAGTACGGGTGTTTCCTATGGACTCAAGGAAACTAGCAAATCTAGACTTTACCTGCCACCAACTGTATTCGTGGCCCTTGACGCATCAAGTCACCATCACCTTGCTTGCAACTCCTTGCACAGCACCGGCTTTCTCACAGTTGTGACACAACTGTCTAGCACAGCCATTCCCTTGTCCTGGAAACCTCCTTTGTACTTTTTAGGTGGTCATCTTTTCCTTGATGACCCTTCTTCCTGGAAACTCTTAAACCTGCTTACACTCATTGTAAATATTAGATTCCAGTTTGAGTTGCCATTAACCATCAAAACCAATTAGAGGCCTAGATGATCTTTCAACGGGCAGTCATACGGTAGCTAAGGTGTTGGGGTTTTCACCGGCTCAGAAGAAGTGAACTAAGACTCAGAGTGTATGTGGGCGCATACACTCAGGAATTCGAGCGTATATATGGTGGCGACGGGGCTAGGATAATGATAGGAAGTCATGGGGGTTTGGATTTGGGGAAGCATTGCCGGTATACTCAAATAAACGCACAGAATTGTGGCAGAGTCAAATGAAGATTTAAGGTTTGGAAATACGAATTTCCTGAGTAACTTCGTCAGGCTCAAGATATCCATGGAGAGTGGGACAATGTGGTTATAAGGATTGAAATAGGGAGGAGTTGACAAGGTAACATGGTAGGCTAGGGTTTTGACCCGTAGCTCGGGAAGAAAATGCTTAGTGTCTGCGAGTATGTGCATGTGTATGTTCGCAGAGGTAGTATATATATGTGCATATATTCATGATAAGGCATGGTAATATGGTAGAAGTGAACAAGATATTCGTATGACATACGGTAAGGAGGGAAAGAGAAACCATAGTGGTTATGATTTTTACCGAGGGAAAAGTAAATTAGGACGTGAAGTGTATATGTCCACATACACTTGAGGATTTTAGCATATATGGGGTTTGCATGTGGATAGAATGGACATGCGAGGTTACAGTGAGTTGGAGTTGAATGCTACCACTGATATATGCATATATATGCATGGGATTGTAGCAGAGTTGAACGACGAATTAGGGTGTTGATTCGCCACTTGGGAAGAAGGGATTAGAGTTTGCGTATATGCGTATACCTGGAAGCAGTATATATAAGCACATACTCATGATAGGACATGACGAAGTAGATGGTAGAAGATCATGGCACTCGGAAGAGGTTCATGGCGTATATATATATGTTCCAATTTCGCAGAAGTACCGTGTGGGCACTTAGCGGCAGATGTTAGTCTAGATTGCGCCGGCTAGACAAAAGGGAAAGGGATGCCGAAGATGCATTCGTGGCAGGAAAGCAGGGGCAAGTAGCCACGTAGGGAGACAAGGTGTAAAGCGAGGTTTATATACCTTGCCGGGCAGAGTTTCGACAAAGCAGAGATTAAGGAAATAGGAATAGAGGTGGAAGATTTTGGTTTTGACTCACTTTAGGGTTTAGCAGAAACAAGATTTGGGTAAAAATTTTATCTGGTTTTTTTTTAACTGACATTATTAGCGAAAAAGTTTTTACTGGTCCTAATTTTTAGATTTCGGAAAATTAGGGTGTGACAATACACAATGTTGAAACAGTACGTGCATTTGCAGTCTTTGTCAAAAGATTAGAGTGCCTATTTCCGCGGCGGCTAGTTGTTGTCCGCATCTATTTCAAGAATATCAACATAGAGATTTCAAGAGTTGTGATAAGTACACATGCTATGTACCATGCAGAAATTTGTGTAAAGATATAGCCAACTATGCACTGCAAAAAAAAACAAGAGATAGAGAAATAAAATATCAACTATATGTGCACAAGTTTGTCTTTTTATGGTTAGCAAATGGTCACATGTTTGCACAATTTCTGTACGTGTACGTGTCCATACAGTTATAGCACAATTTACATATATATGCATTCTTTGCCTTTTTCTGAATTGCGCACAGTGAATTTTCGAAATAGAGCGTTGAATGCAAATAGTTGTGGATTTTATCCAACGGAGAAAACTGAAAAGGACTCTAAACGAAAGGGAGGAACTGAAAAGGGGCAGATCAGTTGCCTTCGCTCGATCGAACAGAGGGGAAACAAGCCATGGAGAGCTCACCGCCCACCATCACCGTCCACGTCAAGTTCGCCGGCCGGACCATCCCGGTGGAGGTCCCGGCGGCCGCCTCCACCGCGGAGCTGAAGCGGCTCCTCCAGCCGCTCACCAACGTTCTCCCCCGCGGCCAGAGGCTCATCTGCAAAGGCAACGGATCCCAAACCCTTATCTCCCGAACGCAAACGCGAATTTGCTTCGAGTTACCATTCTTTCTGTTGTTCTCTTACTCCCTTGAGATTGCAGGCAAAGTTCTCGCGGACGCCGCGAGCCTGAGCTCGATGCAGGTGGGGGGACGGATCCAAGGTTATGCTCATCGCTTCGCAGGGCCTCCATCAGGGGTAAATCACCTTGATCTCTCCTAATCTGGGTTCCTTTTCTTTTTGTTGCGTTCGTTCGATTATTTGTCTTCAGATGTTTAGCAATGAATTGGTTGGAACAGAGTGCAGTTCGTGAGTCTGTGAGCATGTTCACAAGTTCGATTTTAGTCAGCTGAGCTTTTATGGTTAGTCGAAGCGCATAGAATAACTAGCTTGATTTTACTTCAGTTTTACCCTTTCTTTTGAATCCTTGGGATTTTCCGATGTTTAGGGGAAATGGCTGTGAAATCGTATTTCTTGCCATTTCCACATTGCAGTGCTAAAACGTCATAAGGAGTCAAATTTAGATGCAGGGTATATATGGTTTCTAGTTGTTGCAACCAACTTACCTGTGCACTACTCTCTAACAGGATGGCCCGATCACCAAGAATAGCAGCGGTCCAGCACCAAGTGCAAGAAGAACCTCAAATGTTAGGGAAAGTCAAACACAAAAACCTGAGATTATCAGCAAAAGCCGATCAGAGCGTTGGAAAATAACTGGTATTGTCGCGTTGTCTGATTCCAGCTTGAAGGTATCTGATTCCAACTTGTTTGTATTACTTTTACACAAATGCAAAGCAACATAGTATAGCTGTGATTTGAAGTTTATCACACTTGCTACATCTACCTTTCTACGACAAATTAATGAAAGTTCCTGTGTCAAATTATCAGTCGTTGGTGCAGAAATACAATCAATGGTTAATTATTATCTTGTACTTGTAGAGCCTAGAGGAAATACTGAAATAGTCCTGAAACAGGATTTTTGCATCCATCCTTTTTAAAGTTGCTTTTCATGATCGATAGACTACTTTAGCCTGTACCTTTGACTGCGCTAGCCGCTGTGTTAGGTCTGGCATTGCATATAAGGCATTTACAGATTCATCACCAAGGCAACCAAATGATGAAGTAGGCATTTTATTTGTTTAATTATTGAGGTGTTACCTGAACCATCATTTACTCTAGCCTTTTGAATTATGAATTTAAAATATTTAATTTGTTTCTTATTTATTTTCAAACACATTCTTTTCCTCCTAGTTGCAATTTTTAATTTACCTTTTGTGATTGTCTTTTGAAATAGGCAGTGCCTGAAGAAGTCTGGGACTGTGGCTCCTCCATACGAGTACTAGATGTCTGTAACAACTGTATTGAAGCTATTCCACAGAAAATTGCTGCTCTTAAATCTTTAAATGTAACTGGTCTTTCCCAGCATTTTGGTTGGTGCGTTTTCTTCTTTGGAAGGAAATATAGTTGAAAGTGCCATCATTTCATCTTGTAGAAATTGCTCCTAACTGCCAATGATATATCTGATGGGAACATCTGCTGGGAAGGTCTATCATGTGTTCAAACACTAACAGTTTTATCCTTAAGCCAAAATCGGTAGGTCTGGATTTTGAAATCCTGTTGTATTATCCATAGTTTCATACTATGAATCTTTGTTATGTTGGAATTGGATAGAAACAACCTTAAACCTTTTATAATCTACTTAAATTTATTATATGGCCCATTATCTCATGCATTTGGGCTGCTTCTACAATAACTGAAAACAAGCCACATGTATAAGTTTTGCTTCTGTTTCCCAAGATGTTGACCAAAAGCAGCCAATATTTGGCACAAAGCTGAAACACTTAGATTCGTATGTTGAAATAACAGGGGACCAATATTGTATTTTATTTGCTTGTTTTTTCCTCAAATCATGTGTGGTGGAATTCTATAGGTGCTCAATTTGTCTCAACAGGTAGTTCGGTGCAAGTTGTGCTTCTATCTCATCAGTTTTCATGGTTAAATGGACAATAAAGGCAACTTTTATAGTTTGTGCTGTTAAGTAACCACTACATTCTTGTTCGCTCTCCGGCTCTTCACTAACACCTATTTATAGAATTTGTCACTTGACTTTCCTCCTACTATCAAGATATATGTGCGAGATCATTAGAACAAAATACCTCTATTGCACCAAATTTTGTTGGCAAAACTAATCAATTTGGTCTTTTTATGTCTGACATGCATCTTTAGTATTCAGGATAACAAGATGATGTGATTTATAACCTTTTGTTTTATCTTGCAGACTGGTTACTTTACCATCGAGTTTGGGCTCATTGACCTTTCTACGTGAACTTCGCATTGCAAATAACAGGCTCTATAACTTACCTGTTGAAATAGGTTTGCTGAAGCAGCTTGAGATTCTGATAGCATGTAATAATAGGTAATGTGTAAGGACTCACCAGTTGCTGGACTACAGTACCTCATTGATGTTATCTCATGTTTTGATATGCTAATAGAAGAATTTACACTTTCTGCTTATGTATATACCTGCTGATTATCTGAAAGCAGGAGCACTTCACAAGAATCGTCTTCACTGTTGTCACCTTCCACAACCATATTGGCGCCTCCATTAGTGTTTCTTTTCACTGGATAATTGCTCTTTATATGTCCCTACTCCTTGCAATTATACAACTGTGGCCCTTTCTTGCTCTTTGACTTAGTCTTGGAACCTCTAGCCTTGTCCCCTATTAAACATGGATACGGCAAAAATCTGGTGTATCTAGGGCTGATACAGCGCAGATACACCTGGATACGTATCGGCCGATTTTTGTTTAAATTTTTTTTATAATCAATACGGATACGTCTAACCCTAAATCAACCAACCCAACCCATCCTCTGTTCGTATCTCGCCGCCCGTCCGCTGTATGTTCCCCATCACGTCATCGCCCCTGCGTCGTCAACGCCACGCCGCTGCACCTGAGCCGTCGCCGCCGTTCCTGTGTCGTCGCCGCCGCTCCTGCGCTGTTGCCGCCGCCCCTGCATCGCCGTGCCGCCAGCCCGCCACCCCTGCCCCTACGCCGCGCCGCCACCCCTGCATCGCCGCACCGCCACCCCTATGCCGCGATGCCGGCCCGCCAGTCCACTACATGCACACCGCGCCGCTGCTAAATGCTCCACCGCCTCCCTCCCCGCCGCGCCGCCGCCACTGCTCCACCACTGCTAAGTGCTTCGCCACCTCCTGACCTTCCTCCTCGCATGTGTGTTTCTCTAGTCTTCCCTTTTCCCTTCTCCCGCTGCTGCTAAGTGCTAACTGCTCAGTTGCTCACTGTTGTGCTGTGTGCTCAGTCTCCTTTGTAGCTCATTGGTTAATGGAGATGGAGAAGAGAGTAATAAGGTATTCCTAAACTGTTACTTTGACCATTTCAATATAAAAAACATTAATTTTTATAAATTTTTAATATTTATTATATATATACCTAACGTATCGCCGTATCTGCATTTCTGGAAAAATGCCGTATCGGGGTATCCGTATCGCCGTATCGGGGCAGCCTAGCTTGTCCCTATCTTGCTTTTTCTCATTGTGATCATACCTGACCAGCAACCCTTCACCATGAGGAACCCTCATTGCATTGTTCTTCTTCTTGCACTGATCAAATGCCATAAGAGCTGCAGTAATCTTCGCATAGTGATAGTATCCTTGCCATATGTCAAAGTAGTAACCATATGCTCATAAAAAGATAGCAAAAAACACAAAAGAACAATAGCCTTGTCTTCATCATTAACTTTCATCTCTAGTCAAGCTAGTTCTCTGATTACCTGATTGAAGATATTGATGTGCTCTGCAAGCTCCAACCCCTCCTGCATCTTTAGCCCATATAATTTTTGCTTCAGGTATAGCATTTTGGTAAGTGCTTTGGACATAAATTGAGCTTCCAATTTCTCTCAGATTTTCATCCGACGAATCCAAACCCATCACATGGTACATGACTTGATCTGATAAACACAACTGTATTGTCTCGACAGCCTTGATCTTCAGATCTTTCCAGTCATCTTTGTGCATCCTAGCAGGTTTCTCAGCTTCTTGATCACCTTCAAGCACCCTTGTTGTGCTAGCAAATCTTTAGCTCTGGTCTGCCAAAGCGCAAAATTTCCCGTACCATCAAATTTGGTCACCTTAAATCTAGAGTTCGACGCCATCTGCGCCTAGACCGATCTGACCGCTTGGTCAGTCTGACCGGCTACTCCGGTCCGATCCGGAGCCGCCCGACTAGTTGCTACTGGCCTCTTCCTCCTCCGATACATCGGTATGACTGGCAGAAAACTCGATCTGACCGCTCTCCTCAGAAAAAGTGGCCTCGCTAGCCGGATCCTCCTCGTTCTGGTCCACTGCAACAGGCCTCCGGTTTGACCGCCCTTGGAGGCCAGTCTGACTGCCCGAGAGCCACCGCCTTCTTTGCCTTCGAAAATTGTGCACGCCACTTGCCAAAGATCTTGCTCTCGATGTTTCTTGCCTAGGCTACGCATCTTTGAGCTCTTACTCCATAGCCCCCCTCCTTGCCCCTCTATTTAAAGAGATCCTGGAGCCCTCCATCTTCTTCGACTCGAACTCAAACCCCAAATTGGACTCCACCTCCACCTTCAATAAGACTCTCATGGCTGTCCCTAGCCACCACGTTCTTGATCTGACCTTCTGTCTTCCGTGTACAAATTGTCTTGAATCGGTCCACGCTCTCATCAAATTGAAGCCATCGGGCCCCGTCCGACACCTTTGTGTCCTAGGCCAGGCCCTGCATGTTGCCGTGCACTAGAGGCCTTGGCCCTCCTCTGACCGACCCACCTAGCCGGTCTGACCACCCGGATCCGCCTCCGGCACCCTGTCCGGCTTGGACTCCAGTCCGACTGATTTAGACACGACTGGCAGCCGGTCTAACCACCCATTGCATGCCATCAGCCGCCGCTTGCGACCAACTTTCCAACAGCCGTTCGATCGTCTTGCGTCGTCACGCCCACGATCTCGTCGTTGCTGATGCCGATGCTCCGAAGAACCGCTGATCTTGCCGTTGCTGCAATGTTGCACCTCTAGATCATGGCCTCCTCAAAGCCGTCATCACCATCCCATATGTGTCAGGCTGTGGGCAATCCGAAAACTCTTGTGGTTACATCAGCCTCCATATATAGGAGCCTGGGTTACATGGTTATTTGACTCTAATACGACTAACCCTATCCACTAGTTAGACTCCAATTCCAATATGTAACCTACTCGTACACATATTCAACATAATTATCAACAATGAAATATACTTTCGTAATATATAATTATCTTTATCTAAAACAACATATTTTTGAAGAAATAGTTGTTCAAAGTGCCACTTTAGAGACCGTGTCAATGTCTAAAACTATATACATTTTATATCAGAGGGAGTACATTAGTATTGCTTTGTCTGAAAATTGAAAGGTGTCCTGATCATTCACTTTTGATATGATTTTCACTTGTTGGCAGGATAACTTTGCTGCCTTCATCTATAGGAGATTGTGAATCTCTCATTGAGGTGTGTGCTTTGTCTATCTATTTCCCCATTTTATGCTTCCTTTATTCTTCTAGGGCACGACATGATGAGCACTCATGATGTGTCCGGTTCTTCAGTTTGAGAAATGGGACGATGAATGGGCTATCCGATCCTGACTTTGAACCGAACCCACTTGGTTGGTTCGATGGTTGGAATAAGTTGGTCCATCACCACTTCGTCCCTCATAAGCATAAGACTAGTAGAAAAATGAGGATGGGCCATTACACCAAATTTATGATATGATCCATGATGGACCAACCCATTGTAGTATGAGGTGGTCCTTCAAATTATACATCCAATTAGCACTTCTGAACTTGCATTTGGCAATTTAGTTAACCAAAAATGTTAATTCATCAGGTTGACTTGTCATCCAATCTTTTAGCTGAACTACCAGAGGCTTTCGGAAACCTTCACAATCTCAAGGTATGTGCCTATAGCTACATGGAAAGATGCATTCTCAATCCAAGACTAGATATGTGTGTTATGACTAAGATAATATTAAATAAAGCGTCTTATGTGAAGTTCTGAAGGGGTTCAGGACAACATCTTGAGGTGATGACATGATACACGAGTGCCTTTTGGTTGAACATGAAACCACAACATACTGAATGTCCAATTGTAATGATGTTCAAAATGCAGATGCATAACCCATGAATACAATAATTATTCTTGTGCATAACAGATCGCCACAACAAAGTGAGCTGTTATTAATGTGAACCGTGAATTATTTGGGAATCACTGGGTATCTCAATGGTAGGACACATGGTTGTGCTACCAAGCTACCCAGGTTCAAATCCCACCTTCCTCTTAAGAATATGTCAGGGGTGCTAGTACCCTGGGCCTCTTCTTATTAATGTGAAGTATTCTGTCATGCAATTTTCTGGTCTCGTGTAGGCTGAGCACCTAACTTCAAATTTCATTGTTTCTCAGAATATGATGTACTAAACTTTGTTTTATGAATTGAGAGTCGAGAAAATCACGAAAGTTCAGGCTCTCGTTGTATTGCATCACATCTGTATTAAACTAGAGCATAGACTGGTTTTATTTCACTTGGTCAAGACTTTCTATCTTGCTTCCTGCTTGTGGTTTACATATTATATGTGTGAAAACAAAGATGGTTACTTGTGCATCTCTTGTGGTATATATTTGTTTTCTTTTTCTTTATTTCTCTTGCATGTGGCTAATCATTGGTTACATTTATACGGAAGAGAGCAGCTTCTAATGTTCCTTGTTTGTAAAAACTTTCTAATGTTCCTTGTTTGTAAAAACTTTGTTCCAACAGACTTTGCATTTAAGCAATAATGGTCTTACTTCCCTACCTTCAACTTTATTCAAGAAGTGCTGGCGGCTTACTACACTTGATCTCCATGGCACTGGAATTACAAATGATATTCTTCGGCAGGTATAAGTTCCCTAAAAGGCTAAAACCTTCACACTTCTGTGTTTTGATTGTTATCATCACCGCTCCAGTGGAATTAAGATGGCTACATACATACTTTTAGAGTAGGGAAGTTCAGTTGCACCATCTGAAGTCTGCTATTCGTGTCTGTAATCAGTCTCTTACTGCATTTTATAGCTGGTTTTCTCTTTGGGACACTGTCACAGTGAGTTAGTTTCCAAGTTCCAACGTTCGATATTATGGTTATATGCCACCATGTTGATAAATGGTCTATTTCTTCTACATCTGATGGAATTCTGTACTTAGTGCCTGTTTGGCCTTGGCTCTGATATAGACATTTTCCACTACTAATGTAATTTTACTTGTTCTAAACAGGTGGAGGGTTGGGAGGAGTTTGACGAACGTAGGCGCCAGAAACATCAAAAGCAGCTGGACTTCCGTGTGGGATCATCAGGCGTTTTCGACGAAGGTGCGGATGATGATAACAGGCGTGCATAAATATCTGTTGCTATGGCAAGGTGTTGTGCTTCTGGTATTGTCCCAGAATAATTGTACAACTGAGCACAAACTAGAAGTTGATGTTACTCGTCACATTCTGGATGTGTATTCACTTCTCATTTGTGTTTCCCATTCTTTTTTCACTTAAGACCAAGAGATGGAAAAGACTTGTTACTCATTAATCATTATTAGATGCAAGTTCTTGAGAGAGTACATGGTACATAAAACTTAGGTGGGTGTTTGGTTCAAGCCACATCACAAACAAAATTCTTTTTTCAAGCAACATGGTCCCATATGTCATATAGTAAAAATATGTGGCAAGATTCTCTTAAGCTTGCCAACTTGTGACTCCAATTTTATTGAACTAACTTTAGACAAGTTTAGTAAAAAAATGTGTGGTAAAATATGACTATTAGTCGCAACTAAACAGACTTTTAATACAACACGGTAACATAGCGTCGCTTCCAGCCCAGCAGTGTTCAAAACTTGATTTCGACATTCGTGCTTTATCTTTTTCAGAGTACATAAGGGTGTGGGTAGTGGGACATCACATCATTTCACATGTGTGTGTTTACTGGGACATCATGAATCCGCGTTGTCGAGGCGCTGTGGAGTGTGTGTGTTTACCTCGTACTCTTTCTAAGAAAACGGAATGCTCACGCGAACCAGTCATTGGCCCGGCCGTTCAGTGAAGCTGTCGTGTACCCGGCGAGCCGCTTGGACCATTTTCTTGCGCTTCTAGTCGCCGGAGAGGACGAAGAAGGCACTGTCGAGCAAGCACATCGTGGTCTGCCTTTCCCCTTTGTTGGTCTGCCTCACGGCTAGACCATCTAAAGCTGCGACATGGGCCATGGCCAATTGCCAGCAACAACGATACCAACCCCGAGCCAGGAGGCGCATCACCTCTTTTTGGTCAAAGACTCGAATGAATCAACTCAAATCCCTAAAGCCTTGATCAGCAGGTGGCAGGTGGCAACACGGTAACTTTTGTCTGGCCAGCGCCCAGCAGGACTCATGGCTGGCCACAGTTCAATTATCCGAAGAGGCTTTATAGCTGACGCCAAGCACAAATTCCTTCGACCGATTCCTTCTCTATTATAGCGGTATTAAAAAGACATTAAAGACATATTTCACTATCTTAAAAGAACCAAGGATCTCAACTTGTCCTATAGAAAGAAGCAAGACTTATCTATGGTAGGTTACATCGATACTAGATACCTTTCAGACCCACATACAACCAAATATGTTTTGCTATGTGATCGGACTATAATTTCCTAGAAATTGCATAAGCATTATCTTGTGTCGACTTTGATGAACCACCCAAAAATCACCGCACTTACGAGGCCTAACAAGAATGTGCTTGACTTTGACGGATGATTAACTACATATAGAAATCTTATGGATTGAATACTGTACAAACCTCACCATTATCACAGATGGATTATGTGAAAAGTAATCTCACCAAGCATATCAACCCCAAGTTCTTCTATACTCACGAACTATAAAAAATACACAAAATAAAAATACTACATAAAAAGTCATGTGAAAATCTCATAGATTTATTTACTAAGTCATTACCAGCATTTGAAACATGTGTGTATGGGATAGGTATGATGAGACTTAGAGAATTGCAGTGTTCAAGGGAAGAATCTTCATGAACACATTGTTAAATCTTGACAATGGAAGTCGAGTACCTAATAGAATAGTCATGTGGATTGTACTCGTTTTCTCTTAGATGATTTTTTTTTGCAATTTCTCATGTGAGGTTTTTAATGAAGCAATCGTGTGACGTGACACATATATGCTATGCGCTCTTTCTCTGATTATTCTTTCCACTGAGTTTTTTGGAGTTTCTGAAGCATGGAGTACACGAAAAAAGTGCCGAAGAGGGAGTGTTGAGAAACCACGGGGCCCACCGCAATACGGCCTTACCTCCGTGTAGGGGTTAGTTTCCCCACAAGTAAATCTAGATGGGTCTTTCTCATTTTTAATCTAGTAGGACTACCTAATCTATATATAAAAGAGATCTTTTATATTGGACGTTACTTTTTGATCAATCAATTAATAAAAAAAATTAAACTCACCTATGTAATGTGTCTCTTTTATTTTACTATATTTGTGTTCTTTATATGTTTACTTTCTTAATTATCCTTATGCCTCATCCAATACTTCTTAGATCAAACTCATCGATAAAGATTGTTGGACATGTAGCGTAACACAGCATCAAGGTTGTTTCGGGCCAGGCGTACGTACTTTGAACGGTTGCCAAGGTTGATAGTTCTACGAGGTTGGGTGCCCAAAGAAAAGTCTGTACCATGTGATGGTAAAACGTTAAAGGAAAACCCACGTTGGATTTTTAACGGTTGCCTTCTACGCAACCGGAAAACCCGTCTACCTCAATTATGGATATGCATTATGCAATATTTTTAGAACTCGAAAAGGAGCCGTACATGCGTGTGTAGTCAGTCAGGCTCAGGACAATGGGTGCTTGCAGTTCATTCAGAAAAAAATGGGCAGAACATAAAGGATTTATTTTTATAGTGTCCAGTGTACAGTTGTCAGAAATTTTGTTAAATTTCAGTTAATGTTTATTGTCATTGGATCTGCATCCATTAGCCCAAAATCATTCCTTCTCTCCCTCTCTTTCTGCCCATTACCCAACCTAATATACCCTATCTCCACCACCTGCTCACTCCACCGAGTACCGCCCCCATCCCCTCCTCCCCGGCCATCGAGCATCACCGTCACAGCCTCGCTTGCTCATCGACCCACCCTTCGACCCTTCCACCGGTCGTCTCCCCTGCTAGTAGTCATTGGCACTAACATGTTGTCTTGCCGCTCTGTCCTGTCCCAACCGCCGCCGCCGCCGGTCCTGTCGTCGCCCAAGCCATCCCTCTAGACCCGGGGAGCATGGGTTTCTTCTCCGGCACCGGTACCTCCACCCTGAACCCATAAGTCCCTACCCCAATGAGCTTGCCTGCCTTAGCTCCACCTTTGTGGCCGCTAGCGCGTCGACTCTAGCTCAGTCTTGCCAACCTAACCTCTTCGGTGAGGTCGTGCGGTCTCTACCCCCGCCTCCACTCTGTGTTGACGACACCTGCGCCTTGCAGCTCCGACAAGATCCCGCATCCCAAAGTGGAAGAAGAGAGGATTAAGAAGAGGAAGGAGCAAGGTGGCTGGAATTCAAGAAAATTCCAGTCACCTGTGCTGTAGCAATTCCGATAATTTTATGGAGCAGAATTCCAGTCACCTGTGCTGTAGCAATTCCGATAATTTTATGGAGCAGTTCAGATAACAGACAAATTACGTGTCTTAGGCTGCAAGTGCATCAACATATAATCAAGCTGTCAGCAGATGCCACAGAAACAGAAGGACAAAATTGCGTGAAGAAAAACAGTAAATCATGAAAACCACAGGTCTTTATAGTTATAATTACAAAAAAGAAAAAACACAGGTATCCTGTGGCTCATGACCCCAAGTTTCATGGTCCTGATGTTTCGCAGAACACGTCGGCATTACGCACATTATGACATCTTATATTGGTGTATCCTAGGTTACATTGTGTGGTTTCAAGTTTGAACTTGCAACTATCATCTCAATTCCTTTCCTACTGGTTCCAAACAAAGCAAAACATGGCTGTTTATTCAAGCTGAGCTGATCCTCACCTGGGCCTCGCCCTTAAGTCTGCTAGTTCTAATTCTAATATCTTCTCTCTTTTTCCCAACACGATTCTAATACCTACGAGATTGACATCACATCACCTAAATATGGAGTGCGATAAATACTTGCATACATAGAAAAATTCACAGTTTCTTCACTTTTGTCATAATAGGCCATGCTGCTTGACATGACATGACATGAGCGTCAGCGGTTGGTCCTTCTGTCTCGGTATATATGTGTCGTATTGTATGCTGTCAAGACTCATGTCAAGTGGATGGATGCCAAACGTTGCGAGCCCCACTTGGCCCAATAGACAATAGTATTAATTTGGTCAATCCTCAAGCACAGGGACTATTGCGGATGACAGTTCAATGTGCGACATACGAACTGCACCAATCAGTCGTTCCGGGAGCTCCTCGTATGTATTCCCCTGCCAACAATATTCAATTCAGCCAATGATTACATCTTGTATCAGAAAACTATTCAAACAAGTACTTTGATGGCAAAAATGCCTACCTGGACAAGAAAAGCCATGTCAACAACTAGCGTCGTGATCACACCACACACAAGCCCCAACACTCCATTTGCCACTGTAGACGAACCAATGTCCACATCTATCTGCAAAGGTCCATCACCATATCGCACCGTAAGACATGCATTCAGTCAGTCCATGTTCTAGTTCTTACCCCCGTTCTTTCCAGAGTTCTTTCAGAACACAGAACAAACCCCTGTTCTCATTTTCATTTTCAAAAGGAAAAAGTCCATTTTAAACCCCTAAGTCTGGTGCTCAGTCCAAGTTGAACCCTGAACTTTGAATCCCTGAAATTAGAACGCTGACCAATCCCAACCTTAAGCTGTTTGGCACGCCAGAAAAAGGGTGATCCCGGCTGGAACCCCGTATCTTCTCTTGCTCCTCTCACTGACAACCCTTGCTGTTTTGCTGCTTGTGGGTGGTTGAGTTGAGTGTATTAATCCAGTGATTTATTTTGAGCAGCAGTTTGGGGGTGAGATGTTTATGTCGGAGATACTAACACCACAATTGTGCATTTCTTGCGTGAGTATTCTGAGGTTTGTCTCGTGTGAGATCTCAATATGTAAATGTGTTTTCCAGTTGTGAGCACATGCTTGGCACGGTGCGTATGGCCAGCAGTTAAGTGATTAGTACTTGCTCCGGTGCTAACTGTGGACAACTCACCATCTAGTGAAAGTATGAGACCGGACTGGGTGTGTTTTATGGTTTGGAAGGCAAGAAGTTTGATGGTAATTGTGATGCACCGGTGTTTGAGCCCATGATTTATTGGATACAACGTGTTAGCATTTGGAGTGAAAATTGTTTAATTACTAGGTGCTGAGGTTTAATGTTGCAGCTCTCGCAGCTGTGAGAAGAATATATTTGTCAAGAACTTGCTCAAGTGTCCTTGCTGCTATTATTACTGATTAAGTGCATATTTTGCAATTTATCATGTATATAGTCCAAAAGCTTTTGACTGGTTTGAGCTATGTACTGTTCTATCTTGTATTCATTTCTTGGGACAGTGGGCCGGGGTGTCAGTTAGAAGAGTGAGAGAAGATACTGGATTCCAGCCGGAATCACACATGATATATTGCTCAAGGTCAGGATTAGAAAGTTTCTAGTTGCAGGGATTCGAACTTCAGGGTTCAACTTGGACCGAGCACCAGAGTTAGGGGTTTAAAATGGACTTTGCCTAAAGAGAGAAACAGATGATATATTGCAATCTTACTTCCAAATAATTTGCACCACGGATATAGGTGATGTCAACTGCTTTGCCTAACAGACAAGGCGTGCTGCCAACACTTTGACGGACAATCCATGAGCCCTGAAATTCAAAATGCCTTACTGTCAGACACACAGACTATAAATCATCAGCAACTGATAAGGAGATAAGTTATCCTTCCATTTGTCCTACTTAATAGAGCATTTCTTACTTCGTCACTTTTCACATCAACCTAGCATGAAGGATGGAGAGACCCTTACCTTGGGTACAGATGGGATCAGCTTGAACCTACTATTGCGGAATTCATCATCGCCATCAACAAAGCGTTGCAACAAGGAGTCCGGTATCAGTTTCTTCGTAACAAAGTAGAAAACCATACTATAGTTACTTGTGCCAGGAACCTGCAATAACAAACTTAATCAGCAACAAACTACGTGGGAAATGAAGAATAGTATGCAGTGCCATCCATGATTCCTGGCTCACAGGAACAGCAAAGAACGATGGTACAAGACATGTTGACCAAGCACACGGACAGGAAATAAGAAGCACTCTTTGATTCAAAGAATTTTCGAAGGATTGTAATCCTTAGGAGTTTTTCCAAAGGATCCATTTGCATTCTATTACATCAGAAAATTTCCTTCCACTCAAACCTTTTGGAAGAATTCTTATGCTTTTCCCATGGGGTAACCAAACACCCCTTGGTGCAAATTCCTGTGATTTCCAATCCTATAGGATTCAAGAAGACATGACATTGCAATCCTGGTTTTCCTATTCCCGTGTTTTTGGCATCCTACGAATCAAAGAGGCCTAATAGGGTACTATATTTTTGACATGAGTGTACTGTACACCCACGAGATGAAAAGTCAATACAGATTCAACTCATACTGTCAAGCAATTTTTATAGTAATACTTACTTGTAGATTTATTGCCAATGCGAAAAGCCCCTTCTCAGCGGCAACCTAGAACAGAAGCAAAAGGCTATAAGAAAGGAGAAGACCTAGCATGTGATGGGCTTCACCTCATCAAACATATTCATGGTTAGACAACACAAGACATCTCAAAATAAAAAATTAAAATAGCAGGTAATCTTCGATGGAAAATCTTAATTATATACATATAAAAGGCACATTTATAGAACTAAACCATAAGAACATTATAGGAATGAACAAAATAATGGAATTGGGTATTACAAAAGATGTCATGCTAACCCCATGTACAATCCTGACACTCAACAGAATATAACTCCAACTGATATGATGTTTTGTTCTTGATGTACTAATCAACAAGGTCTTGCACAAATAATCACGTAAACAGTTCAGTTTCACAAGCATATGGATGATTATCTGTTGTACGAAGATTAAAAGAGTGCACTATTTATTTCCTTTACTGTGGACTAGTTAATAATATCAGGATGCAAATGTGAACTCACTTGAACCGCACAGCCTTTCCTTCTAGCAACATGATCCATTCGTTTCACATCTTTAAACCAGTCAACAGCAACAAGCTCCATAAGAGGCTTCCCAGCAGGAACCTATAAACAAATGGTACAAATCATAAAACAGCCAAAATGATAGTACAACACGCCTAGCAAGATGATGAGTGTGCTCCACTGCCAGATAAAATCAGAACCTTGCTTTTATCATATACAAAATTCTTGCTTCGCACTCTGAAGTTATTCCCATCAGATATTCTCCAGCAATCACGACTGTTATCACGGTCATCACGGCGTAAATTTCCAGAAAATCCAGACAAATCAATCTGATCGGACTCCTCATCCAACCCTAAAATTAAGAAATGTCATATGCGAACCGAGTTTCGTTGTTGTATAAATAATCTCAAGGAAAATGGAATTACAATATACCTGATAGTTTAACATCTGCATCATGCGCACGAGTTGATGGCTGGATAGAAAACATAATCCTATTTAGAAATGTAAGGACAGAGGCACTAGAAAAACTACAAGCAATTTATCAACCTCTTGCTCAGATTCAGGTAATTGAAAATCTTCATCTTCATCAGACTCCTCATCGAGCATTATAGAATGCCTACTTTGATCCACCGGAAGGCTGGTTTGCACAGTACTATCTTGTGCTTTTCTGCCTTTCTTAGAAGGAACAGATAGAGCCATATTGGCCATAACAGGAATCCTAGGAAGTATTTGACTTTCATCACTTTGTGAAAACCATTCCCTGAGCCCTGTCAGCGTAAAAAGGGGGAACGATGTAGGTGATAGAGCACAGATCAACTACCCAGATATCATAACTCATGTTTGACATCCGTAAAAGTGTAAGAACAAATGAAAGGAGTAACTAAAGGCGCACCCCCAAGACGATAAGATATATAGCAAGACTTGCCTCAAAAAGATATGTACCAAGACTATGTATTGGTAATGATATGCTAAAATGTTTCAAGATTAGTCATCAATCTAAGTTTTTCATATTCTAGACAATATGGAAGGTGCTTGAGTTGTCACGCACAGTTTTTTATATCTACCTCGCATAAAGATTAGTCTTCAAGTCTTAACTCGTGAAGATAAAATAAGGGGCATACATGCCAGATATAGCCAGTGAATGGCAATCTACCACAGGCTGCAGCAGAATGAGAAGGCTTCAACAACAGTAAAAATTCTACAGTAATGGCCTGTTGAGACCTAAGGTGGAAATAGGCTTGTAAATGTTTAGCTCTCTCGCAAAATAAATCATCACTAACCTAACAAAAATCATTGCATTTTTGCTGTCTTCTAACTTCACCATTTATCATGGAATAAATTAACACATCTCCCATGTGAAAAATCATTGTTATGCACGAGAACAACCCAGAAATCCAACTTTAATCTAGCACAGGATGAGGAAAGTTATACCCATATGTTTAGAACACAAACTCAATATTTGGCCATATCACGGAATAAATTAAAATGTCTCCTATGTTAAATATCATGTTATGCATGAGAACATCAGAGAAATCCAACTTCAATCTAGCACAGCAACGAGGAAATTTATACCCATTTATTTAGAACAAAAAATTCATTATTTGGCTGTGACATGAAATTAATGTTTCTTGTGCAAGAATTGTGCTGCCGCACAAGAAAATGGCAGTTCCTTGTGTAGAGAGATGCTTGACATGAAGCCATGTCTGCTGGGCATCATGCGATGAGTGTCAGGAGAAATGCATGGCCTCTGTTTAGGCAGGATCTAAGACGGAGTATTTTGATAATTCACAGTGGCGGGAGGGAGGCTACATGCAATTGATCAAGTCTGAGCCAGTTAAAATAATCTAAAGTAAAAAATGTTCCGATACTGTGCAAGCTAGCAGCCTAAGACTGTTCTAATCAAACCACCCACTCAAATTAGTTACTCCAACTCCTAAACTATGCACCACACAAACAAATATTTATTCTGAGTACTATTTAGGAATTGGGACAGAGAGAATTAATAGGCTATCTTGGAAACGTTGCTCAGAATGTTATTCCAAAATCAAGAATTGTACCAGCAACACTGTTCAGCATATGAAGGAGGCAATGCTGCTGAAATGAAGGTAAATAACCAACCCCCCAGCCCTTCAAATCTATCTGCATAAGATGTTGTACTTGTGTCCGGGTTCTTCCATTACGGGATTTCAGTGGAGAAATATTGAACCCACCACCTAAAACAAATGCAAAAGAGACAAAAATGGTACGCATAAGAAATCTGGTGAACCCACCACCTAAAACAAATGCTGAAGAGAAAAAATGTTACGCATAAGAAATCTGGTAGCTACAGTACATCAGTTGCATTTTTGTTGATGTACTGTATTGAATTCATCAGAGCAGTTTCATTACTCTCAATGTGTGCCCTCACAAATCCTGGTTGTGGACCACAGTTTGGGTGCTCTCTGGATTGAAACAACACAACTGCAAATGAAAATTACAAAATGCAATCATCAATAAAACTCATCAAAACAGATGACTACATGGACATGTACATATGTATGGTGCGTGCATATATGGCTCTGTGTGTAAAACCCCATGAATACTAACCATAACTTCCATCATCATTACGCCGCCAATATCGTACATAACAAAGATCACGAGGCCAAACAAACCTGTTAGACTACGATATTAGATCAAAGCCATATTAGACTATGATAATTAAATAAATGACTGAAATTCACCAAAATGGTATATGATTTAATGAAGAAACATAATGAGTAATTCTAAAGCTTAACGGCATAAATATCAGACGATGTTAAATTTTGTACTAGACTATGTTCCCTAGAAGTACATTTCAATGAGTTTACACCAAGCAATCAACATAATTAGCCTAGATAATAATTTACAATTATCAGCTGCACAAAAGAGTAAAGTAGTGAACATCTGTCTTAAGAATGTAACGTAATGACATGTTGTTTGTAATCATAGAAAGATGTCTTATGGCTTCCAGATTTGCAGGGAGTTCGTGCTTCTTGTGGAGCACAAAAGGTAAATGAGAGGAAGATTTCTAGCAAAAGGCAAAACATACACTGAGAACCAATCCAGTTGCAGCCTATGGTATAGTATTGCAGTGTGGCCATCAACCTCCTCCACTAGACTACCATACTGGA
The DNA here is from genome assembly GCA_019208055.1 of Stipa capillata. Lineage (NCBI taxonomy): Eukaryota > Viridiplantae > Streptophyta > Magnoliopsida > Poales > Poaceae > Stipa > Stipa capillata. The sequence goes on along the minus strand of JAGXJF010000087.1, from coordinate 826,316 downwards.
AGCTACAGTCCCACCTTAAATAACAAAAAGAGAAACGGTAAGAAATAATTTTGTAAAGAAAAAGGGAATGCATAATTGTGGACTTGATCTATCAGAAAAAAAAAGTACTCAAAGCGGGTGGTATCCATGCTCATCACAAGCTGAAATATAGCCTCACAGGACGCCTCAACAACACCAACAGCCTTCATTGCTCTGCTACAGCTTCTTGCCTATGAGAAGTACGCAAGCATCAAGCAAGAAGGGAATGTGGCCAAAAGGATTCAAACTACCTGTTCGTGCCTACAAGCATCAACAACTTACAAGGTAATCAACATCCTGGAGCTCCTCAAAAATGCGGAGACCTGAAGTCAAAGTCAAAATAACACCACATCAAACAAGCAGCCCAGTTACATCAGAGAAACATAGCAAGGGACAAAGAGAGCTCTTGCCATTCTGGCATCTGACAAGGCGCCAGTGTCCTCTAGAGAAAACTTGGGCAGGGCTTCCCTGATCTGATATGCCCATATCATTTCCACGAGTCCAATCATGCAATGATTCTGGAGGACCTACAAATGGCAAGAAAAGAACAATTCTTTGTTAAGCACTGGCACAAAAAGCACATATAGAGGGAACAAACAAGCCATGTGACTGACCATTCCCAATTGTTGTTCTACGCATCAACGATCGGTGATTGTCATCCTCTTCTTCTTCCTCTTCATGACTGTACCTGCCAGAAGCACATAAGGGAACATGTCATTTTATAACACACAGTAACTCTACAAGACCATTGAACAAATCTTAACAAAGTTAGGCACAAGCATCAGCAGATATAAGTATGAGGCATGTTGAGTCCACACATACTTTTTTAGAATGGAGCTACAGAGAGTTTAACATTAATTGATTCTCTATAGTAAAATAAATTATTAAGGCATTTTTATATGGTTCCAAGGCATGTCCCCCTTATTTCTTCAATCTCAATCAAATCATATGTTCATAATGTCAGAACAGATGAGAGATATACCAGTCCCTAAGACCAAATAGAATCTTATATATCAGATCACACAGTAGGATCTTGGAACAAAATACCACATAAACATACTATGGAAGTCCAGAATTAAATTCCTCAACCTGCTAACAAACATTATTAAAAAAAGAAAAGAACCATCATGGCGAAGCATGTTCTACAATAATAGCTGCCAACTGAAACCAGACTAAAAAAAATCATGCTACATGTTTACAAGACTATTTACTTTATTGAATTGAGGTGTTGCTTGGTGTATCTACAAATTCATGTTAGAGTAGGGTGTTTTTGTTAAACAGAGTTAAGTAGGTGGTGGGCAATCCCCCCTCAATCTCAGCCGTTGGCAGCAGATTGGGAAGGTTGTGCCGTGATTCCAAGATGAATGGACCATAATCGTCAACTGGTTTCTTTGTAGGAGCAAATAAATTGGTACGAGGAAAATGTTGGTAACTTGGTACTAAGGAATTATCAACACGTATGTTCTCAGGAGAGAGCTAGATGGTAGTGTACTAACAGAAACTAAGAAAATATGGAAGTACAGCAGAAAGAAAAACCTAATAAAAAGGAACTAAAATGGACAAGTGTACAACACAAAGAGTAAAAAGAAAATGCATAACTGACAAAAGAAACAAAGTAGTCTGCTACTTACTGACTTTCACGATCAGAGGAAGAAGATTTCCTTCCATTTTCTAAGCTAGCCTTTTGCTGCGATGAGGTAAAGGCTGTATTACCATCAGGCTGCACTACTCCTTGTTGCTGCATTAGTTCAGAAGAATCAATTAAGGTGTATTGGGGCTGTATGTAAATAAATAGACTCCTAAGTATTTTCAGGTTGTGTAAAAAAAATACAGCAAAAACCACCTTTGTCATAGACTCATAATTGTATGTTTTTTGCATGTACTTATTTAGTGATCCCTTAAGGAGCAACGGAAAACTCAGTTGCTACTGAAATCAATATATTTGAGATTCGAGGTTTGCACATGTTAAACCTGATCAATAACCATCTCAATTTTCTCCTTCCAAATTAGAGCCTCCTGGATATTGAATGCTGCCATCTGGTACAGGTTACAGAAAGGCAATTGAAGTCAACACCTCAATTAAACATATAGAAGAAGACTTGTAGGATCATCAATGGTTTGCGTTTTAGCATATTTTCATTCCTCTGTTTTCTTTTTTCCCAGTAAAGGAAATTCATCCATATATCACCATATGAATACAACATATGACAACAGCAATAAGATAGTAATAATCTGGTGGAATTTGAAGACCAATTTCAGGAAAGGCTTTGGTACCGTGATGCGGTGGTGCTTCTCCCTTTTGTTGTAGACACATAAGACGTAGAGCATCTGCAGGAGAATAAACGAGAGCAAAGAAAATCAATGGAATGCAATGCTGAATTGCTGAGAGGAAGGAATTGCGAGCATGGAAGAGGAGATACATACATGGCCATGATGCATCTTGAGGCCCCTGTCCTCGACCCTGCAGTTGCCGTCGATGTGGAGGGACTTGATGGGGAGCTTGGGCATCTTGTGCTGGGGCTTGCGCTTGAAGTATGACAATAGCCGGGTCTCCAGCACAAAGTAGCGCATATGGATGAAGGACCGCCCAATCTTGCGGCGACCATGCCGGACCATCCACCCCTCATAGACCACGGTCGACGAAGACGACGACATCCCCGACTCCCCAAGAAACCAACACTGCAGAGACGTAAAGAAGCATGCGCATAGGTTAATACTAACATCGGTGAATTGAGCTCACCTGAATCACTGGTCTAATGCTCTTGGACCATTTTGTCATTCACTGCGTGAACCATTTACTAACAGGGGCGGATCTAGATGCTGTGCACCCAAAATTTATGGAGGTCAGTGGGGTTTAACTAATCATTGGATGACAAAAAGCTCATACCTCAAGAACCAAATGTCCAAGATCGCCGACGGGGTGGAAACAGCAAAGGAAGCGATGTCGCGATTACGTAGAACGGGGGCGGCGATGGAGGCGAGACGCGTGAGAGGCGGAGGGGTTGCGGGGGGTGAGGCGGAGGGGTCGGGGAGTCGGCGGTGACGCTAAGCGACGGAACGGTGGCAGCTCTAGGGCACAGCGGTGGTAGACTATAGGAGAGATCTTAGTCGGGCTGGAGCTTTGGGTACGTCAGGACTCCGGGGAGGAAGATGAAAGAAAGATACAGGACGGCGGAGACGACCGCGGAGGAGATGGATTTTGACTCTGGACGGAGAGCAGGGATTTGATTCAAAAGAAAACGAACGAGTTCTTTTATCCTTTTTTCAACAGTAAATTAAAATTTTCTATAGAATCCGTAAATTTTATTTCTAAGGAAACTCCAGACTCCACGATTAGTATACGTAAATATAAAAGTACAAACATTACATATTAGGTTAAAGTTCGTGATCTTTTTTATGTGCATTTCTTTCGTCAAATTGGGGTTACCTAGCTATGCATAGCTAGGGTAAGAGATGGGATCGCGAATAGTTTCACGATACAGATGGGATCGCGAATGGTTTCACGATAAAGTTGGCAAGTATTCTTCAAGATCAAATTCACCTGTCACTAGCGATCTCGTGTTCCATCTCAAGAAAAGAAGTCCACCAGCAGCTCTAAATCCACTATAGATCTGTTATTTCATGTCAACTGTGGTTACCTGATAAAGCCTGGCCACCAATAAGCTCACCGTACAGCTATTGATACTACTATTGCTGTCTCTTTCGAGACCACCTCATGTCAAATGTCCACTATGAAAGATTCATCGTGTACGAGTAGGATCCTTGTGCTCATCATTCTGTTCGTTTCGTTATTAGATCTCATCGTCACCATACTTGTGTCATTTTAATACTACGGCTTGTCGCTATTCTTCTTTCTGAACGTTCTGTTTCGAGTCCAACCTACAATTAAATTGTTACCAGAACCTAGGAGCCTTGCTATACAACCTCCAACAAGAGTTTATCGTCATAAGAGCCAGATTGCTACATGATACCAGAGCGCATGAATCGGCAAGGGGAATAAAATGGAAGGAGTTAAGAAAAAGATGATATGTGAATAAAGTAAGAAAATTCCACTGCTAAATGTGTCTTTTATGATCTCTCCGATAAATGAATTTTTTCATCATGTGAGTTTTCACCTTAACATCTTCCATCATTCAAGAGCAAGAGAGACTTGTAGTGCAAATTGATGTCAATTTAAGAAGTCCAGTCATTTAGCTGAATTCAGGAGTTAAGTGAAAAAAGTAGACGAGCTTAGCAAGTCTTAGTATATTTTTCGCTTATAGAATTTACACATAGTATGAAATCTCTTTATACACACGTTTACAAAACATCATTCAATAAAACTCGTCACAAATTGAGATTCGTGATTAGTTACACGTAAGCTAGACACTTAAGCACTCTATAATTCTACAACTCAGCTAGATACACATATACATATTAAATCAAGAAAAGTTATATCCTAGTAATATGAATTTATACATTTTATTTATATTTATGAACACCCAGATCTGCCGGTATACTTCCCGTAATTATAGCACACTTTCCACGTCACCCAATTTGACTACTCCAATTTCCATCTAACTGTTTCCGTAGTATTACACATTTCAACTAATTTGAACAAATTGGCATTCATGTAAATAAAAATCTAGATACAATAAAATAGATACCTAGTTCAATTATCCAACAATAAAATTGATTTCAAAGAAGAAATCATCTGACATACATTTCGAGGCAAGGAAATTACCTTGCAGTCCTCCCGCGGCATGGCAATGGAAAGGATGGTCGGGTGCCGGATTCCTCGACGAGGATGACTATGTAGCACTTGGAGACGAGGACGGCGCCTTCTTCTGATGTTATGTATTGTACTTTTGATTGTTCCATTCATGAAATCAAAATATTGCCACAGCAAAAAAATTCCTCTCTATGAGATTTGAGAAAGAAAGATTGTAACAAAAAACACCTTATGCAACAATGTGAAAATACGATGATAACAAAATGGAAAACATCTCCCTAAACTCCTTGGTGAAGGTGACAGTGCCGTTGGTGGTGGCGTGGGACAATAGCTTAGCTAACAGCAAAATATGGTAGTTACAGCAAGAGGAGGACCGGACCACCACTATGGCAATCTAGCTGGCCAACAACAAGAGGAAGGCTGCTGCAATGAGGCAAGATGCCAGGGCTACACTAGCTATCTGTAGTGTATTTTGGGCCTGGCCACGACACCGCTTCCCTAGACTTGGTGGCAAGGGAAAGCCTCACGAGTCATGTGGCTCTTCGCCATGTAGTGTGGTCCTAGTTGCAACTCCGCACGCACTAGCCATCACGGTGACAACACCAAGCTCTTTGCATGGGTGTGGAAATGGATTTTATTCTTAACGAGTTGAGAGGAAATACACATATATGGAAGCAAGTTGGGGAGTTGAGAACTCTTTTTCTGAATACACGGTAGGAGTGCTACCATTCTATTAGAAGGAGAAAAGGTTGAGGCCAAAACAAAGACAAAGTTTTTACATGGTCGCAAGGACAAACACCTTAACACCTAGAAGGTGGCAAAGCCGAGGCCAAAACAAAGAGAAAGTATGTACATGGTCGCAAGGACAAACACCTTAACACCTAGAAAGGTGGCAAAAGGATAGCCGTCTAAGGACAATTAGCCAAGGTCGTCGGTGACAACTCTGGAGAAAGCTAGGTGCCTAAGGCGAACATCATCAACTATCCAATCAACCATGAATTGAAGCGTCTCGTAAGTCACTTGAAAGATTATTCTGTTGCATTCTTTCCAAATGTCCCAACATCCGTAGGATATGACCTCGTCAAACCCCCTTCTCTCTGTCATTCCAGGGGCTGCCTGGAAGTGTCCTACCAAGCCGGGGGTGTTTGGTTGGGCTTTTCACTGGAAAAAGCTGCAGCCCAACCAAACGGCTAGCTTTTTAGCAGCTTTTGCCAGTGGTAGCTGTGTGCTTTGCAGTGCAAATTTAGCTGTTTGGAAAAGCTATCTTTTGTCAGCTTTTTACAATGTGCTGAAACTTCAGTGCTCATTTTCCAAAATGATGTAGATGGTTTGGATCAACCAAAAGTCATATATTTACTTTCTCACAGCCACAACAGCTTTTCCAAACGGCCAGCCAACATCAGCTTTGTCAACAGTCACAACCCAACCAAACAGACCCTAAGTGGAAGTGTTCATACGCGGAGGGGTGATGCTTGGCCGGTTGAACCTATGCAACACCCCCCACCAAACCTGCTTAGCGATGGAACACCAAAGTATCAGGTGAATCACTGACTCCTCGTTGCAGCCATAGAGGGGGCAAGTCGAGCTGCAAGGCCATCCCCTTGCGATCAGACAGTCAGCAATGACGATGCACCGTTGGACCAACAGTCAAGAGAAAATATGTACTTTTGCTCGACGTGAACTTTCCAAATAGCATCGCAATTGATCGGGGAGAAGGATCCGATGAACTGAGCAAGGTAAGCCGAGCTAGCAGAGTAATCCCTCGACTCAGACCATCACCAAGAGATGGAGTCAGGCTGATTGGACAAGTCAACCTAATGTAGGAGCATCGACAAGCTTACGAACTCGGCCACGTGAACCTAGGTATTGATGAACCACAGCGGATGCATCCAAGAACCTTGGAAAATCTCATGGGATACTGAGCGGTTTTTGAATCATACAAGTCTGAAAAGAGATGGAGCAATCTCGGACGACGCCCGACCGAGCAAACCTAGATTTCCAAAATTTCATGAGCTTTCCATCCGTAAGAGAAATATCTATCAAAGCCATGAAAAGGCCATGGCCGACAGGTTACACGAGATGTTGGTGCTGACCCATGGCTTCTCTTGATTCTTCCATTTGAACCACAACCACCTTAGGCATAGGGCAATGCTGAATTTGCTAACGTCCTTGATGCCTAGCCCCCTAATGATTTTGGCCTACAAACTTGCTGCTAGTGTGGGTTGGTCAACCAAATCTAGTGTGGCGTACCCGGTTTTGAGGCTGGATAAACCCCTGTGTTTACCGTGCTAGTCCCATGATCAGTGGTTAGCACACACAAGCACTTGATAGCATAGACATGCAATACATCGTTCGTTACACAAATAGCCATATTTGGTCTTTATTAGTACAAACCAGGCCTATTGGCCGAATTTAAACTGCAGCGGAATAAACACGTGGTAGATAACTGTGGCGTACCCGGTTTTTAAGTCGGATACTCCCTCGTGATCACTGTACCGGTCCCTGGATCAGTAGCCGATACACACGAGTTAACCTGTATATCATTGTCATACATGCGTAAACGATTAAATAGACCGTTAAGGTCGATAATCTGATACCTGTAGCCCAACGGCTATAAACTTGTAGCGGAGATGTGGCCCATCAGTGTGCCATACCCGACAGGCAACTGACTGGGGTTACGCCCTAGCTTTCGCGTTCATATTCGTTTCTTCGGAATTGATGTCTCCTTCGTCTAGCCAAATCAACAAGTCAGGTGAGTACATTGAATGTACTCGCAAGCTATTCCCACAGGAGGAAATATACGGTTATATTTCATGCAGGGAATAGATCAAGAGATAGCTCTAACCTAAGTTGCAAGTTGTGCGAAAATGTAAGTTCTTATTCGAAATACCGAATAGTAGATTCAAGAGCATTTTCGAAATCAAATTCGTCTCTGTCGAGACAGCATTCGGTGCTGGATGATCCAGCAGAACAGTCGTCAATTAGAGGCCGGTAGCTCCTTCTACCGCCTCGAATAATCCTTACAACCTACCCGCGCTACCGCCTCGCGGCCCAGGCTAGGTTTTCTCTTCTGCAGTTCCTTGCTACCAGACTGTAGCTTAAACTGCTCACTGTGGACACGTCATGCCCACGTCCTTAATCCCATTTCCCAGCTTTCACAAACAAAACTCAGTCTAACCAGTGTGTGGCCTTACCAGTTCTTGTCCATGACTGAGGACGCGGTTATTCGAATAGTTTTTAACTCTCTGCAGAGGTTGTACGGTTTTACTCACAAGATGTAGTTCGCCCTGGGTACACTATGCACCGTATACTGACAGGACTAGTACAACGAGACCTTTCGCCCGTGTTCATACTAGAGCCGGACCCGCTAAATGAGACTTACCCCAACTCCGATTGTGCCCAGGCAGCCTGACAACACAATCCGGAGAAACGCTCATCTTTGTGTCGAATCTGCATCCACGTCTAAATGGGGCTCACTAAGAATCTCGACCCATATAGCACCGTGGAGATTCTCTAGAGATCCATATCCTACCTAGCACTCTCTCCTTACTTCCCACAGGTCCGAACCCTAACATGAGGCGGGTTACTGAGTTAAGTCCTTCCCATAAAGGACATGTGGACGTACGGTAGGGGAACTGATTCAGCGGCACTTAGATTCGGTCCTTAACTGATTCGAGCAAGACTCCATGTCCAACCATCACCTCAGGTAGTAACCGGCTACCCTGCCATTCCAGGCCTCAGGTAGCAACCGGCTCCCTACCCTTTCCTGATTCAAGTAGCGACCGGCTACTCTACCACCTCCAAACACCCTTAACATTCTTGCCCGAATCCGAATCCTTCATCACTTTCATTTGGGATTTTAGCAACCTTTCATTTTAAAAGATTCCCTCGGAATGTATAACAAACCGAGGGTTTTGATCTCAATCCCATCGTATCGATAAAACTTAGTTTTTACTACAGCAGGGCTAAGCACGGCTAAGGCCTATAGTCCTAATTGGTTTATCGGTCGAATGATAACCGACTAAGTAATCCTAGGGATACAAGGAATGGACTTCAAAACCTACCTCATATGCAATTATTTGGCATAACTACCCTAGCATAAAATAACGTTGATATCAATATAGCATGCATGTTTGCAAACAAAATACTTAAATGTTCGTAAGTATGGGATTCAACATGGTCAAAGTGGGAATGCTTGCCTGGCGAGTCCTGGTTCTGGCCTTGAGATGGCGGTGTCTCCGGATTTCCCTCGCGTACGTCACTCCGTCAACTACATGTCGGAAGGGAACACCAAATAAATACTCAAGTAGGGAAACTTCGAACACGGCAACATGCAGGGCAACACCCGATAAGAACCAGATCATAAGATGCAAGAATGTTCAGATGCACGAGTTGGACTTGGGGGTCCTTTGACATGTTCTCCGATCATTAGGGTTTCTCGATAAGTGTTAAGAACTAGGGTTTTAAGGGTCTTGGAGAGTAAATGCCGATATTTGTCGTTAGGGTTTCAAAGGCTCTCGGCAAGAGATTATTGAGTCAAGGTCTTAGGGTTTTTGAGATGTTCGCATGCTTTCTTTAGCTTCCAGGGTTTTGGGGTTGCTTTTCCTTCCCCGCGCCCAATACACTGTGGCATTGGTCTTCATTAGGAATGTCGGAACTTTACTTAGGTTCTTGGCTAGGCCTTGATTTTGCAAGAATCGCTGATTCTTGCTTAAAAGGAATCTTAGGTCTACCGAGTCCTACTGACTCGTGTTTAGTTCTTTGCTTCCCTATGGTTACAGAATTTGTCAAATGCCTCAAAATGTGTTATTTCCACGCTTTAGGTATCCTGGACTTTATTATTATTATCATTATTTTAGAAAATGTAAAAGGGTTGCTATTCTTGTAATTAGGCCTTGCGATTTAGTATTAGCATATTTTCGTTAGGTTTTATTTGCACGATGGATCACATCTGGGACCTAATGGACTTTTGAAGATTTTCTAGGGTTCAAGAGAATGCCTAGCCAGGATGTGGGCAACCTAAAGGTGCTGGAAATTATATCTACCATGTATATGCTGATTTTAAAGAAGAGAATATTTAGCCCTACATGCAACCCCTTCTGTTTTTGCTTGCATGGTTTAGAATTTGTGATTTGTTTTGGACAGAAAGGCTCTAAATTTTATCTACTTTCTGGAACCGGAAAGAGGACCTAAAGAACCGGCCGATAACATACCTAACTGATTGAATCGTTTTAACTGTTGTGGCATTAGCCCTAACTGCTGGTGATTAGGGGAAAACGGAAATGGGGCAGGGGCGTGCTGGCTTATCTCTCTGGTGCCTAAGCAGAGCAAGGCCTACTAGCACGAGCTTAGCAGAGGGAGAAACAAAGAGGGGAGTGTGCAGCGGGGCGGCTCACCGGCGAGGGAGCTCCTCTGGCTCGGGCTCCCGTGGCTTGGGGATCTCCGGCCCTGGGTGGTTCCGGCCATGGCTGAGGAGTGGATCCGGCGAGGAAGGGGAGTTGCAATAAAAGGAGGGAAAGGAAGAGCTAAGCAGCGGTGCTACCGAGACCTGAGCAAGGCGGGGCGGCGGGCGTTTGGTGGCAAAGGAGCTTAGGCGACAGCGGCGGTCAGGGATTCCTTGGTCCGGTGGAAGATGAGGGGCGGCGGCATTCCGGGAGAGGGTGGCGCTGCTAGTGGCTCACCGGTGGCGGATCTGGACTGCGGCGAGCGGGGTGTTGGTGCTAGCGGCGGCGGGAACTAAGCTCGGGTTGCTCGGTTGCAGCTGATTGGGCCGACTACAGGGAGGATGAAGTGGCTGGCGGCCCGAGGGTGCTTTCCAACGGCGGCGGCGACTAGGTGGCTCAGGTGGTGGCGCACCTCGGCTGCTCTTGCTGCGGCGGTCGGCGAAGACGGGCCCGATGGCGGCGTTGAGCGGAGCTCGGAGAGGCGCGGTTCGGTGCGGCTCCGGCTGCTGGAGGCGACGGGGCTGGCAGCTCTGGTGGTGGCGGCGTTTGAGGGGAAACGCAGGGAGTGAGGAGGGAAAAAAGGAGCAGCTCAGGGGCGAGATTGAGCGGGGCTGTTGCGGCTTCTGTACAGGAGAGCTCAGGATTGAGCTTGGGGAGAGAACTCCAGGAGAGTAGGAGGATTGGAGCTTGGCTGCCACTCAGCCTGAGGAAGAAGGAGGCAGCTCGGGGTGCTAGAAGAATGGAGGGGAATAGAGGGAGCTAGGAAGCTTGGGCGCAGCTCGGGTGATAAATTTCAAGGGAACTAGGAAGCAAGGTATGGGGATGAGGAGTGGGAAGCTTGAGCTGCTGTGGTTGCTGCTGTTAAGGAAAAGAGGGAGCTCGGTTTGTGCTGTGGTAGATAAGAAAGGAGGAAGGGTCACGCTTGGCTAAGCACATGGGTGCTGAATTGAGGCAGGCGACGTGGCCTGAGGTCCCTGCTAATACTGTAGTTGTACAGGGGAGTTAGGCACTTAGTGCTGTTGCAAGGAGAGGAGGTGTGGCATTACGTGTTCATGGAGGAATAATACTAGTGGCAGGGTGCATGGGGAAAGGTAGGCACCGATCTTGAGCTAGCCATGCTACGTGTTCACGACAATAGGAAAGAGTTGGCACTGTCTAGCACTATGGTCTGTGCAAGCTTTGAATGCCAGGACTTGACATGGCTTAGGGGTTGACTGGAGGTGAGGTGACGAGTGCTACCACGGGAAATTTAAGAATGTTGGTAGGTGGTGAGAATCGAGGAGAGTCTGCACAAGGTCTTTGGTGACTTTTGACCGTGATTTATTCGTGATTTCATGCCGCGGAAAGATTTAGGCACATGTGCTCGATGTTGTTTATTCCCAATTTTGAGTATAACACGCCCATGTTTTTATATATTCGGGTCCCCAAGAGTGTAGAGATCATTGTGTAATTTTGTCAGAATTTTTTTTGAAAATTTATTTCTAGGCGTTGCAGCGCAATGGTCTTGTTTATTCTAAAGTTTATTTATTTTGTTCATAGATATTTTTTTGTACTGGACATTGGTATTTTATGTAGTAATTGAGTTAGGCATATTGTTAGGGTGTTCCCCAATTTATTTCATTTTCGGGAATGCCGGAGAGGGTTTGGCTTCGCGGTTAGGGTTTCGAAAGAATTGAAATTTAAACAGAAGGAAATGGTCGGAAGCCAGGGTTAGGGTTTTCGAAGGGCGGCAAGGTGGGGCAGAGTCATGGAACTCGAGATAAAACATTTATCTAGGCTTGGGACGTGTTGGTGACGAGGTACTGTCGACACATCAGCGTATACTGCGCAGGTGTTGAACTAGGGTATTATTGCGTTAGGGTTTTAGCGCTTAAACCAAAAGCAGTATATATGTGCATATATTCACGATATGGCTTGGCGAGGTAGGTGGCAAAAGATCATGTCATTCGGAGCAAGTTTAGGGCATGTATATGTTTAAATTTAGCCAGGGTATCGTGTAGTAATTAGCCGTAGTCGCGGTCTAGGTTATTCCGAGTCTGCGCGTGTGTGGCGAGGAGAAAGGGCTGTCGCAGCAGAGAAAATGTTGCCGCGATACTGCCGCGGTAGGGGAAAGACTTGCCACGGTAGAGAAAAGGAATTGTCGCGGTGGGAATCGGCTGCCGCGGCAGGAAGGGACAGCGGCGTGGCATTGCCGCGGCAGGGGAAGGGTTGCCGTGGCAGAGGCATGTCAGCGACGGTAGCTGCGGCGAAATGCGACGGCTGTCGCGGTAGAGAATGGTGGCACGGCAGAAGCTTGTCGCGGCAGGAGCGGCTTGCTGCGGCAGAAAAGGATAGCAACGGCGGTGGCAGAGGCCTTGCCGCGGCAGAGGAAACGGGCAGCAGTAGCTGCCGTGGCAAGAGCGTGGCAGCGGCATCGGTTGCCATGGGCTGTCGCGGCAGAGCAAGTTGGTTGTGGCAGCTGCCTCAGGCTGTCGTGGCGAGGACGCAAGGGCGAATGGTTTTGGCCTGATTAACTTTAGGGTTAGAATGATTTGATATAAAGTTTTATTCCGATGTACTTTAGTTAGTGTTATTTATCAAAAAAATTTTGAAAGGCCTAATTTTCGGGTTTTAGAAATTCGGGGCGTGACAATAACCCATCGGCATGCCAAACTACAGGCAACTGACTGGGGTTGAAACCCTACGCTTCGAAGTCGCTGTCGCTAGCTCCGGTCTGGTACTCCTCCTCCTCGTCTGGCCACCTTAACAAGCCAGGTGAGTACATCAAATGTACTCGCAAACTTTCCACCGGGGAGTTTGATACGGATATAAATGCATGCAGGGATATTTCAAGAAATGGCTCTAACCTATGTTTCATATTATGCGAGAAAGTAAATTTGCATGAAATACGTGAATAGATATTAAAGCAGTTTTCGTAAATTGCCACGGTGTTATGAGACAGGCATCTGTTCACTTTCTCCTTCTTCCCGCTACAACGGGATTCATATCTGTGCTTCCCGCCACAACAGAAAGTATGGTAACCACCTGCTCCAACGGGGAGTCTTATGCTCACCCGCTGCGACGGGGATACTAGGGTTTGCCCGCTTCAACGGGGAAATCCCTTCTTCACTCCTCCTGCTACGACGGGGAATTCCCATGCCATTCTGCGAACACGACGGCTCGCGTCCTTAAACCCATAACCACATTTTTGGTTTTGAAACCCAATCTCTTTTAGTGTGGCCCAACCAAGTTCGTCCATGACCGTAGACACGGCTATTCGAATAGTTTTAACCCTCTGTAGAGGTGGTACGGCTTTACCCACATAATGTAGGTCACCCTGGGTATACTGTGCACCGCATACTGACAGGGCTATTACAACGAGACTCTTCACCGGAGTAAACCTAGCCAGGAACCCGCCAGAAGGACATGTCCCAAACCTAACTTGAGTCAGTAACATCGCTACAAGGAGGTTGGTGTTCCAACTTTGTGGCGAACAAGATATCGCTCCAACGGAAACTGTTCTCTACAGAGGCTACAACCTCATCTGCACACTTCACACTGCCTACGGGTTCATGCTAGTCTCAGACCGGGTACTAGGTCAAGTCCTTCCCATAAAGGACATGTGGACGTACAGTAAGACTTGGCCAAATGGCACTTAGGGTCTGTTTGGTTGGGCTGTGGCTGTTGACAAAGCTGCTGTTGGTTGGCTGTCTGGAAAAGCTGCTGTGTCTGTGAGAAAGTGAACATATGGCTTTTGGTTGATCCAAATCATATACAATATTTTGAAAAATGAGCACTGAAGCTTCAACACATTGTAAAAAGCTGGCAGAAGGCAGCTTTTTCAAACAACTAAATTTACACTGCAATGCCCACAGCTACCGTTGGCAAAAACTGCTGAAAAGCTAGCCGTTTGGTTGGGCTGCAGTTTTTTCTAGTGAAAAGCTGCTGAAAAGCCCAACCAAACACCCCCTTAAGTTCAGTCCTTATGTGATCCGAGAGGGACTTCACACCAAGTCTGTAAACGGACAACGAGAACCACGCTGGGCATTACCTCACATATATCAAGCTTCCTGCTTTCCCCCTTCATTTCTGACCCGGATCAAAATCTTCTCCATTTTTGTTTTGGTTTTAACAAACCTCTTTTCGGTAAAATATCCCAACCCAAGGATATACTACCTTCATACACCTTTGGACATGACGGTCCCTTTTCCAACTTTCACTACATGAAATATGGAAGTATTCCTCTCTTTTTAAAAACCTACTTTTGCTACCGCAGGGCTAAGCATACATACATACTCTACCCTAGGTTTTCGTTAACTTATCAGAAATACGTAGTCCTTAAGGTGACAAGGAGTTTAGGGTCGGACTAGGGTTTTCTAAGTGTCGGACATAACTATTCTACATAAAATAACACATCGTAAAACATAGCATGCATGTTTCGTAAACGAAATATCATTTCGTAAACTTAGGTTTCAACATGATCAAGGGTAGAGAGCTTGCCTGGCAGTTCCTGGTCTTGATCCGGACGCGGGGATGCTTCTGGCTCTTCCTAACAAACGTACCTCACTCCGTCAACTACACGTTTCCCAAATAACACGAATAAGAATCCAAACTTGACAAAGAGCCAAAGGAAAACTCAATGCAAGATATATGTCATGCTCTTATATGCAAGAATAGCTTGGGAAAGAAAAGGAAGGGCATTTGCTCCATATTTCATGCGTATGAATGCTCATGGAACTAGGGTTTACGACTTACATCTTCTTTTGCTTGGAAAAACCCTAACTTAATACCTTAACATGGAGAGTCCAGAGGCATGGTGGTCTAAAAATGAGCTAGGAGAATATTTAAAAGGTTTGCAACAGGTTCACAATTTCAAAAGATTTTTGAAAAGGATTTTAAAATAAGAGACTGTGATATATCCTCTGTTCTTGTATAAAATATTTGAGTTTTAAAATTTTGTTTGAACCAAAAGATGAAGAATATTTTTAGGAGCCTAAGCTATTTGGGAAGTTTTTCAAAAACCGGTCGATTTGGTGCTGAACCGGCCGAACCAAGCTCAAGTTGCTCTCTGGAAAAACCGGACCGGCCGGTTTCCTGCCTCAGGTGGTGACGTCGAAGACGTAAAGAACAGGGGCGCCTTCAGAGTGGGAATGCGTGGAAGCAGAGAAGCCTGATTGGAAACACGCGTTTTGAAAGGGAAAGCGTATTAGACAGAAGACGTTTCCACTTAATCTGATAGCGGGGCCCGGTCGTCAGCAAACCATTACGGTTTTTAAAACCAATGGCGGGTCCACGTGGCAGCCTTGGTGGGCACGGTGTGCGTGCGCGCGCTAGAATGGAAGTGGCCGGTCGATGGCGGCGGCGACCGTGGAACTACGGCGAGAAATCACCGGCGAAGTAGGGCATCCCAGGGACATACCACACATCGGCGTGATCAGGGAGGCGAGGCGGTCTCGTTTCCATCGTCGACGTCGGTCTGCGATGACTGGATCTAGATGGTAATGACATCCAGCGGAGAAGGGTGGTTGCGCTCGTGGAGGGGGAAGGAGGGAGCTAGGACGCGACGAGGTTTTGGTCGAGCTTGAAGATGAGAAGAGGTGTGGAGCGGACCGAGCGGCTCTTGGGGATTTCGGTGGTGTTCGTTGGACTCAAGGCGGAGGCGGACGATTGTGGAGCAGTGGAGGCAAGGGAGAAGATTAGGGGAGGGATCGGTGCTCGGGGTGCTTGGAGGAGGAGAGGAAAGCTTGGGGTGGCTGCTGGTCTTGGCGTGAGCCCTCGGGCGTCTTCATATACATGCGCGCGCGTGCAGGGGAGGTCCCGCCGGACTTGGCGTCAAGCAAGCCACGGACGAGGCAGGTCGACCGGCAGGTGGCGTGAGGGTGCACCGCGGTGTCAGGCTGGTTCTAGAGCTGATGGATGCGACCAATGCGGCAGGGACATCGGCGGTCGGGGGCTCGTGCCAGTGGCGTGCACGGCTCAGCACCGGTGCGCGCCCTGGGTCTGTCCAGAGCACGCCCAGAGCGGCATTCGTGCGCACACGCAAATGCCAATGTGCCAAGGGTTGCACCGCAGTGTCCCTGGCGCTGAGGGAACTCAAGGGAGAGTGCATGTGGAGTGTAGCAGCAAAGCAAGCAAGGGGAAAGAAAGTTTTAGCGGTTTGCGTGGTCGGCATGAGTGACATTGGAGTGGCATTACTGAGGGGAGTTGACCTACTGTGGAAGGAGTGTATGGAGGATAGTGGCCGAGCTGAGTTAGAGATGTTGGAGTAAATTGGCTGCCAGAGGATGGGCTTCCAACTCCCATTTCATGGAATAGCATAAAAAGGCAAAGGTGTTTGACAAAGGGTGCCAAAATTTTGAACTGGAGAAATACATGTTTTTGCACATTTGAGTTATTGGTACCTAGATGAGCATTGCAGAATTTTCTAGAATTTTTTCGAGCTCTATTTATATGGGTTGCAGTTCAAAGTGGAAATCTGATCAGAATTTAAATTTGAATGTAATCAAAGATTTTTGAACTGGACCCTCAAGGGTTATTTCATAGATAGGTGACAAATAGCTTCAAGAAATTTCTAGAGTTTTTCTAGAATTTTTGGGTGGGAGAAAACACATGCGATATGGATTTTAGGGTTTTTGCCTAATGGATACATTATTAAGAAATAGGACGGCAAAGTAGGTTTTTAGGGTTTCGGGCGAGGGCATGGTAGATGGGAGGCATGGGGGAGGATAGGATCCATACTTTGAGAGTCGGGAGCAAAGATGGGTGGGTTGCCGCTTAGGGTTTGGGTTTGGGGAGTGTTCGTGCGTATATGGTGCGTGTGTTCCAATTAGGGTTTTGATGCACAAGCGATGATGGGGTCACGACATGGGTTCGTTGCACGATGGTGCAACCTAACTCAAGTGTGCCCATGAGATGACATGCTTCGAGAAGAATTGAAAACCCAAATGCATGACAGCTTGATCGAAGAACATATACACATATACGCGTATTAGGGTTTAGGTTTGCGATTCAAAATCAGGGTGCTGAAAATCAGGGTGTGACATCTAGGTACACAGGTGGTTTCCTTCTCAACTACTACCTGGTTATGATCCTCCCAGAGAAGCCAGCATCAGAGCAGAGGTCAACAAGCATTTGCAACGATTAAGCATGTCGAGGAATCCCTTGAGAGCAGAGGTCAACCAGCAGCAAAGCAGAGGTCAGTGACCCTGTAGTTGGCTTTCCTGGGCGTGGTCGCAATGTGTCACGACCACGTGCCGAAACGCATGTTGCGCCTTTGACTAGGATGATAGAAGAGTTGACGACCCGTTCCTAAGCTAGTGGGACGAGAAAGAAAGCAGGAACTCGCTAGTCGCATTAGCATACACAATGAGCTCCTCCTTGCCTATATGGAAGTAGTCAACAAAGATACGCTAAAGCTGCTTGCAAGAAATATCTGGGTGATCTCCAATGAGATGATCATCAATGAGTACCTAGAAAGAGCCCTCTCGGAGTTGGCCAGGCCCTGTGAACCTCATGTGCCTGTTGATGTCATTCGACCTGAGCTCCCAACAGCTCGGGGTGTAGGCCATGGAAGTGTGCCAACCTTGGGGTGGGGCCAAGCTATGGGTCACTGCCGGCTGCTTTGCCCTATGGCACCAGTGTGCCCGATGGCTAGAGACAAAGTACGAGAGATAGCGAGAAGGTTCACGACGACAAAATGGTCCTTGCTGTGGCATCTGAAGTATCTACCATCGGTGGTCTTCACTTTGAGGAGCACAACAAAGTTATACCTTGGAGGACCAGTGGTGAGGACATGACCCCCATGGATATACCCGCTGCCATCTCTACTTCCACTACTTCAACAACGTCCACTGCTGAAGCTATAAAGAACAAAAAAAGGTTCATCAAGATCTTCAAGAACAAGCGATGATTCAAGTTCAAGCTCTCGGGAGAAGGAAGGAAGGAAGACATGGATTGGTGCTGCATAAAGAGTTCTTCCCACGTCACTTTTGACCCAAGAAGAGCTAGAGATAGAGTCCCACAAGATCTGGACTCTGATTCGGATAGCTGAGACAGCCCTGACTTTAAACGTCTTTATCTCGAGCATACGGACTCCGATTTGGGTGATCTTAGACTCTTTGGAAATCTTATCTCGTGCTCTTTCCAACCGGTCTAACCCCATCTCCAAATTTATTATGAGCAGACTACAACTACCAAAACAATCCGACACTACCTTTGTAACAAATCACCTCTTGTCTTTATATACCACTAGGATTCTCTCTTTAGTTTTTGGGTTTCATTGAGTTGTTTAGCTACTACTACATTATCGCATCTACAAGTCGTATAGGACTACCGCTTTGTTTAGATTGCCAGTGGAATCCCTATACACTTTCTTCTACTTCTTGTACCAATTTAATACTCGCAATTTCAGATTGTAATTTATCATAGTTCTTGCTGGTTCTTCGGTTGCTTGCAGGAATTCGAACTTCATTGTTCAGGTTAATCGTGCCTACTGCAAGGTCAGTAACTATTGAAGATTGGTTTAGCAATTGCTAAGGCGTATCGTCGTGTATGGTATAGTCGGATTGTCAAGGTCAAACTCCACCAAACCGTTAGTTACCTTCGTCTCACCGAAAGATCAGGCCACCGTTTCATCAAGAGGGTCGCTGCGAGGAAATGAATGTCAAGCCTATTGTGAGACCTGCTGTTTGGGAGGTTTCTTGTGCTGAACCAAAGTCCAGCCGTCTTCAATGCCAGATGGAAGGGGACAAACCACGATAGACGTTAG
This sequence comes from Stipa capillata, assembly GCA_019208055.1. Lineage (NCBI taxonomy): Eukaryota > Viridiplantae > Streptophyta > Magnoliopsida > Poales > Poaceae > Stipa > Stipa capillata. The sequence continues at coordinate 807,397 of JAGXJF010000087.1, read as the reverse complement.
CTGTTGCCCAGCAGCGTGTCCCTCTGCCAGGGATCCAGAGCCTTGAAAGTTGTCTCTAGGAGGGGATCCGGAGGCACCGGTGTCTTGAGATGTGAAAGCTGTTTGAGATCTAGAAACAAATCTAGCAGCATTAAAAGCGGTTGGGGGTGGGGGTATCGACAGACTTTCCTTTTTCCTCAGCAGTAATGGAGGCCACGCGTGTCTTGAAGCAGGCTGGGGCAGCACCGGAGGGGGAGGTGTCTCTAGCATCACCTCAAGGGATCGGGCACGACCTCCTGATCTGATCTGTATCTTTGTCCGAGCTCTAAAGCACTTGTTCCTGTGGAGAGGATGGTGAGCGTGCAGGAATTGGTGGTTAGGAGGGGTGACGGGTGGCTGGGTTGATGGGAGTGACATGTCGTCATAGTATGGTGCAGAGTTGAGAAGTTGAAACATCTAAAATTTCTTCATATTAGAGTGTGTATTATAAACATTTTACCTTTTTTATATTTATTTATCCTCCTTGAGATATTTACTCCTACGCCCTTTTTTTTCCAGGCAGATGCTAATTCTGATGCCAGCAACCACATGGATGGACATCTACCTCCCTCACCATTGCCGCCATAGCTCTGTATCTCGCATCGACATCGCTATCATTGGCTGGATCGTGGACTATTCAATCTGACTATGTTTGTTATTAAGGCGGATTATGATAATCCTGTTTGTCTAACTATCTTTTGCTTATTTTTATGTTTAGCTAGTCAATTTTTTTCCTAATTTTATGGTTAATTTTCCACATTAGATTATCAAATAATACAAATTAGAGTCACACCGATGTGGAAGACACAAGATAACAACGACACTGGCGAAACAATGGCATGCGACGTATGTGTAAGTACAGTACTGTGTATGGTGATTCTTGCGGCACAGTGAGCTAGAGTATAAGAGTGGTGTCAATTGACACCAATGTCTCTGATCTAAACAATGTAATTTTCGGCCAAGCTAACAATTAACCACGGTTGAAAGACCTTAACCCAACTACATGTAACTGCTAGTAGTTTGCATTTGATCTTAACCAATTTTTATCCTAGATTCGCCTTGGTCACAGTAGATATCTCACGTCATGGATGGTGTCGATGTCCTCCTTCGGTAGTCTCGATCTCGATGACTCCGTATAAGTCTCCCTCCCATTGACGAAGCGACCCCATATCGAGACTCTGTTGTCATTAGTGTGACTGCCAACCATGGACTCTTCAGGAGGAAAGGTGTCAAGGCAGGATCGAGGACAATAGATCAGGTAAGATGTTCGAACATACAGAGTAGCATTGCAACACTCTCAGTTGATTAATGTCTGTAGTACAAGCATATATATCATGAGTACAGATAGAGAGAGAGAGAGGCCTAACGGGCATGCGCATGCAGAGGCACGCACAGGTGCATGCAAGGCGAGAGACCCGGACTACCCGATGGATTAGCAGGAGTGGTTAAACGTGATTCAACACGCAGTGTGAACGGCGGCCGGCTGGACGTTCAGACTGGTACGGAACTCCTGAAATACTGTCGACGGCAGCCCTTTGGTGAAAATGTCAGCAAATTGGTGGCTCGTCGGAACGTGTAGAACTTTGGCTTCACCGAGCGCCACACGATCACGGACAAAGTGTAGATCAATCTCCACATGCTTAGTCCGTTGGTGCTGCACCGGGTTGGAGGAGAGGTACATTGCACTGACGTTATCACAATAGACCACGGTCGCTTTGGTTGGAGGGCGATGAAGCTCAACTAGCAGTTGCCTCAGCCAGCAGGACTCGGTGACACAATTTGCCACCGCTCGATATTCAGCCTCGGCAGATGACCTGGAAACTGTGTGTTGACGTTTGGAGGACCATGAGATCAGATTGCTGCCGATGAGTACACAAAAACCAGAGGTTGATTTTCTGGTATCCGGACATCCTGCCCAGTCCGCATCCGAGTAGGCAACCAGATCATGAGTTCGGGACTTGTGAAATTGCAGCCCAAAATGAGATGTGCCCTTGATGTACCGCAGTATCCGCTTGATGAGCTGAAAATGGGTGTCTCGAGGGTCATGCATGAAGAGACACACTTGTTGAACAGCATACACGATGTCGGGCCTTATGAGCGTCAAGTATTGCAGGGCGCCGGCGAGACTGCGATAGAGAAAAGGATCTAAAACCGGTGAACCGTCAGTGCCTGAGAGTTTGGAACGTGTGTCAATAGGTGTGGAAATTGGGTTGCAATTGAGCATTTTTGCACGGTCAAGGATCTCCAAGGCGTACTGCTGTTGGGACAAGAATATACCAGACGTGGTGCGAGTGACATTGATGCCGAGAAAGTGGTGAATATCACCAAGATCAGTCATAGAGAATTCAGAGTTGAGGCGGGTGATGATTGACCGAAGGAGAGTAGTGGTGTTGGCAGTAAGAATGACGTCGTCTACATAGAGCAGCAAATAGGCAGTGGAGGAGGCGCGATGCAAAATGAACAAGGAAGAATCACATTTGGAGCTAACAAAGCCGATGGATAGAAGAAAGGATGTGAATCGGTGAAACCAAGTTCTAGGAGCCTGCTTTAGCCCATAGAGAGACTTGTTAAGGCGACAAACATGTGTGGGATGATCAGCATCAAGGAAACCCGAAGGTTGTTGATAGTAGACGGTTTCTTGGAGATTACCGTGGAGGAATGCGTTCTTGACGTCAAGTTGGTGAATTGGTCAAGAGGTGGAGACGGCGAGACTGAGGATAGTGTGCTTGACCACCGGGCTGAATGTCTCGCCATAGTCGACGCCGGCTTGCTGTGTGAATCCGCGAACCACCCATCTGGCTTTGTAGCGCGCCAAGGAACCATCCGAGTTGAGTTTGTGCCGGAAGATCCACTTCCCGGTTACAACATTCGCACCTGCAGGACGAGGAACTAAAGACCAAGTGTCATTCCGTTTCAAAGCATGAAATTCATCAAGCATAGCATTGTGCCAATTTGGGTCCTTGAGAGCGTGACGGTAGGAGGCTGGAATTGGAGAGATAGGGGAGACATCGGTGGTGAGAAGATATCTTTGGTTGGGTTTGGAAATCCCAGCTTTACCGCGTGTGATCATGCGGTAAGTGTTGTGTGGCAGATGGAGTGGTTGAGGGGAGAAAGAGATGCTGGGTGAACCGGCAATGGTGGGAGCAGAGCTGGGTGTCTGAGCTGCCGCAGAGGGCGAGGTAGATGAGCTGTGCCTAGAGTCGCAGTGTGCTGAAGGTGAGGGTGTGTCGGTCGGCGGAGAACCTGGAGACGCAGGTGGAGCCGAGGTAGGTTGGGTGTAGATCCCATGAAAGAACGGGTCTGCAGGCTGTGCAGGTGTTGTGTTGGATGGAGCTGGTGTCTTAGAATCGGGGGAAAAATAAGGAAAGCAAGATTCATCAAACGTAACGTGCCGAGAGATGATGACCTTGCGAGTGGTTAAGTCTAGGCACCGGTAGCCTTTGTGCTCGAGGGGATAGCCGATAAAGACACAGCGAGTCGAACGTGGTGCAAGTTTGTGATCAGAGGTGGCGTAGAGGTTTGGGAAGCAAAGACAGCCGAAGACTCGTAGATGATCATATGTGGGATGAGTGCCATAGAGTAGATAGTGTGGGGTGAGGAAATTAACAGGTCGCGAGGGGCGGCGATTAAGGAGATGTGTGGCAGCGTGCAACGCCTCAACCCAGAATTGCGACAAGAGACTAGCTTGTAGAAGCAAGGTGCGTAGGATGTCATTAGTAGAACGAATAATGCGCTCAGCCTTGCCGTTTTGGGGCGACGTATGAGGGCAGGAGAGGCGAAAGGAGACACCGTTATTGGAGAAGAAATCGCGGAGGCGAGAGGTGAGAAATTCACCACCATTATCACACTGTAAGCACTGAATAACAACATGGAACTGAGTGTAAACGAAAATAAAGAAACGGTGCAGGACAGAGGATGTATCAGATTTATTGCGTAGAGGGAAAGTCCATGAAAAATGGGAGAAATCATCCAAAATAATCAAGTAATATTTGTATCCTGAAAAGCTAGGTATAGGAGAGGTCCATAGATCACAATGAATAAGTTGAAAAGGAGCAAAGTAGATGAATGAGAAGCTGAAAAAGGCAATCTAGTATGCCGGCCAAGTTGGCAGGCCTCGCAAACTGAAGACATGCGCGGCTCATTATTGCTGGACTGAAGAAGCTCCTTGGACAATCGAGACAGTGACGCCGGTCCTGGATGGCCGAGACGACGGTGCCAAAGGTCGCCAGAGACGGAGGTGTTGACGAGGACTGCCGGGGACGTCTCTGAGGCGCCGAAGAAGGGGTACAAAGGACCGAAGCTATTGGATCTCAGAAGGATTGTCCTGGTTGCTAGATCCTTCACAGAAAAACCGTAAGGGTCAAATTCCACAGAACAAGCATTATCAGTAGTAAATTGACGCACCGATATAAGATTTTTGACGATGGAAGGGGCAACGAGAACATTGTGAAGATAAAAAGGATGATCAGTAAGACGAGTAGATCCATTTGCAAGGATGGGAATGCGAGAACCATTACCGACAACAATGTGCTGAGAATTAGGCCTTGAAGTGGAATGAGACGAGGTTAAGTTACCCGAGTTGCCGGTGACGTGAGATGTTGCGCCCGTGTCCATGAACCAGTCAGTATTGGTGTTGGGATGCTGCATGGCCACATTGCTGAGTGCGGCAGTGATCATCGCGGACTGATCCCAGGAGATCGACGGATTTGGAGCAGACTGGCTCGAGTACATCACAGGGTACGCTTGGGTAGCGACACCGGGACGTGGACCAAGAATTCCAGCAGCATTCGGCGCAACCCACGACGGACGCCATGGCGGAGGGAACGGCGAACCCCAGGGCGCAAAGTATCCCATCCAAGGTTGCTGCGCCGAAGGTGGAGTAGAGGAGCCACGCCCGCCAGAGCCGCCATCACCGCGACCGCGACCACGGCCGCGCCCACGGCCACCACAGTCGCGTTCCCCGGACTGATGACCGCCACGCTGAGAGGAGGCCTGGCCACGGCCAGACTGGGCGCCTGCAGTGGAGCGGTCGCCACGATCACGGCGGTCACTGTTGGTGTTGCCGTGGATGACGAGGGCCTGGGAGCTTTCCTGGCGCGCCTTCTTGTTCGCCGCTATCTCAGCCAGAAGGAGCCGTGATCGTGCCTGAATGAATGAGGGAAACGGCACCTGTGACTGAAAGATCTCAGCTTGAACCTGGAACTTCTGGCTGAGCCCATCGACCATCTGCAGAGTGAGTGTGCGATCGGAGACCGGTTCACCCACGTCAGCAAGGGCATCCGCGAGAAACTTCAGGCGACGGCAGTACTCGGCGACAGAAAGATCGCCCTGGACCATAGATCGGAACTCTTGACCGAGATGCATCGCCCGGCCGGCCTGATTGTCGTGGAAGAAAGTGTCGAGCTGATGCCAGATGGCGAAGGCTGTATCATTGGTGGTCATGACGACGTCCAGGAGCTCGTCGGAGATGGTGGAGTAGAGCCACAGTACGACGGTGACGTCGACCCGGCGCCATTCGTCGTCTTCGTACCGTGGATCAGAACGCTCCTCAACGTGGTGACGAGCATCGAACTTGGTGAGGACAAACAGCATGAAGTTCTTCTACTTGGCGTAGTTGTTGGAGGCAACGTCAAGTTTGAAGGGAATGTAGCTATGAATGTTGACGTTGTGGATGGAGAGGCCATTGGAAGGGATGGCGAGAATGCTAGAGGAGGGAGACAGAGTTTCTGCAGGGATAGGGGCGGTGGGTGCGCCGGAGATAGGAGTCGGTGGTGCACGGATCGGATTTGGCAGGCTGGCAGAGGAGGGCATGGTGCCCTACCCTGCCGCACCGGCGGTGTCCGCCATGAAGAAAATCGCTCTGATACCAAGTAGAATTGCAACACTCTCAGTTGATTAATGTCTGTAGTACAAGCATATATATCATGAGTACAGATAGAGAGAGAGAGAGACGCCTAACGGGCATGCGCATGCAGAGGCACGCACAGGTGCATGCAAGGCGAGAAACCCGGACTACCCGATGGATTAGCAGGAGTGGTTAAACGTGATTCAACATACAGCACGAGCTAGCTCTGACAGTTCTATTAAGGAGAAAACAATCCATTTACAACGAAACAACAGCACGACCCATTTTTGGAGGTGTGGTGAAGGGATGGCCGACCACATAAGCAAATAGTGCAAGCCCCACATGTGCGATAGGTAGGTAAAGGAATCAGTAGAATCACATGAGAGGGGCAAAACAATGGAGAGAAAAATATTTCTTCGGGATGAGTGAGAGTAGGGGTATGGAAAATCAGAAGATAGGAGAAAGCAGTTGGATCGTAGTCGAACACCTTGGGTCGGGCCACCCCACTTACGGAAGCACGAAGGGAACTCCAATGCGCAGTGAGTAGGTTTGGAGGCTGGTGCTGTGCCCGCTATGGTGTAATTCAGTCGAATAAGCCCACTATCTTAGACAGAGTTGGCCATAGAGTGTGCAATGGGCTATCGAGCCATTATAAAGTTGGGCTTTTCATTCGGGACTTGAACCCATACATGCTTGATGGGCTTTTCTAGCCCAGTTTTTATGAAGCGTTCGGCTGCTCGTTGTCCAAGTACGAGCATGCGCGAATTTCGATCGCACCCAAACTAGCTTACAAACTCCTTTGTCAGCATGTGCGGCACATCGTTTTTTTTTCAAAGTTTTTGTTTTTCTTGCTCGCTCTTTTTGTTTCGTGTTTCGTTGCTTTTATGATTTTGTCTGTGTTGTTGTTTGTGCATGGTACATGATTATCTTACATAAAAAGGAAATTTTACATCATACGGGGCCGAGTATATATATTTTACATACGAACCACGCCGGACAACCAAATCCATAATTTATGAAAATAGAACAGATCATCCGGTCGTTTCAAACATTAAGAACAATAGAAATAGAACATATCATCCAATCGTAAGAGATCATACTTGTTAGTGAAATTCCACAAAGTTAGATATATCCATTTTTACTCTAAGAAAAAGATATGTCTATCCTTGCTACTCAAACCGGTGAGTTCATTTATTTACCTATATATATTTCTAAAATCAGAACAATAGTCCAGTACATTTAACATTTAAATAAAATGGTTTCCCTTTGTCATAAAATCTTAAATGAAATAGAAAACAACATTCTCTACTCTTTTCAGGAACGGTCTCGGCTTTGTCTCGTTGTCGGTAATTCTACTCGTAGTTGAGTGAAAATTGTTGTAGATCATAATTATAGAGAAAATTCTCGATGTGAATGGACATTCGTGTAAATAATCGTAGGACTAATTTTTTTGGGTAAATTTTAACTATGTTCTTTCGTATACCTTTTTTGTCCGGAAGGACACAAAAAGATGTAATGGCTAGTTACTTTCTCCCCTAAACCCGTGGATCCTCTTCAGAACACATGTGTATGGTTTCTTTTTATATGATTTGGTTGTATTGAGCGATTTCTTTGAATGTGGAAACAAAAATTCAAAATTCATGCCTAAAGAATATGAACATATTTCATGTGACTTGTTACTATCAAATTGTTCATTTGGATTTCAAGACATAAATCATGGTAAAAAGTTATGACCACAACTATTCATATAGAATTACTTAAGAACAATATTAAAGTTCTGCCATATTTAAACCTGAATGAAATAGAGAGAAAACACTTTTCAAAAAATATATTCTAAAACCCCCTTCCAAGGGAGCCCACAGGCCCAGCCATCTCAGCCGGCCTGCTAGGCCCAAATACAACCAAAGGCCTTAACCAGCCCAACTAAAAACCCCTCCTGTCGTTGCACCCCCACACTAGTCACTCTCTCGATCCCCTTCTCCCTCGCAACCACTCCTCACTCTTGATTTCTCCGGATCCCCTCCTCCCAATCACTCCCCTAAAGCAGGTCGCCACCTCTGGCATTGGTGCCCTCCGTCGTGCTCCTCCTCAAATCCACACAAATTTAGCGTGTCGCTACAGGAGCTTCCACAATGAAGACCTCGAGGAGCTCGCAGGCATATCCCTGCGACGGCACTTGTCCACGCCGGCGACCCCCGTAGACTCGATGAGCTCGCTAGTGTTGCCTCGCTACGGGGATCACCTACAATGGGAATGATGCAGCGACAGGGAGGCAAATTCGTAGCAGAGAACAGCGCGCGTGTGTGGGTTAGGACGTATGAAATCACGGAGGACACTGCCTTGGCGTATGACCGCATGCGCCGCTCCCACGCGCTCCTCAATGTCCTGCTTTGTATTGGCTCCGAACTCATCGCTGTCATGACCACTAGTGACAAAGCTGCGGCGAGCGGTCTTCGCCCAAGCCCACAACCTCAAACTCTCCCTTTTCCTCGTCATCCTCCTCCACGTCGTCCAGGTCTTTGAAAAAGGAGGAAAGGCAATGTGCATCCATGTCCATGGCCCTAGTACCGCTGCCTCCCAGCTGAGCCGACCTGCCCAGGCGTGCATGAAGGTGGCGACAGTAGTCGCATCACCTGTCATAGAACCCTCGGCTGGCAGCGTCCGCAAGAGCATGGTTCGTGTCCTCGACCACCTTGGCAAGATCAGTGTCCGCCGCAACAGAAATATTCGTAATGCTTTGTCATGGATTTTGGTGTTTTTCGATGTGAATAGGGTAGTCCATGATCCTAGTGCTTCGGTCTTTTATTTTTGTTCGAAATTACTGGTTCGAGAACAAATTGTTTCTTCTATTTGGTGTTGACAATGCTCCAGTTTTTGATTTCTTTTGTTCGAAATTACTGGTCTACACATTCTTCTATTTGGATGACCCTGTGGATGCTCACTCTCTTGATCTTTTTTTATTTGAAACTACTGGTTGTAAGAACAAATATTTTTCTATTTGGATCAACTCAGGGATGCTATTTTGACGCTGGATCTACGGGACGCGCCACCGGCGGGGATGGGTGGAGCCGTTGCGCATAGGAGCTCCACTGGGTGGAGTTAGTGGCCACCGAGAGGCCGTGGTTGAAAGGGGGAAGTGAAATGGGCCCGCACAGGAGGCTGGAACCGAGTCTGCTAAGGCCTGGCGAATACCTAGACACGTGGCAGATAGGAATAAGGCCACATATGCAGCAAAGGGAGAGAGGGATGTGAAGACCCGTATTTTTCTAAAACCAAACGTCAAGGTTAGAAGTTTGTTGCATTCATGCATGCCAAAAGTTGGAATAAATTTAAGCTTTTTGAATTCACATGAACTAATATGAATACTTAGTGTATATATACACACACATTGGGTATAAAGGATTGCATCACAAGTATATACATGAAAAATTTGAAGTATAACTAATGGAATGATATACAAGACAAATATTTAAAAGAGTAACTGAATTATTTAACTACAATATACAAATGTCCCGTACAACAATTACAACAGATTGATATTACATATGAGGGTAAATCATATTATTAGAAAACGAAACTAAAGTCCTATATACTAAGTCTTCATCTTCATCTTTCTTATTCATCTTCATCACTTCTCTTGATCCCCAGTTTATTTCTTCACTTGCACATGCAATAAAGCAAAACTCCAAGAAGATCAGTATTGAGCGACTAGAGAACTGGTGCTGGTCTCAATAAAAGGTTAATATTAACTTAGGAATCTATTTTCTTTTTTAAAGGCAACAATTCGTAAGGCATCAGGCAGCAAGTGATTAGGCAACAAGGCAACCAATGGATTCCTTAAGCTAAGATTAACCCAAACCAAATCTCCATAAGTAAGGCAACAATGAATTAGTAAATGAAATCAATTTTCTTGTTTTAATCCAACTGATTTTTTTTTCAAGAGGACAACCATCCAACATTCATTGACAATAGGCAGCATGTGACAATGTCACTTAAGTTCAAATCTGTCCAAGTGAGATGAATCAGCTAGCTATAAGCTGCTGATGACAACCTAATTGCCACCTCAAACTTGAGAAGGATAAGGGTCAATTGAGGGCTACCATGCAAGCAGCTTACTAACCATTTCATGTAGTGAATCACCCATTAGCTGTCAAACAAAGAGGCAACTCAAAATTCCAGCACAACAACCACAAACACCTATAAATAGGGCCTTAGATGCTTCATGGCATCTCATCACACTAACCAGCCTCCAACAATAGTAGTAAGAATGGGAGAGTAGGTAATAGAAGAGAAGTAAACAAGACAGCGAGGAGCAGCAGGCAAAGCTCGAAGAAGCAGGTTTCAGAGTTCCATAAGAACAAGTTTCAGCTTTGCTTAAGGTAGGAGGAGGGAGAGGAGGTAGAGATAAACTATTAAGAGAAAATAAATAATGTTTAGATATTGCAGAGATAATCTGCGTTAGGCTAATTGAATCATCTAATGAATCAAGTCTAAATATCTGTTGTTATTAGATTCATAACCAGATAGAAGTGGAGTTAGAGGAAAGAAATAAAATAGATTAAGACCAAAGATAGCATCTGTTCGTGCACCATACAAATATATATACCTCAGAAATGAAGCATCAGGGGGCTTAGACTAAGAAAAGAGTGTAATAAACTCTTATCAAATTCAAAAATCAACTATATGTGTATATGATACAGCACTATCAAATTATACCATGTTACAAAGCAAATAATAATCATCACAAAATCATAGTATAGGATCTGTTCTTATCTTCTCATCAACATATCAAAAATCAAAAGATTCATCATGCACGGTACCTAAATCAAGTCAAATGCAATTCTCTATTCTTATCAAATTACCAATAGAAATGCACAGTAGCCAATGTCATCAAATAAGCTTAAGAAAGCAAAAATACTAGTTTGTTCTTATCAATTGCAACTATACAGAAATAACATCATAAGGCTCCGCATACTAGCATCATAATCCACAAAACAAGTTTAACAGCTAGCAACCTTGAATCAGCACCATATCACCTAAGTAGGGGAACCACTGACCAAAATACCACGCCACCATAGAATATAGGACTGAAGGAAGTAGAAGGAGGATACTCACCGAAGGAGGGCACCTCACCGCCGGGGTTGCAGGCACGGTGAACTCGCTGCCATCCACCGGCGGCGAGGAACCGAGGATGTTGAGAGGTACGGGGCCCCGAAGGGGGCGATGGTAAGGATCGAGTGAGCATTGGTCACAAGACCCACCGCCGTACCACCGGCGTGGAGGGTAGCAAAGGGCCGCGAGTCACGGGGGAGCCAACGGGATGCGCCGGTTGACCACTGAAGCCGGGGAGGCGGCGGCGGGGGCTCAGCCCTAGGCCGCGCGACCACGGTGACTTGCAGCGCCACTAGGGGAGCAGAGAACGGAGGTGGAGAAGGAAACCACGAAGGAGCCGGTCGGGTGCTCCCGCGATGACCGAGGCAGCGCGACTGCGCTGCTGTGCGCTGGAAGCGAAGGGGGCAAGGTCCCGGGGGCTTGGCGGCGGGGAGAATGAGAGAGGAGAGAGGCGGCAGTTGGGGCAGCAGCAGCCGCTAGATCGAAGTTGGAGACCGGCAGCCGGTGGCACCACAGAGGAGAAGGAAGGCAGCGGCGGTGCGGCCGAGTGGAGCGAGGTGGCGGCTCATGGGGGAATCGGGAGAGAGGCAAGAGAGGATAGGGGGGCGGTGGTGAAGGAATGTGAGGGAGAAAGAGATGCCGGTGAGGAGAGGGTGGCTGGTTACCGAGCGGACCATGATGGGTGCTTGGGCCAAAAAGAGGCCGGGCGGGCCCAATCGGGCATAAACAAGATTTTTTTATTTTTCTTTTGTTATTAAAAATCCTATATAAATTCATCATTTTAATGAAGAATTTATACTTCAAGGTTTTATAAATTCAACTTAAAGAATCTAAAAATCCTAACCAATTTAAATAGCTCATAAGATTATTATTTTTAATTCTTAAATGATATATATTTTCTAAAAAGAAATTGATATTTTTCTGTGATTTCTACAAATTCAGAATTCAAGATTTTCCCAAATATAATAACTTTACATGATTTTGTAAATTGCAGATTTTAATTCTTTAAAAAATTACCTTACACCAGAAAGTTGTTAATAATAAACTTTGTTAACTCAAAAGATAGAGCAAATAAAAAAATCAAGAAGATTATAATAAATAAAGAAATCATCTATTGCATTATCTTCGACAAGGTAGTTCGCATTGTCCCATAAAATATAACCAATTTTTTATTAAACTAACTTTCATCAGCATAAGTATACATATATACATATACAGTTGCCATTTCTAGAATTAATTCTTATTGGACTATTATTCAAACTTCAGATCTCGAGGTCGTGGCTCCCCTGCTAGAGGTAAACACGTTGAGTAGTTGGCGTAATTTGCTAGTATTTGAAATTGACCTCTGTTTTTCAGCTCGCTTTGTCCGGGACTCACTCTCTCCAGTCGGAGGTTGAGGAGCTAAAGGAGCAGCTAGGCTGGTCGAATGCCACGCTAGAGTTGGAGAAGGCTCGGTTGACGAAGCTGGAGGTCAAGAAGGTGGCGTTGGAGACTTAGGTAACTCTATCTCGGACGGTGTCCCGTGTGTTCTTTCTCAAGGACACCATGACCTTCGCCCTAGATCTTCTCAAGAGGGTCCTGCTTGAAGTCGAGGTCGAGGTCTAGCTGGTGGAAGGCTATGCCTTGAGGTCGAGCAAGCTGACTCATGCAATGTGTGACTTCTGGCTGACGGTCACCGCCCATGTCGTCATATACAGTAGTTTTGTACTACTCATCGTCAACTTTTATTTGAAACAATATATTTAAAAATTGATGACTGTATCAATATATAAAACTAAACACATATGTGATATATGAATTTCTTGAACGAATTAGTAATATACAGACTATTGTATATGTGAATGTCTCACCAATGATTTAGGACGCCTATATAGATCAAGGACACATACTTAGTCCATAGACCTAGCGTTTGCCACAAACTTAACTATTTTCTACTCTTCATTTCATTTTATAAGGTGTATTTTGGTGTAGCAGGGAACTAAAAAATGACATTAATGGTAGAGAGAAAGGCATGGTGTTATTGTCTTAGGAACATGTTAGAAACACGGCAAGCAAGATCAAAGTAAGATCAAGAACAGAGACACCAATTTTTACGTGAAAAATCACGGACGCACGACAGTGATCTTCACTATATCGGGAGAGTTTACAAAAATGTAAGGACTAACAATGAGAGATTGATATCTTATCCATGCGGCATACAAGAGGTATTTGTAATAGATGGCATAAGGGTGACCCGAGTCCGTGACGAAGATGAATCCTGATTGACCTTCGTGGCAAGAATCCGGTCTACCGGCCTCCGCTCCGACATATCCTGGTCTCTCCACTTAATAATACGGATCATATATCAACAAACTCCACCTTGATACAAATTCCCTTCCTGTAGCATATGAATGGCAATAAAAACTCCTTCAACAATTCAATATCCATCGTGTGCCAATAGTCACTAGGGGCTACATTTTAATACCAACTAAGCTTAAGCAAAACTCAAACTTAGTAAGAAGAACTGACTTTGTCATCATATCGATAAGATTATCTTGAATACTTATCTTGCATAACTTGACATTACCTTTAGTAAAAACATCTCGAATGTAGTGATATTTCATATCAATATGCTTCGTTCTCTCATGAACATTTGATCCTTGGTAAGACATATAGCGCTCTGACTATCATAGAAAATAGTAGTAGTGCAAGATGTATCTCCACAAAGTTTAGTGTACAAACCTTTCAACCAAGTAGTTTCTTTACATGCTTTAGAAATCGCCATATACAAAGCCTCAGTAGTAGATAGAGCTACAGTAGCCTACAGGGGAGAAAACTTCATTAAAATCAATACCTAGAATAGAGCAGGAGGAGGAAGACGAGTTGCTAAGAAAAAATTTGAGTGTTGCTAAATTGAAAAACAATCATCAGACTGTAAGCATATCCATACTTATATGTATTGGCTTTTGTACAAGGGTTTCGTGAAATCAGGTCATCGATCCCGAAGGAAACCTTACTTACATAACCTAGAGCTAATTATAACTTGCAAGTTTTCTAAGGCCATCCATAAGGTAGGTGGTGCCTAACTCACAACCTCACCTCCTCTCCTCTGGACACAGGCGCTTGTTTTCTAAAGCCATCCATAATGTAGACGTGATAAAATGGCAATCATTTCATTAATTGCATCATATAGTCAAGTCAACAAACTCCATGTCGCTAGTATTGCAGTGGCAGCACGGAATGGGTCGGCGGTGGCTTGGAGGAGGGTAAGATAAGATGAGAGAGAGAGAGCACGGGTTGGGATGAGTTCTATCATTTTCTTTTTACGAAATAGAGTTGGAATAGGAGATTTCACTAAAATCCGACGACCACCTATATTGATCAGACTCTCCAAAATTTGTTCAAACTTTGATTTTGACAAAATTATAGTCTATCTTGATTGATTCGATGAGATGAATACAACCACAATCTTTAATCTTCCATTTAGCGCATGGTTTAAAAAATTAAGCTTATCCTTTTGTCCCAGGTTTTTGGTCAACCTCAATTTTTAATAAGTCCAACCTTTCTTAATTAATTCCGAAGTGTTATAGCTACAGGTGATGAGAAACTTGGCAGAGATCCATCAAAGTTGGAGAAGGCATGGACATAACAGTAGAGTGATAGGGAATGAATCAGGATGGCGGCAGAGTGGAGAAATGACAAAGTCAAGAGCAAGGCTAAGGGGATGATGAAGAGAGAGAAAGGGAGGAACATAGGTGATCATCAAAGAGAGAAGAAAATGAGAGAAAGATGCTAGTGATTGTTGTGAAACATTACACACGTGTCACTTTTAACACGCCTTACACAAAATAGAGCGATCATGTTATCAACGTCTTCAGACGTCTCTTATATGCCATTGCAACGCACGGGTATCTTACTAGTAAGTTAGTTGCTGTACAGCGATACCTAGCCCGGTAGTTCCTTGACATAGCGCATGATAAAATAATCTAGTCTATAGCTACTCCACTACTACAGAATAGGTCTTTTAAGACCCTCCATCGCACACGGTTCCGCGCAAACCCTAAGCGATGTAATCATGAAAACATTGCACACGGTTTGCCAAATCATGCCCTTATGTGATGTGCCTGGGCAAAACGGTCAGTGTGCAATGTAGGGCACATTGCCCACGGTCACCTGTAAATGCCCATTTGCGATGAGGTAGGAAGTATCGGTGATGTTTTTTCCCGACTAATCGAGTGCGATGTTGTGAGAATCGGTGGCGGTTATTTTAGGTATCTGTGTGCGATGTCAACCGCCTCAGGTGCGCCGTGAGTCCGCCCCCCCCCATAAACCGCACGCTACCTTGATCTCTTCGCCGTTTCTTCAATATTCCTCCAAACGCCACCTCTAGCCACCTCCTTCCCTGGCCCTCTAGCCACCACCTCAATCTCTCGCAATGGCCGCTGCAGGGAGCTCTTCGGGTAAGCGGATCAAGAGCGAAGCGTCACCTCCTTCGCCCATCCGTGAGGACCGTGCGCGCATGAACATGGAGCTCTCCTGCGTCACAATGGATGCACTGGAATTTGCCCGCTATGGTGGCACTGAGGACACCCTCCTTTGTGCATACAACGCTGACCTCGTGCAGTACTTTCGTGTGTACGTCGTCTGGTGCATCCTGCATAAGAAGTTTTTCACGGCACCAATTTCTCGTCGAAGCTCACCACGAGTCGGGGCGTATCCTCGTCCGCTGCAACAATCCGAACAAAAAACCTGTCTTGCGCCTCCACAAGAAGTACATCCAGTGGGGTGCCGAGATGATGAGCTTCTTCAAAGTTGCTATTGTCTGAGGCCGGAACCTCTAGACGAAGATCTCCCACTTGAGAGGATCTAGCTAGATAGTTTTATTTTCTTTTGCTTCACATTATGTGCATATGCATGAACTAGCCTATTGTTATGTAATGTAACGAACTAGCCTTATGTTTTTATGTGATGTTTGGAAATGTCTTCTTAATCTATGTTGAAAATGTCTTCTTAATCTGTGTTCAAAATGTCTATTTGTTCTAAAATGTTATTGGAGGCGGTTGGGACAGAACAACTGCCTCAGATCTTCCATTTGCCGCCACTAGTGTAAGGTTAGGCGCCTCTACTGTTTACACGCGAGCCGGCAGTATACGAGGAGTCACGGCGGGAGATGAGAGGTCACACCGGTACACGAGGAGTCACGCCAGTACACCAAGTGGCGGGAGACGAGGGGTCGCACCGGTATGTCTATATATAATGTCCTCCTCTTCTTCGTCGTCAAAAGTGCGCACGGTATCTTCATCTCTTCGATTTCTGTCCTCAAACATCGCCGCCTGCTTTGCAATGGAGCTTGTGGGTAGCTCCTCCCGCACGGCCAGGAAGCGCAAGAGGGTGTCGCCTTCTCCGTCGCCTCCTCCGCCGTTGATCAATTACGTACACGTAAGCGCCTCCAACAACTTGCAGGTGCCCCTCTCCCGTGAGACGGTTAAAGCCATCTAGTGTGGCTATTGGAACACAGAGGGCACCCTCCTCTGTGCGTACATTGAAGGAGTACGGTACTCCAGCACCTTCGTCGTCCCCTGTGTGTTGGCCAAGAAGTACCCACGAGCAAAGTTCATCGTAGAAGCACACCACGAGCCGGGGCGATTCCTCATTAGCTATACTTCCAGTGGGTCGAGCGCACTACTCTTCGCACCATCGTCCGCTGCCTCCACACGAAGTACATCAAATAGTGTGTCGACCAAGTGAGCTTCTTCATGGTCCGTAGGTCATCCCTCTGCTGCCAGAGCCTATCGACGAAGATCACCCGTTTGAGAACTTTTAGTTATCTATTTTCATTTTATAAATTATGTAAGACAATGGTATGTATATTTTAATTCACTTATATATATATATATATGTTGAAATTGCTCATATATATTTGAAAAGTCTCAGGCGGCTTCGGGAGATGAAACATGTGTATGTGACTGATGAATAAATTCTGTGAATATGGTTAATGAATTATATGAAATGATATTGTTGCCTGAAAAATTCCTGTTGATATTGCTGTTACAACTTTGGCCGTGTGCAATGTATCCACCATCGCACACGTTGCTTCGATTAAGTAGCCTTGGCATTGGATTGCTTGCCGCGCGTGGACTACGCATGAGTTCAACCCTAGTTGTCTCGCTTATCCCCAATCTGCGCATACATCGAATCCTTACTTCTAGTCTCTACGTACATGTGGATGAGTTGCCATGCATATATATATGTCAAAGTCAATCACGAGAGATTCGAGGTCGCCCCCTCTAAATGTCAGTGGATGCTATGCTTGTTTTAGTGTGTAAGCCAACATGCAATCAAGAGTTAAACCGGGTCGATCGAGCTCTTTGCATGAAGCTACGTACCTCCATTCTACGTATACATGAAGCTACGTACCTCTATTCTACGATACCTCTAGCCCTGTAGTTCCTTGACTTAGCACATGAGAAAATAACCTAGTCTATTTCTACTAGCACAAACAAGCTAGTTGCTTCGATTAATTAGCCGTGGCATTGCATTGCTTGCCGCGCGTGGACTACGCGTGAGTTCAACCCAAGTTAGTTGTCTCGCTTATCCCAATCTGCGCATGCATCGGATCCTCACTTCTAGTCTCTACGTGCATGTGGACGAGTTGCCATGCATGTATATATGTCAAAGTCAATCACGCGAGCTTCGAGGTGGCTGCCTCTACAATGTCAACTGCTAGTCTGCTAGTATCGATCAGTGGATGCTGTGCTTGTTTTAGTGTGTAAGCCAACATGCAATCAAGAGTTAAACCGGGTCGCCGTTTGCTTCACTCTTAACATGGACCGAACCGATGATTCGTCGCGAGTACGGACGATCTCTTGATCGAGTTTTAGTTATCACCTCGTCGGACTAGTTGTCCACATACTCGCTCCGTCCCATGATATAAAGCGTATTTTGATTGGTTAAGAGAAAGTTTTAACTAACGGTTACTTCATTAGCACGTGATTTATGTGATATAAAATTGATATCATTAGATTCGTATTCAAAAGTACTTACACTACTAGAATATGTTAATCTACCGAGTGTCTAAACTTTTACCGAGTGTTAGCAATCGGATCGACACTCGGCACCATTTATTTCTTTCCGAGTGCATAGGTAAACACTAGGCAAAGGACTGAAACACTCGGCACATACATACTTTACCGAGTGTCTAGTTTAAACACTCGGTAGATTAAGGACACTCGGTAGATAGCGGACTGAACGACAGTTTTTGGTCGGAGGGAACAGTAAGCGAACGGTTTTTTTGTTACTTTCCCGAGTGTCCGTCGCGCTCACACACGGGAGATAAAAATGACACTCGGGAAACATCAATTTGCACTGGACAGTTTTCTACATCTCGCGGGGAAAGCAGAAATTTGGGAATCCCCTTCACGCACTGCATCTCCCCCAAATCCCCTTCGTCCCGGCTACTCCACCGTCTTCTCCACCGTCCTCTCCCCAGGCCATCCGCCTTCCCCACGCCCACTCCACTTCGCCGGCTGCCTCTCTAACGTCGTCGCCACCACAGCGCCATCCCCCCACGTCACCACGGCGCCGTCCTCCCCCAGGCCGCCGCCCTAATGCCTTCGCCTTTCATGTCGTCCGCCTTCCCCACGTCGCCCTCCCAACGCCGGTCGTCTCCCTAATGCCGTCGCCCCACATGCCATCCGCCTTCCCCACGTCGCCGTCCCCCATACTGGGCGCCTCCCCTTGAATCCTTCGCCTTCCTCATGTCACCCTCCCCCACGCAGGCCGCCTCCCTAATGCCATCGCCCCCCATGGCGTCCGCCTTCCTCATGTCGCCCTCCCCCCACACTGGCCGCCTCCCCATGAATCCTTCACCTTCCCCACGTCACCCTCCCCCACACCGGCCGAATCCCCACCTTCCACGTTGCCTCGCCATCGACCTGTCTGTCCCTCCACCGCTCTCCCCTCAAGCCATCCTCTCTGTGACGAATCTGCCCATCTCCTCTGCCGAAGCCGAAGCTTAGCCGTGGATCCTGGAAGCTGCTGCCCTAGTGACGTTGCAGCCCTCACTTCGTCGTTCTATGTTCCTGACCATCGTGGAAGCTGCATTGCCTTGAGCCAAGAACGACCATTGCCTTCGAGCCAAGAAGCTGCATCTGACAACCCAAGGTATATATGTTGGTAGACCTGAGATTTCTAGAACATTTTGTTTACAATTGAAATAGAACATTGTTTAGTATAAGAATTTTATTGAATTTCATATTTTCGGCTTTGCAACTGGTTAGTGCCTCATTAATCTGTCTATTTGGCCATTCCCTCTCTTCTTTTTGGTAGTGCCCGTTTGTGGAATGGATGGATAGGTCTAGATTTGTCCATTTGTGCAGTGCAATGGTACTGTGTTCTATGGCAGCGTGAAATCAAAGATACTGATGAACTGAATCATGCATTAATGTATCACCGAGCTTACTCTTTTAGTAGAAGGAACATGTGTTCTTTTGGCAAAACTTGTAACTTATACAGTTGACATCATTATGGAACTCAAGGAAGAGTTAGCAGCTGAAAAGGCAGCAAGGCTGCGGATGGAGGAAATAATCCAGGTTTATTGTAGATAGAAAATCAATCATTTAGCTACCTTGGTCCTTTGTTTAATGAAATATTTTCCAAACTGCAGGGCTTAGTGAATGGCACGACTCCAAGGCCACTAGTGACTACATTATCTACTCGGTTTGTTTTCTTCACTTTCTTTGACATTTCCCAACTGCAGGGCATAATGCAACCTTCACATATGTCATTAAAATTGCAGGGAACAGCTGGATCAACTGCAAATCCTAATGTTGTTGACGGTCCAGACGGAGGTAATATATCTAGCCCAGTCAGAGATCGTGTCGAGTCCAATGTCGAGAGGACACCTTAATTTGTCGCCTACACAAAGTAAGTCATTACTACTATTTTTATCCTTATGATTACATCTATAATCTTCCTCTCAGATTTACACATACTCAAAGTACAGCAGTGGATACACATCTATATGTGCTGTTTGCTGAGTTGTCTGTGATGTCCTCTTCATAAGTGATAAAACTACTGCAAAAATTTATATAACTGATGGAAATACTCATTTGGAATAAGAGGAACTTCTCATGATGATGGATGATCCTCTTGGATGCAAATTAACTAGTGAAGATGATGAAACAAATATTTGAAATGTAGTTTCTTAAATGTTTGAAGAGCTCACTCTAATTGAAAGTCTTCAACATTAATGTGACACCATTTTATTGATGAAGAGTATAGTTCATAAATACAATATGAGTACTTTACATCCCTGTTTTTCAGTGCAACTTATGACTTACCAGCATATGGTTGTTTTCATGTTCCAAAATAGCTAGTAGAAGCATCTGACCAAATCAACTTACTCATCGCCTGGGCTTTGCATTCAACTTGGCAGGATGTTTTCTTGCAGCTGTGAAAAGGATGTTTTCTAGTGATAGCAGTTTTCTTCTAGTCACATTCTGGAGCTTGTGATCTATGTCTATATATATGTGCCACCTTTACATGATGACTGAGAGAAGAATAAATAGAATTGATCTCTATTGTTTGCAGATGAGCATTGGGAGTAGCAGATGAGCATTGGGAGCATTGGGAGTAGTTTTGGATTGTCAAATGCATGTTAACTTGTGTATGTGTGTAACAGCCTTGGGCTATGTGAATTATGATTATGGAACCTGATTGTGGAACCTGATTAACTTGTGTATGTGTGTAGCAGATGATACTTGGGAGTAGTTTTCTTCTTGGATTGTGGAACCTGATTGTGTATTATGATTATGGAACCTGCTATGTTTATTTGTTGTATATGTTATCTAGAAAATATTTATAATTTTGTTTTTGGTATATGCTTATATATTATTGGATTATCAAACATGGGGTTTGCCATATATGTTATGTAGAAAATATTTGGGAGATCAATTATGAATTTAAGAGTGGCAGTAGGGGTTATGGAATGGCAATAGGATGAGCTGGAATGTGTGCTATTGGGCTAGAATGATCCCAAGGTCTGAATGCATGGCCCAGCCCAAAAAAACGTTCCCGAGTGCCAATAACACTTGGGAAAGGATGACAGGTGGCACCACAAAGATGTAGCTGTGCAGCAACAGCTAAACTCTTCCCTGAGTATCGGACACTCGATACACTATCCGTTACCGTTTTTGACAAGCTGTGCACGAATTATGTCCCATGTGTCAGATATTCCCGAGTGTTCCTAGACACTCGGTGTCGCGGGTGTTCGCGGCAATATCCATTTGTTATAGGATCGTCGGGATGCGTGTATGGAAGATCTAGGCGGTGCACACAAGAACTTTTACCCAGGTTCAGGCTCTCCAAATATGGAGATAATACCCTACTCCTGCTGAATGTATTTGATGTCCTTGCGTGAAAAAGGGAGTACAATAGGAATGAGAGAACGTAAGGTCTCCAGTTCAGCCCGCTTCTGCATGGAGGGCTCGGCCTTATATAGGCCTGCGCATCAGCCGACTCGGTCATTCGGCTGAACTACAGTTACTGTCCTAATTAACTGACATTTATATCTGGTAACCGTCCGAGTAACACCAGTCTTCATGCCGGCTGAAACGTATGCCTTGATGAGTTGTAACGCCTGTCTTAATGGCACCCAGACGTTGTACCATGGCAGGCTGTTCTTGGGCCTTCGTCCGAATAGGCCTTTGCGAAGTTGTTGGGCCTACACCCGAGTGGGCCTTGCCAGGCTTGCTGGGCCGACTCGAGTCATTGGGCCTACCCGGTTGGGCTTCCCTCGTCAGTAGCCCCCGAGTACTTCGAGGTCTTGACACGGATGCTGAGTGGCGAGCTAGTCGTTTGTGCCCGAATTACGAGTGGAGAGACCTTGATGGACTCCTGCAATACCTGAAAAGTAGGTTAAATATGTGCTAAGTATTAAGAACTCAATGATACCCGCATTTTCCGACTGAGGAAATCGGCTTGTGGCCTTCCGGGAGGCGTATCATGAATTCCGAGTGAATCCGAGGTAACGTCTGGCTTATCCGAATGAACGGTTACCATCTTGTGCCCGCAGGGGGGACGCCCTCGATTTTCAACTTCGGAACCGAGTCCTCGAACTCCGACACTGATCCCTGAATTCGTGAGCCATTTTGCACCGCTGTGGCATTCGGCTCAGATTCAAGGATCCTGTTATTCCGCTGTGGATGCCGGATTCGTCCTTAGCTTGGTGTTGCCGAGTGACCTGGAAACCCTGTTGGGTCGGTCATCAGCACCCTTTTTGCAGAGCTAATCTGCTTCCGAGTTTGGCGGCTTGTGCGCCTCGGAATTACTTGATGAAGTCGGATGATCTGTGACGTGTCCCAGGGGGCTATGCCGACTGTTGAGTCGTCACCCGAGCACACCCGACTCTGATTGAGTCGGACTCGGTTTTAAGCCGACTGGTGCCACAGCATTGTTTTGTCCGAGACGTCGCATCAGCATTTAATGCGCGCAACCGGTTGGGCAGAGTGTTCGCAGCGCCATGATTTCGCCTCGAGTCACGCGCGAAGCGTGCCCCGCGACATGCGCTGCTGCTCTGATTTCGCGCGTCGTCCGAGGCGACGGCTCATCATGTCTGCACTCGAATCACGCAAACGACGCGCGCGAGACGAGGGCTGACGTAATGTTAGCCGGTCACGTCGCCTGGAACTCCGCGTCGTGGCGAAAAAGGCGCCCGAATCCTGCGGGTTCGCGCGCGCGCGGGACGGCGGTTGCCTCGGTAGTTTCCCCGCCACGTCGGACGCACGACCGCCGGCGGTTGGACTCCTTTGTCTATAAAAGGGGACCGCGGAGACGTCGACATTCTCATCTGCTTTTGCCCTTCGTCTTCCTCGCGTCCAAAGCTCTCGCTTCCAAAGCCCCGCCACCGCACACTCGAGAAGAAACTCGCTCGCCGCCGTCACCCATCATCCGGCGACCATGTCTCGCGTCGCCAGCAAGGGCAAGAAGGTCGTTGCCTCCGCTTCCGCCCCCGCCGCCGACTGGAATAAAGGGGATTGGATCCCTCGGTCATCATCGACGAGCTCTTGATCGAGTTCGCCCGCAAGGGCATGCTGCCGCCGCGGACTATCAGCAACTGGCGGGCGCCGTACAAGGAGAAGAAGCCGCTCCAAATGAGCACGAGCGAGTGATGCTCGTTCCGTTCATGGAGCGTGGACTCAAGCTGCCGCCGCACGACTTCTTGCGCGGTTTGCTATTCTTCTACGGTCTGCAGCTTCATCACTTGAGCCCCAATGGCATTCTGCACATCACGTGTTTCATCACGCTGTGCGAATGTTACTTGGGAACTCAGCCGCACTGGGGACTTTGGAAGAAAATCTTCACTGTCAAGGCGCAGCCCATCAAGGCCGGCGGCCGACTGGCAGTTTGCGGGGGAGTTAGCATTCAAGTCAAACCCGGCACCGGGTACTTCAAGATGCAATTTCCGGACACCATCCGGAAATGGCAGGATGGGGTGGTTCTACTGCCCGGACGAACGTACGCCGACTGCCATGATGGTCTAACCCCCATACACTGAAGACCCTCCTGTCTGGGTGAAGCGCTGGAGCACCAAGCCATCCAACGGGGAGATGCCTGAAGTCGACCGGCTCACGAAGAAGATCGCGAGACTCCAGAAGCTGGGTCTCACAGGCCCGGACATCATCGCCACCTGGCTGGTTCGGCGCATCCAGCCCCTTCAAGCCCGGGCGCACCCGATGTGGGAGTACTCGGGCCACCATGACTCGACGAGGGTCTCGTCCGAAGATCTTTCTGATGACAACTTCTTGGAGATCTTGAAGACCTTGACGAAAGAAAGAACAGGGCTCACTCGGTCGCCCCAGGTTCTTCCTTATTCGCGTGCCAACCCGGCCCCGGATGTAAGTAACTTATAATCCGAGTCAGGCTCTTGGTCTTTTTAACTTGCTTGCTTCTTCTAACGCCGAGTTTTTGGTGCTGCAGAACTATCTGAACTTCAACTCCACGCCGCCTCTCCCTGAGCAAGACTCGGCTCCGGCAGCGCTGGAGAATGCCGAAGTCGAAGAGGAAACCCCCGAGGCCGGTAACCAAAACGACCCGGACTTGGATTCCGAGTCCGGAGGGTCGTATGAACTCACCAAGCGGAGCCGCGACGACGGCGCATCCGGATCTCAAGTCCCGGACGCTGGAACGGAGCCGGTTCGAACGGAACCGGCTGCCAAGCGGATCCGGGTTGCCGCTACCGGCCCCACTACGCAGGCTCCGGATCCTGTGCAAGCCACAGCTGCCAGTGGGGGGCGCCGGCTTCAGCTCCTGCCCAAGCCACGCCTCCCAGCCGAGTGGCGCAGGTTCCAAAACCTGCCGCCAATCCGAAAAAGAAAACTATCCCCACCACAACCAGGTACGAGTCTTGCCTCATGCCCTAGGCGCTGTAGGTTTTCAAGGTATTGAAGTCGGTTTCTCTTTGCTCCGCAGAGTCCAAAAGAAGTTTTCCGACAAAGGAGATGCTTCATCCGGTACGTCGACGGCTCCGACTCCAGTGCGGCTACCAGCGTCGACTCCAGCACCGACTCCGGCTGCAGTCGAGTCCAGCGTGCCAGCGCCAACCATCCCTGCCGCGGGGTCGGAGTCGGCCGCGGCTGCGGGAGTCGCTACACCTCCGGCTGCAACGCTGCAACCGAGTTCCCCCATGTCTCAGCCTGCCGTGGTTGAGGCCCCGGAGCCGGTTGTGCGTGCTGGGTCCTCCGAAGCTCCGGCGGAGGATCCTCAACGCCAACCGAACCCGACCATTGAGGAGACAACGGAGCCGGCTGCTGTAGCTGGGACCGACTCCTCTGAGCCGGCGGGTGAAAGCCGAAGGACAGCTCGTCACTGAGTTACCTTCAGTGACCGAGCCGCACCAGCCTCCGGCTCCGACTCCCTCATCTCAAGTGCTGGTGCCGGCTTCTTCAAGTGACCTTGTCCCGGCGCTGCTGCTACCGAGTTGCAGCACGAGGGACTTGGCCAGTGCGGAGGAAGCTACGAACCGCGTCGCCGCCCTCAGCTCCAAGCTCAGGGATTTTGCCGACGCGGCTAAGTCCTTGGCGGACTCAGCCGAGGTTTTGGAGACCTCCGTCGGGGTAAGTGTCTTCAAATCTTCAAATTTTGTTTTATTTTCCAACACTGGGAGCACGTTCTGTGCACCCAGTGGGTGTAGCCCCCGAGTCTCTAGCCGACTGACTGAGTCGGCTTGAGACTTATAAATTCGGTACTAACTTTTCCTTCACCAGGCTGCAATCCGACTGGGCGGAAACACCCAGTCCTTATGGAAAGAAATGCCTCGTTGGAGAAGGCATTGGAGGAGGAGAAGGCGAAGAACCGGCAGCTCGAGGAGAAGCTTGCCGCCCCTCAAGAGTAAGTGACCGAGTCTTCAACCTTTTCTCCTTGAAATTTTCTGTGATATTGACTTTGCTGAGTCGGCAGACCTCGAAGCTGAAAATGCTCAACTCAAGAAAGAGGTGAACTCGAGGATCCGGCTGCAACAGTCGCCCAACGACTCGATGCCAAAGCAGCCGAGTATGAGGACAAGATGCGCGCTGCCACAAGCTTAAGTCGGACTACGACAAGCTGGTGAAACAGTACGAACAGTCGCAGTCGGCGAACAAAAAGCTGCAGCTTCCATCGACGACTTCTCCCGGCTGATGGACGAGTCGCAGAAGCGACACGAGGCAACCATCGCCGACTGGGAAAGGCGTGAGAGGGATCTCATTGGCGAACTTAAAAAAGCCAATGAAACTTTACTCGGTAAGCCCCCGAGTCTTTTGCTTCTTTCCTTTTGTATGATTCCTTGTCCATTTCCTTAGCAATAATTTGTTTCTCAGAGGTTTGCCCAGAACTGGAGGAGCGAGCCCAGGCAGGCGGCGCTCCGACTCCGCGCACTCTCTGACCCGGCCATGTCGGTACTCGACGCACTCTGGACTCCGGAGATGATGGCCGAATGCGTCGTGACAGTGCAAGACCGGCTCCTCCAAGTCAAGAGCTTGGTGGACAACTTCAAGTCGGCTGCTCAAAACCTTTGTGTCAAGCTCTGGCCTGGAGAGGAGCCGAGTTTCCAGCGTCTTCGCCCTCGCCAACAAGCTCTCACTGGGCCCTGCAGAAGTCGAAGAGTGGAAGGAGTCGGCCGCCCGCTCAGGAGCTGGTATGGCACTGGCCATGGTGCTGGCCCATCACCCGGACGCGGATGTTGACAGCATCTCCGCTGGTGCCCGCCCCCATCAACGAGGCAGGGCAGTCGGGTCGACCCCATGGAGCTTCTTCCCCGAGTCCGCGCCGCCGCCAGCCGGATTGCTAGCTTCACCGACCTGGAGGAGCGCGTTGAAGCCACTCCAGAGGAATAAAAAATCATAATGTAATATCTCTCGGTATGCGAGTAAGAAATTGTAAAAACTTTTGCAATGAATGAAGATGCTTTTTGATCCATTTTATTGGTTTACGCAAGTTACTTGAGTCGTCCACATTTGTTTTTCACGCCGAGTCGGATCCTTTCGCGTGCAGGCCGACCTTTAGCTTTTGCTCTTGCCAACCGGACAGCCGGGTTGCGCCTGTAGTTGGGGACGAAGAGTGGGCCTTAGGTACCGTACACGTTTACTTAGACGCTCGTGTAGAAACAAAGCTAGGAAACTCGAAATAACTTGCGCCGAGTGAGAGATCACCCAGTGGGTGGCTTCCGGGTGTTGCCGAAAGGAAGCCACTCGATTTAGTTGACGTAGCCCCCGGGAATTGCCCATAGTAGCGTAGTCGGAAAATGAAAAATGCTCCCGAGTGCCGCTCGAAGGAAACAAGTTTTTTATTCATAATGAAAACAATGGACTATTTTGAAGTACAAAGTTTAAGTGTAGAAGGGACGCAGCTGTGCAATGTTCCACGTCCGTTCTGTGACTGCGCCGGTTGCCGGGTCCTCCAGTCGGTACGCGCCGTTGTGAAGCACCTGGTTGACGATGAATGGCCCCTCCCAAGGCGGAGACAATTTGTGCATGCCAGCCTTGTCTTGAATGAGTCGGAGGACCAGATCTCCTTTGTTGAAGGCGCGGCCCCGGACTTGCCGACTGTGATATCGGCGCAGATTCTGCTGGTAAATAGCGGAGCGAGCAAGGGCAAGCTCCCGCGCTTCTTCGAGGAGATCAAGATCATCTTGCCGGGCCAACTCGGCATCCTTCTCCACGTATGCTGCGACCCGCGGGAGTCATGGAGGATGTCACTCGGCAGGACGGCTTCAGCTCCATAAACCATGAAGAAAGGCGTGTAACCAGTCGACCGGTTTGGAGTCGTCCGCAGACTCCACAGGACAGACGGGAGCTCGTCAATCCAGGAGCCGGCAGCCCGCTGCAACGGGACTAATAACCGGGGCTTGATGCCTTGAAGAATGAGCGCGTTGGATCGTTCGACTTGGCCGTTGGACTGCGGATGAGCCACGGAAGCAAAGTCAATTCGAATCCCATGATCCCGACAAAATTGGCGAAAAACTTCAGCGGCGAAGTTCGAGCCATTGTCAGTGATGATGCTGTGAGGAATGCCGAATCGGAAAATTACTCCCTTCATGAAATTGACGGCAGTCGGGCCGTCGAGCTTCATGATTGGCTTAGCCTCAATCCACTTCGTAAACTTGTCGACTGCCACAAGGAGATGAGTGAAACCTCCTCGGGCTTTCTTCAGTGGGGCCCACCATGTCGAGTCCCCACACGGCAAAGGGCCACGTGATGGGGATTGTCTTGAGCGCAGTAGCCGGCATGTGCGACTGGCGAGCATGTCTTTGACACCCTTCGCACGTGCGAACGAGGTCTTCAGCATCAGTGTGCGCTGTGAGCCAGAAGAATCCGTGTCGAAAAGCTTTAGCGACCAAAGCCCTTGATGAAGCATGGTGGCCGCAGAGTCCCGAGTGAATTTCCTCGAGCAATGTACGACCTTCTTCCGGTGAAATGCAGCGCTGGAATACTCCAGTTGTGCTGCGCTTGTAAAGCTCACCATTGATAATAGTGTAGGACCGGGCACGGCAGACAATGCGGCGGGCCTCAGTCGGATCGTCCGGCAATTCTTTGCGCAGAAAGTAAGCAAGGAACGGCTGGGTCCAAAGAGGAATAACCACCAAGACGTCCTCGAGTGCCGGGTGGGCCAACTCAGGGTGGGGCGAGTCGGCCTCGATTGAGTCAGTTGCCGACTCTATCTTGATGGATGGCTGAAAAAGTTGCTGAAGGAAGACTCCCGGCGGCACTTTTTCACGGGCCGAGCCGATCCGGGCCAGAGAATCGGCAGCATCATTATCAGCACGGCGAACGTGATGAAGCTCAAGGCCATCAAAGTGTCCCTCTAGCCGGCGCACAGCGGCACAATATGCCGCCATGGTCGGATCTTTGGTATCCCAAGCCTTCATCACTTGCTGTACCACCAAATCCGAGTCGCCGCGACAAAGCAGTCGGCGAATGCCAAGCGAGACTGCAATGCGCAGTCCGTGCAGCAACGCCTCGTATTCCGCCACATTGTTGGAGGCGGCGAAATGGATCTGCAGCACGTAATGAAGCTTGTCGCCTTTGGGAGAAGTCAACACGACTCCAGCCCCCGTGCCCGCGAGCATCTTCGAACCGTCGAAGTACATGACCCAGTGCTCCGTATGGAGTTGAGTCGGAAGGGATTGGTTCTCAGTCCATTCGACGATGAAGTCGGCAAGGGCTTGAGACTTGATGGCCTTGCGAGGCTCGTAGCTGATGTCATGCGGCATAAGTTCTATTGCCCACTTAGCGACTCGGCCAGTGGCATCCCGATTGTTGATGATGTCAGACAAAGGGGCATGACTCACCACGGTAACCGAGTGGGCCTGGAAATAGTGCACCAGCTTCCGAGTCGCCAGAAACACACCGTAAACGAGCTTCTGGTAATGCGGGTAGCGCTGCTTCGACTCGGAAAGCACTTCGCTGACATAGTAGACGGGTCGTTGCACCTTTTGAACTCGGCCTTCTTCTGATCGTTCCACTACTAGCACAATGCTAACCACTTGATTCGTGGCAGCGATGTACAACAGCATGGGTTCACCCTCCATTGGTGCAGCAAGGACTGGAGGTGTTGACAGAAGACGCTTGAGATCTTCGAAGGCTTGCTGAGCTTCATCCGTCCACTGGAAAGAGTCGGATTTCTTGAGAAGTTGGTAAAAAGGCAAGGCCTTCTCACCGAGTCGGGCTATGAACCGACTTAGAGCAGCAATGCACCCGGTTAGGCGCTGGACTGCCTTCAGGTCCTTTGGCTTGCCCATCTTGATGATGGCATCAAGTTTATCCGGGTTCGCTTCGATCCCTCGCTCGGAAACGATGAAGCCGAGTAACTTGCCAGCCGGAACCCCGAAGACGCACTTCTCCGGGTTAAGCTTCATGTCGAACCTCCTGAGATTGGCAAAAGTCTCGGCCAAGTCGGTCAAGAGATCCGCGTTCTTCTTGGACTTCACCACTATGTCATCGACATATGCCTGGACATTTCTACCTATCTGGTCGTGTAAACACTTTTGCATACAGCGTTGATATGTAGCACCAGCATTTTTCAAACCAAAAGGCATCGTGATGTAGCAGAAAGCCCCAAACGGGGTGATGAAAGAAGTTTTTATTTGATCAGACTCTTTCATCTTAATCTGGTGGTAGCCTGAATAGGCATCCAGAAAACATAAGCGTTCACAACCGGCCGTAGAGTCAACAACTTGATCAATACGGGGTAAAGCGAACGGATCCTTGGGGCATGCTTTGTTTAAGGATGTGTAGTCCACACACATGCGCCAAGTTTTGTTCTTCTTAAGAACCAGGACCGGGTTAGCTAACCAGTCCGGGTGAAAAACTTCTTTGATGAACCCGGCGGCGAGGAGTCGGGCGATTTCTTCTCCGATTGCTTTGCGTCGGTCTTCAGCGAAGCGACGGAGAGACTGCTTCACTGGCTTTGCATCTTTGGCGACGTTGAGGGAGTGCTCGGCGAACTTCCTTGGAATGCCCGGCATGTCAGAAGGCTTCCATGCGAAGATGTTCCAATTCTCACGAAGGAAGTCGACGAGCGCGCCTTCCTATTTGGCCTCAAGGTCAGTCCCGATGTGGACCGTCTTGGACGGGTCCTCGGGATGGACCTGGACACGTTTCGTGTCCTTGGCCGACTGGAAGGTGGACTCGGTTGCCGCCTTCTTGCTGGGTGGCGGTTGATCCGAGTCGGTGGAAGCTTGAATGTTCTCCAACTCCTGAGCCGCGATAAGGGACTCGGCTATGTCCGCACTGGCGAGATCGCACTTGTTTGAGCGCTCAAAGTCGCCAGTGATGGTAATAACGCTTTTGGGACCCGGCATCTTCAGCTTCAGGTACGTGTAACATGGCCTAGCCATAAATTTGGCATAGGCCGGCCGGCCAAAGATCGCATGGTATGCGCTCTTAAAGCCGACTACCTCGAAGGCCAATGTCTCGACCCGGAAGTTGTTCGGCTCACCGAACACAACTTCCAGGGAGATTTGACCCAGAGGCCTGGCGCACTTCCCAGGAACTATTCCATGGAAAGAAATGTTACTGGGGCGAAGTTGGGTCTCCGACACTTGCATCCTCTTCAGGGTATCGACGAAGATGATGTTTATGCTGGAGCCCCCGTCCATCAGGACCTTGCGGAGCTTGAATCCTCCGACCTGGGGATCCACCACCAAAGGGTGCTTGCCCGGGTGGGGGATTCGGTCGGGGTGATCGAGTCGGCTGAAGCCGACTGGCACCTCGGACCAGTCCAGCCATTGTGGGACTGCTGGCATCGTCGCGTTGACCTCGCGACAACGCAGCTTCCGACCCCTTTTGGAGTCAGATCCTTGAAAAATCATGAGTACCCCCCTTTGAGGGGGATACTGTGCGGCGCCGCCTCCTGCAGCGGAGCCTCCTTCGCCATCGGCATCCGGCTCGGGTTGTTTTTCCTCCCGCAAACGCTGCAGGAAGCTACAGTCCCGAGTCGAGTGCCCCGCCTTATAGTTGGCGGTACTGTGGAAGGAGCAGGGCCCGTCGAGGACCTCCTCAAAAGTAAGCTTTGGCGCCTTGCGCTGTTGCCAAGGGCGCTCCTTCTTTTGGTTAGCGTCGCCGCGCTGGGGGCCACGCTCAGCAGACGCAACCAAGTCGGCTCCGCTAACCCCGTCTCCGCCAGCCTTCCGCTTCGGGGGCCGATCGTCCGCACGCTTCCGACCCGAGTCGGCGGGAACTTTTCAGCTCGAAGACTCGGCTTTTGCCTTGCCTTTGTCTTCGTATCGCATGGCTTCCTCACCCGTGGCGTACTTGCTGGCGACTTCCATGAGTCGGCCCATGGTCTGAATGTTAGACCGGGCCAACTTGTGTTTGAGAAGCTCGTATTTGACTCCCTGGGAGAAAGCCTGAATGGCCTGCATCTCGGTGACGTCCTCGATCGAGTTGCGCAATCGAGTCCAGCGCTGAATGTAGTCGCGGACCGACTCGCCCTTCTCCTGGACGCAGAGCCACAAGTCTTGGGCGTTCCCAGGGCGCTTGTACGTGCCCTCAAAGTTCTTGACGAAGGCCTCTTGGAGGTCCCTCCAGTCGTAGATGCTATCTTCAGGCAGGCTGTTAAGCCACGCCCG
Organism: Stipa capillata; assembly: GCA_019208055.1. Classification (NCBI taxonomy): domain Eukaryota; kingdom Viridiplantae; phylum Streptophyta; class Magnoliopsida; order Poales; family Poaceae; genus Stipa; species Stipa capillata. Next base: position 775,838 of record JAGXJF010000087.1, on the reverse strand, counting down.
AGCCAACCCTTCCAGCATCAGGGGTAGGCTTCGGAGGGCGACACGCTCGTTGCCTCCTCCTATGTTGCAAGCGACCAAGTAATCGGCAAGCCAAGTTTCTGGCTTGGCGGTGCCGTCATACTTGTCGACGCCGCTTGCAATTCGGAACCGATCCGGAAACGGTTCGGACCGAATTCGCCTGCTGAAGCAAAGCGGTCCGGTGGAGGCAGAGCTGCCCGGCTGGTTAACTTCGCCGGCGCGTCGCTCAGCCCGCACCCGGGCTGCCCGCCGTCCCTCGATGTCATCGCGGGCATCGTTCGCTCGAAGAGAGCCGGCTCGCCGCCGCTCAGCCTGGAGCCGGTTAATCTCCAGGCGAGCGTCAGGCCGGTTCGTGGATCGACTCGGTTGAGACGATCCGACTGTGACGGGGCGACTCGGAGCTCCTGAGGGCCGACTCCGAGTCTCTTGGGAAGCCAGCCGGTTGCTAACCGACCCGGCTTCGTTTTGTTGTTCCACCGCCGTCTTCATCAGAGTGATGACTCGGCGGTGGATTTCCGCCGCGGGGCCGTCTGCTGGAGGTGGCAATGAGTCGGCCAGCGCGGTGGCCGCGAAAAGGTTCTGGGCCGGTGTTTGATAGACAAGGACACCGTCCTGTTGTCGTCCGAAAAGTGGGGCCCGAGTAGCCCGACTCCTCCGGGCGGCCGAAGAAGTTCGCCGGTTCGCGCGGCTGCGTGAACCGTGTGGGTCATTCGGTTGTCGATCTTGCTGTTCGAGTGCCGCCCGCTCTTGATCGAGGCGTGCTCGTTCTGCAAGGAGAGCTTGCCGAGAAGCCTCCAAGGCCCTCTCGGCATCCGATTGTCCGTTGATGGGCGTATGCAGGTGCTCATGGGCTGCCCTGGCTGCCGCTGCTGCAGACGTTGCCGCATCCTCTGCGGCGCCATCCCCAACCACATACACCTCAGCGGAGGCGGTATGGCTGTGCGAACTCTCGTCCCCCTCGGATTCGGATCCCAGGATGGAGAGGAGAGATACGGCGCCCACCATGGCGACGAACCTGAAATATTCCTCGCCCTTGCCCGAGGCTGGAGGAGATCCGAGCCGGAGCTCAGGCTCCTCCTCCACGGTAAGGCACGGACGCGGATCTTGGAGATGTAATTGGCCGAAAGCGTCGGCCAAGAAGTGAAGGCCGCCGAAGATGAACTCCGAGCCTTCAGAATGCGCGACAGGCGACATGTTGCCGATGATGAGCTTGTCGCCGGTCGCTGGAGAAGATCCCGCCTGGATCGTAGCTCCAAAACACGCGCCCCCTACCTGGCGCGCCAACTGTCGCGGGGTGTTCGCGGCAATATCCATTTGTTATAGGATCGTCGGGGATGCGTGTATGGAAGATCTAGGCGGTGCACACAAGAACTTTTACCCAGGTTCAGGCTCTCCAAATATGGAGATAATACCCTACTCCTGCTGAATGTATTTGATGTCCTTGCGTGAAAAAGGGAGTACAATAGGAATGAGAGAACGTAAGGTCTCCAGTTCAGCCCGCTTCTGCATGGAGGGCTCGGCCTTATATAGGCCTGCGCATCAGCCGACTCGGTCATTCGGCTGAACTACAGTTACTGTCCTAATTAACTGACATTTATATCTGGTAACCGTCCGAGTAACACCAGTCTTCATGCCGGCTGAAACGTATGCCTTGATGAGTTGTAACGCCTGTCTTAATGGCACCCAGACGTTGTACCATGGCAGGCTGTTCTTGGGCCTTCGTCCGAATAGGCCTTTGCGAAGTTGTTGGGCCTGCACCCGAGTGGGCCTTGCCAGGCTTGCTGGGCCGACTCGAGTCATTGGGCCTACCCGGTTGGGCTTCCCTCGTCACTCGGGAAATATCAACCCCCCCTCCCGAAGGTTACTGAGAAAGTACTCAGGGAAGGAAAACTTTCCCGACTTTAATATCCCAAGTGCTATTTACCGAGTGTGTACCTTCGGGAAATATATTCCCGAGTGTTTGTGCTGTGTCCCGAGTGTCCTTGGCACTAGGGAAATTAGCAAATTTTGGTAGTGTTACTTATAATTGTGTTGGGGGAGTCCAGCTAAGCCCTCAGGCCGAGGTACCCCCCTTCTTTTGTACGTATTATGTTTAACAAGTACTATGTTCTACAGGGATCTTCGATGGGCTTTGGACGGTGCGAAGTCGTCCCGGTAAGGCGATGTAGGTACATGAGCAGGGAGTAAGTCGGCCGCCACGGACGAGGTGAGAGGGCACCTCGGCTAGGACGAGAAGGAAGGAGAGGTGAGTTCGTCCAGCAAGGACGACGCACGGGCACAGAGGACGGCAAGGGCGGAGACGGGCCGTACCGGCGAGGCGAATCTAGGAATATGCCGGCGCATATAGTAGGTAGCGACGAGGTGGAGAGTACATATTCGGCCGACGTAACCTTTTAGGGGGTAGCAATGTATTTACACTTGTAAACCAGTTTTGCCTATATAAGGGCAAGTTGGCACCCCATATGAGCGAGAGAAAAACACACTTCCACTACGCATTCACCAAAATCCCTTTCTGTCTTCGGCGGTAGCTGGGTAAAGGCCCCGTGGATATTTGGCTTCGTTCCCCAAGTCTCCCCCTAGCACCTCGGTCTCCCGACCCGGGGTGCCCAAACTTACTATCCGAGAGACATCTCGCCGAAAAATTGTGACCAACTATTATATAAACAACATATTAATAGAGTAACCGATGGTCAGAGCAATGTCTTAACCAATCAAAATACGTCTTACATTATGAGACGGACGCAGTGTAATGTTGATGGCCGAAATCCTTTATGGGTCGATCGAGCTCTTTGCATGAAGCTACGTACCTCCATTCTACGTAGACACGAAGCCAAGAGCCTGGAAGGAGAGGACGTCCAGAGCTTACGCAGCTCGAGGATAAAACCGATGGCATATCAGCTAAACCCCTTTGAAGTCTTCTACTTGCAAGTAGTGCATTAACTAATTAGCTAGGATAGCATGTGAAGAGTAAGAAAAGGAAAGGACGTGATAAGGTGGTAATCACTTCATTAATTACATCATATAGTCAAAGTCAACAAACTACACGACGCTAATTCTTTCTTAACTTCACTGTAGTTATTTTAACCAGGTTCATGCGCCACAACATAACAAGGTTCATGCGTGGGACTGAAGATCAATGTACCTATATTTCAGCTACGCACATAGCCGTTTCGCGTAACCTAAAAATAGCAAGTCCGTGATACAGTCCGCGTTAAGCACCCACATACATCGCATACGCCTCACACATCACACACACGTCGCCTGCCCCGAAGTGTGGCAACCAGCCGAAAAGTTACCTTTGGAGTGCGAGGCTCGGTGGGGACCGCGCTAGGGACGTGCAGTCCGGCGGAGGCCTTTGGTAGATCAGCAGCGTCGGGGCCGACAACACGGGAGGTCCAGCACTGACGGAGGCAACAACAGCACCGGCGGCAACGCTGCCTAGTCTGCGGCGGTGTGGCTTGGTGGAAGGGTGGCCGGGCCGAGGAGAGTTTGGCGCGCGGCGGCTGTGGGCCGGAGAGGCCGACCGCGATGGAGACAGGAGCAGCGGACGGGGGCGCCGAGACTGGGCCCCGGAGCTGATACGAAGGCCTGCGGTGCTTGGGCCGCTGCGAGGACGGGGCCGGGCTGCAGGAGCGTCGGGGTCGGGCTGCGGGAACAGGCCGCCGACGCCGAAGCCGGGATGTGGGCCGCCGGGGCCGGGCCGTAGGAGCGTCGGGGTCGGGCTGCGGGAGCCGGCCGCTAACGCCGAGGCTAAGCTGCAGGAGCGTTGGGGGCGAGGGCTGCAGAGCTCCCGGCGGTGGCCTGAGCGGCCCAAGCGGCCGGAGCGGCGGCGCTCGGGCGGAACACGGGTGCCGAGCGGCGCAGGCGGCTGGAGCGGCGGCACTTGGGGCGGAGCTCGGGGCCGAGCAGCTCAAGCGACTGGCGCGGCGTAGCTCGGGGGCCGAGCGGCTCAAGCAGCCGAGGCGCTGCGCAGCGGCCCACGGGAAACGGAGTGGGCAGCGGCCAGAGCTGGGCCGCGGGTCGGCTGTCGGGTGCAGAAGGCAGCGGCGGCTCGGCTGGCTCACGTGGGGCAAGGCCGCGGCTCAGTCGGCAGCTGCGAGAGGCGATGGCTTGACCGGCGAACGCGGGAGAAGGCGCTGGCTCGCCCGACGGGCGTGGGGGGGAAGCCTGCGCGGGCCGGAGCAGTCGGCGCGGACGGAAGACGGGGCGGCCGGTGCGGGCTGGGGCTGTGGGCGTGGGCCGGGGCGGCCGGCGTGGGCGGGAGCGGGGTGGCCGATGTGGGCGGGAGCAAGGGGATGGGAGGGGGCGGTTGCGGCGGATGGGGTATATCAACCCCTCCCTCCAAACCGACTTAAGCCAAAATGGGCCTTGGCCCATTAGGGTTGGGGAGGTTGCCTGATAAGAAAAAAGAGAAAAAGGAAGAAAGGGGAGAAGAAAGGAAGAAAAGGAAAAAAGGAAGAGAAGAAGAAAAAGTAAGAAAAAGGAGAAGAAAAGGAAGAAAAGGAAGAAAAAAAGAAGAAAAAGAAAAGGGGATAAAAAGAAAGAAGAGAAAAGAAAAAAAAGGGGAGGGAGAAGTCGTCAGCCCGGCCTGCGCGCCAACCCCTCGGAATTGGTGCATCGGCTCGGACGGGCGTCACTCGACCGCCCAAACTGGCAAGGGGCTACTGTTGGGGGAAGGGTCCCCGCGCTACCCCGAACTGACGGGCTTCACCTTGACAACGGCAAGGTCCCCCTCGTCGTGTCGACACGTCGTGCTTGACATCATCGTGTTCCGCCGGCATCACCAGCAATGTCGAGGCCGAGCTTTGTCCCGGCGGACGTCAGGGCTGCGCCCCGTCCTGGCAGACATCAGGGCTACGTTTCATCCCGGCAACCAGGACATCACGTTGTCATAATAGCGAATATTAGGATATTAGAGTATTTGAATATTCTATAAAGATTCTTGTAAAAAGTCCAGAATACCCCTGGGGTGTGTTGCTGCCCAAATGGCATAATTGTAATCTCTCACATCCCTCCCTCAACCCCTATAAATAGGACCCGGGGAGGAGAGATGGGGGCCCAGATTTCTCCGATATAAACCATAATCCCTGAAATGAATACGAGGGTTTTCACTTCGCTCCGACACGGGAATTTCCATTTATCCTCGACGCGAGCGTTTCACGTTTCGCCTCGTTGGTCGAGTAACTCGCGCTTCTCCCCGACGGATACTACACTTCCTCGAACTCCTTCGGTACCCCCAGAGGTCGACGTAACCGATCGGGGGTGCCTAAAGTATACTGTCTAGTCCCGTAGCTACGACAGTTGGCAAGATACGACAATGTTTATTCACCATCAGGTAGCCGAGTAACCGACAATCACACTGCAAACAAGAACAAGAACCGAAACAAGAACAATCACACCATCTCTGCTTGGGAAAGAACAAGATTTGTTAACATACATTGCGTCGCAGCTGGTTGAGCCCGTCATAGCAGTCTATCAGGATGTAACCGTTCCTCACCGCCGGAGCTGCACACGGAGAGCGGGGGATTAAGACCAATCATCACCAGTTCACCGCATGTCAAGCAAAGCACAAACCACGTGAGGGCTCACACCACAATGCAACAACTCCTCACCTTCACAAAATTGAAGCACATAGAGGGTTTCAGTATTGAAACAACTATTCACACTTCGTGCATTTCTCGATAAATAGTAGGGAGGGAGTATTTAGTATATTGTTCATAGGCTCGCTAGGCATTCAGCCTGATGAGAGAGACGACACCGAGAGAACGTACTCTCGGTACAATAAGCAAAACATGCCAGTAGAGCGAGTTGCAGTACAACGATACCTAGCCCTGTAGTTCCTTGGCTTAGCACATGAGAAAATAATCTAGTCTATTTCTACTAGCACAAGCAAGTTGCTTCGATTAATTAGCCGTGGCATTGCATTGCTTGCCGCGCGTGGACTACGCATGAGTTCAACCCCAGTTAGTTGTCTCGCTTATCCCAATCTGCGCATGCATCGGATCCTCACTTCTAGTCTCTACGTGCATGTGGACGAGTTGCCATGCATGTATATATGTCAAAGTCAATCACGCGAGCTTCGAGGTGGCTGCCTCTACAATGTCAACTGCTAGTCTGCTAGTATCGATCAGTGGATGCTGTGCTTGTTTTAGTGTGTAAGCCAACATGCAATCAAGAGTTAAACCGGGTCGCCGTTTGCTTCACTCTTAACATGGACCGAACCGATGATTCGTCGCGAGTACGGACGATCTCTTGATGGAGTTTTTAGTTGTCACCTCGTCGGACTAGTTGTCCACATAGTCGCTCCGTCCCATGATATAAGGCGTATTTTGATTGGTTAAGAGAATATTTTAACTAACAGTTACTTCATTAGCACGTGATTTATGTGATATAAAATTGATATCATTAGATTCGTATTCAAAAGTATTTACTTATAATTGTGAACAACTATCATATAAACCACATATTAATAGAGTAACCGATGGTCGGAGCAATGTCTTAACCAATCAAAATACGTCTTACATTATAATTAGCTAGGATAGCATGTGAAGAGTAAGAAAAGGAAAGGACGTGATGAGGTGGCAATCACTTCATTAATTGCATCATATAGTCAAAGTCAACAAACTACACGACGCTAATTCTTTCTTAACTTCACTGTAGTTATTTTAACCTCCACGTTATCTCCGTGCTACTGCGATGAAGAACCATTCCACGTGCTCAACCACTATAAATATCCATGCAATCTTTCTCTTAGCACTCATCTCATCTTACATAGTTTCACCATATATAGACAGCTCACAATGGCAGGCGCCAAGCTCGTAGCTCTCAGCTTCCTTGTCCTTTTGAGCATTGGTTTAGCCAATGCTGCAAGAGTTGCTCGATACTCTCGTTCCGATGGAACCGGGACGGGAGAAGGAGGGGGTGGTGCATATGTGAATGGTGGCGGCTCAGGGTCCGGGAGTGGCGCTGGGTCTGGCGAGAGTGGAAATAATGGTGCCCGTGCAAGCGGTGGAGGTGGAGGCGGAGGTGGTGGTAGTAGCTCTTACGGTGGATCCGCACATGGCAGCGGATCGGGTTCAGGCTCAGGGTCTAGCCAAACTAGTCAAGGGTACTATGATGGTTACAGTGGATCTTCCAATGCTGCCGGGAATGGTGGTGGCGGTGGTGGAGGACAAGCTGGAGGTAACTATGGATCTAGTGGTCATGGGGTTGGCAGTGGCAGTGGCTCTGGCTCTAGCTGGGCAACAAGAGGTGGGTATGGACAACATGATTCTGCGGGTGCCGCTGCTTATGGCAATGGTGGTGGTGCGGGCACTGGTCAAAATGGTGGGAGTGGTGGTGGTGGAGGTGGTGGATCTGGGTCTGGTAATGCACAACCCTAAATTTCGCATATCCAATCAACATGAAGTTGGAGCCTAGCCCGTGATCGATGTCTCACGTCGGTGTTATGGGATTAGTTTTCTTTCTTTGTACTTGTTTTATGCACTATGTAACAATAAATAAAGGGCTCACTTGTTTCAGTCGATGTACTATTGTGGTGAGAACGTGTGACTGCTTGTTGGGATTGTACTGTGTTATTCGGCGTACTATGTATGAATGCTTTTGACTAATCTAGCGATGCACTTAGAAGAGTGAATTCACCGTATGACAAAGCACTCATTCAGTCTCTTACATAGTATTCCCGTCGTCCAGGCATACAAGACGTATTTTGATTGGTTAAGACAATGCTTTGACCAACAATTACTCCACTAATATATGGTTTACGTGACAAAAGATCACAATAATGAGTAAATACTCGAAATAGAATCTAATGACATACTAATAGATTAGTTGTTGGTCAAAACATTGTGCTAACCAATTAAAATACGTCCTGTATATCCGGACGGAGGGACTGGAGTACTTCCAGGGAGGCACAAATTCGCGGGCACCTGTACAAGCATCGTTGCTTTGGTACACAAGTGTTCCTTCAGTTTTTACGATCTGCTCCCTCGGCAAGAAAACCTTCTCCTAATCCCTTAGTTTGAGCAATCGGGATCGCCATAGCTCGACGCCTCCATAGTTCGTGTCTGCGACTCTGCATACAACATAGTAGCGATTGTTTGACGCTAACAAACAATTGTCCATTAACTGGCCGGCCGATTGTTTGACGCTAAGATTTTTTTAGAGGGATTTGAAGAACCCATTTTAGCCGGCCTGTAAATCATATATGTAGGCCGTTACTGATCTCTTAGTTGATGCACACAATTCAAATGTTTCAGTAGGTCGTTGCAGTGTCTGACCAACCATGTCGCTCCTCCTGCATGCATTGCCAGGCCTTGTTAATCAACCGCTTCAATTCACTAATGCCTGCATGCACATGGAAAATAAATCAGCAGCTAGCTTGTAGTTAATACATGCGCTCTGCACACACGTATTTGAACGCAGTTTATACTTGATCACCACTCCATATTAATTACCGTCCGAGTTCACCACTCCAGCGCCACTCCCCGCGCAAAGACCGAGCCCACCAGCAGTGAGATATTCTGCCGGGGCTCGGAATCGTACCTGACTTAATATATAATATTTCGTTAAAGCTCGAGAAACCGGATAACGCAGGTGTATGCTTACGATAGGAGTCACGATCACAAATAGGAGCCCGGCACCCGTGTCCACGTCCTAACCCAATCGGCCGAAGCACGACTGGTGGTCACCCGAAGGCTCGACGGTGGTGTCCACACCCTGCCCAGCCGGCAATCGCATCTCAGCTGGCAGGTCACTCGATTTTATGCTCACAACACTCATACACTAAATTAATGCTAACTCTATACTATCTCTCCATACACTTCAAACATACACGCACTGTGTCTGGAGGGACGTGGCGAACAAGTTTATGTATCATTGCACAAACTCTAAAGGAGGATTTAAACAGATAAATACTTCACATCCCTTAAGTTTTGGCAATTACTTAGTTTACGAATAAGTGACCCGAAGGTCTTAGGTACGTCATGTTAAACAGCAGAAACATGCAAGTTTTACCCAGAGATACAAGCTAGTATCTCAAAAGACCCAAAATACCCAACACAGGTCCACAAGTTCGTAAGGCCGACTGAAGCAACCATTCAAGCGTCATCCTGAAAGAATTCGCCAAGGGAAGGTTTACCTGTTCTTAATTATGCAGTAACAACCACCAGTGAGTACAAAGGTACTCGCAAGTCTTAGTAGTGCTTAGACATGAAAAAGTAGCATGGCATCAACATGAATTAGAGTAACAACCCTAACATGCTAGTAACCATCATCATAAGGACATCCACATTACGACAACATGTCGACAATGAGGTATAAGCATCAATTCTATGAACAACACCATAATACAGTATTCAACATCACATCAACATCAACAATTAAACAACTCATGATTTGACCTAACAGATCAACATCAACCAGTATTCAATTAAAACGAGACATTGGTCGCTCGGCAACCCCACAGGTGTTCCCGATAGCTAGTCCCCATTGAGCGGTGTCCCGTTTGCTCAAGACCCCCGTGGCCACTCGGGGCGACGCGGAGGGCGCGCTGGCGAGGCTTCCTACTCGGGGCGTGAGGAGTGGCGCGACGCGACGCGAGGACGGCAACGGTGCTCGCTGTGTCGGCCGTAGTCCCATTCGTCGTGGACGGTCTTCGGGGTCTGCACCAGGGGAGCAGCAGAAGAGCAGACGCGACAGGGACGGCCTTCCTTGTCGAGGACGCGGGGCGGCCAGATGCGTTCCGGTCCACCGTGACACGAGACGGCGACAAGATCGCGAGTCGGTCGGGCGGGCACTCTCATGGGCTCGACACCAGACTCCCGGGCCTAGCGTGCCACGCGGCTCCAGACGCCCGGCTTTAGCAGCAGACACTGGGCTCCCGCAGCGGCGTAACGAGGTATTCGGTGGTCGACGATTTTGTCATGTGTGTCCCCTCGTCTTCCGCTTGATTGCACACTTGGCACTGTGTCTTCGTGAGTCACCGCCGGAGCGGTATCGCTGTCTTTTCATTTTTACTCGTGTGTGCAGGGAGCGATGGCTAAGGACAAGTCCATCGAGGGGATGAAGTACACCTCGTGGATCGAGCGCTCCACTACCGATCAAGAGCTGATCGACACCCTGGTGCAGACTGGCAAGCTTCCCGCCGCCACTCAGGAGAAGGAGTGCCCCGGCGTAGTCCCCCCAGCGGATGTGAGGCGCGCTAGCGGTGATGGCAGCGGTGTCGTCGTCTTCGCGGCGCAGTTCGATGCTGGGCTCTGCCTGCCGGCATGCGAGTTCTTCCACGACCTCCTGGAGTACTACAGCATCAGGGTTTCCGACCTCCACTTGTCGGTGTTCGTGAAGCTAGCGGTCTTCGAGTGGGCGTTGAGGACCATGGAGATGAAGGCCACCCCGCGACTCTTCGCTTGGTTCTACGAGCCTGTGGTCTCCACCACTCTCCTTGAGATGAAGAGCGGTGACTTTCTCTCTCGCATCGGCGCGGTGGGCTTCAGGAAGCGCGCGCCGCGGAAGGGCCTCTCTGTTGACTACCCGGCCCAGGCGTCCAAGGGCCAATGGGGCGATTGGGAGAAGGCGTGGTTCTTCTTCCATGACGATGAGAAGAGGTTCGCCCCTGCTTCAGACTCTTTTCAGGTGAGCGGCGCGGTGCCCGTCGACCTGTCCAGCACGGAGAAGACCCAGATTAAGGCGCTCGGGAGGATGTCGCATCGGTTCGGGATGCGCGACCTTGTCGAGGAGTTCTGCCTACTAGGGATCGACCCACTCTCCACAGTGTGGGACTTGGAGCTCGTTCCTTGCCCTTCGAAGGTAGGGGCGAGCGGGTGTGCTTTTCAGCGTTGTCCTCTCCGAGAGGGTATGTCTTCCTCGCCTCATTTCTAATACTCGACTTCCCCACCCCTCCGTATACGTATACCTTTTTTGTTGGTTACCCATCCTTGTTCGCCTTGTGGCAGGTGTCGGGCTTCGCCATGCAGAGGACGCGGCATCAGAACTTGTGGGGCGACTCATCGTGAGGGAGTGGACGCTGCTTCAATCGCTCCACGAGGGTCGGGAGAACAGGGGGTGCACGTACTACGGGCTGGAGGTGCCTGCGCGTCCCAGGCCCCTGACCAGCGAGGAGATGCGCGTGGGGAGCTCCAAGCGTCCCCGGGCCAACGAAGCGGGGGAGGCCCCTTCCTCGAAGCGGGCATCTGGCTCTCGTGTGGACAAGTCTGGCTCGTCTACCACTTCACTGACTTTGTGAGCCCAAGCTAGCACAGCTTCTGGCGACATAGTGCGGGACGAAGCTGCCCCCGAGGACGCCGCCGCCCCTGTCCTTCCCCGCTTGGGACCTGGGATCGGGAAGGGCCTCTTTTGTGCCATCCCCCCTGTCGGCACCGGGTGGGATGGCGAGTCCGCGTTGGACGACGACGAGGGTGACGCGGGTCACGTGGAGGAGACGCAGACCGCGATCAACATGGGAGTGGACGTCTTTGCTAGCGAGCTTGAGGCGGCATTGAGGGGCCGCGACATGTGTATTACGGCACCTCCCCCGGGGGTGCTCCACCTTGACTCCGACGACGACCTGATCGTCCTCTCGCCCCGGGTTGTTAACGTCGTGGTCGTTCCAGCTGAGGCACTGGGGAGCAACGAGGAGCTGGCGCCAGCGGGGGCATCGCAAGCCCCCAACTCCGTCTCGCACTCAGTGCAGTCTCCCGCGATGCTCCTAGCAGCTACTGGACACAGCGCTCTACCAGGGGTGGCAAGCATGCTCCACCTGGCGGGGCGCCTCACTCCCTCGCACTTCACCGATACCGCAGCGGAGGCGGAGTTCTACCAGGAGGCCGCCGAGCGGGTTGCTGTTGCCGACCTGGAGACCGCGTTCCAGGGGTTGACCGTGGGTCAGTCGTGTGACACGGTGCGATCCTCCCTTTTGAAGGTAAAGATAATTTTTGGTTCTTCGGTCACTCGCTTGTGTGGGTTTGTTTATCTGACTTGTGTTGTTCTTTGTGATGCAGGGCTTGCTCGCGGTGGAGCACGTGTCGCGTGCGTGGGCCGCTCAGGGGCAGGTTGTGACCGCACTGCACGATGCCGAGAAGGCGAAGGCTGAGGTGGAGGCGCTTCTGGATGGGTTACGTCGGGAGAACACAGAGCTCAACACGTGCTTGACCGCGACAGCGACGCGTGCGGACTCCCTCCAGACTTCATTGGAGGAGGAGCGGGCCTATCGATGTGAGGTTTCTGCTCAGGCGTCAATCCTGTGCGCAGCGCTGCGTGACCTGTGCGAGGCCTCCAAGGCTGGGGTAGACCCCTTCTCGGGCGAGGGAGAGGGGGAGACGGCCGGCCTGCTGCAGTGGGCGACGTCAGCTTGTGACGCTGTACGACATGGCGAGAGCCGGCGCAACGAGGACTGCGCACTGGCTACCGCCGATCTCGTGCTCTCGTGCGTTCGGCATGTTGGGGTTGGTTCACCGGGCATGCTTGTGCCGCCTCAGGGCAAGGCTCCTCGGTATCGCGACCTTCGGGGCTTCCTTAGGGAGGTCAAGGCGGACTCGGGTGCCTTCCTCACCGTGTGGGCGGCGTACGGCAAGGCGTACCTTAGTGCCGTGGTGGATGCTCGTCGTGCCGCCAAGGCGAGGGCGGTGGCCTCGGTTCCTGAGAGCGCGGGCGTCGGTTCTGGCCCTCCTTCCGAGGTGTGAGGTCTCTTTAGCTTGTCTTTTTTTTTGTAGCTTTTGGGCTGGGGGCGTCGGGTTTCTTTTGCCTGTTTACTTCTAGGTCGACTTTTTGGCTTCGCTTGGTGCGGGGGAGCTCTTCTTTTTGGTTGTGCCGACGTGGTCGTGCTTTTTGTACCTGACTTGTATGTAGCCCCTGGTGATAGTTTTATAAAAGCTTTTGGGAAATCATAGTCCTCTTCACTTTGACTTGCAAGCTCAAGGTTTCTTAGTTGTGGTACTTCCAGGGCTTACACCTGGTGGGGAGTGAGGTGGCTCTGCAACGTGAGCCCCTTGCTGATATGCGCACGTTGAGGGGTGCCGCTGACTTAATGGCATTCGTTTCGGGCTTCGCGCGGCATCGCTGCTAGTTGTCGATGGAGGTGCTGGAGTTGGCTAGCGTGTGAGTGCGCCTTGTTGGATGTAGCCTCTCACAGTGTTGTGTATGATATTTGGCCCCTTGCTGCCATGAGTGCTTCGGTGGGCGTAGCCCCTTGCGATGTTGTGCACGGTACTTGGTACTTTGTCCCCCAATAAAAGAAACTTTGCGTTCCCTCGGCCCGGCGGGGGCGCAAGTAGTTGCCTCATGACCTCGTGCTTTCTTCCTGCATTAAACAGTTAGGTGTTGAATCCGGACCTCCGCCCTACGACATACATGTGCATATCGGTGTATTTTGTTTGCTTGCGAGGCGGCTTGTACTGAGGAGTGACAATGCTCGATTCGCCCGGGGCATGGGTCGCATCCCGGTGTCTACGAGGTTCGGGTGCTTGAATCACGTGGGGGAGATGGTTCCTCCCGGTCAACGCGAGCAGGATTCTTGCTCGACTCGTGCAGGAGAGGCGGGGCCTCCCAGTGCACACGAGGAATTATAGGCGCTCGACTCACGCGGGGGAGATGGCTCTTCCCAGCCAGCGTGAGGAGGCTTTCTTTTTCTTTGACCCGTGCGGGGGAGATAGGACCTCCCAGTGCGCATGAGGGGTTTTAGGTGCTCGACCCACGCGGGGGAGGTGGTTTCTCCCGGCCTACGCGAGGAGGCTTTCTCGCTCGACTCGTGCGGGGGAGACGAGGCTTCCCAGCGCACACGAGTAGGTTCAGGTGCTCGACTCACGCGGGGGAGGCGGTTCCTCCCAGCCTGCGCAAGGAGGCTTTTTCGCTCAGCTCATGCGGGGGAGACGGGGCTTCCCAGTGCACGCGAGGAGGCTTGGGCTTTTCGGGCGAGTACACGATATGGGTAAGCAAACTTGGCGTGCGCACCTGTCATGGCGGTCGCGTACGTATATACACATATGTCGCAAGATGGTTCGTTACAAGACTTGCACCAAAGTCGCGACGAGGTGAAACTACTCGGGAAATATAGCGACGTCCGACGCAGCGGTACTTTGGGGGAATTTCTAAAAAAGCATAAGTAAACATTGGGACCGACGCAGCGGTCCCGGCCATCATTGGCTTACAAAACGAGTGAGGTCTTCCCGAGCCCCTGGCGGCTTCACACGTAGTATTTCTTCAAGTTGATAGTATTCCAACTGTGCTTCAGCTCTTCACCCTCGAGGGTCTTCAATCAAAATGAAGTTGGGTGCGACTGGCTGACGACCTCGTATGGCCCTTCCCACTTGGAGCTTAGCTTCCCGTCGGCTTCGGGGTTTGCCTTCTTTTTCAGGATGAGGTCGCCCACCTGGATGGGACGTGGGCGGACGGCTTTGTTGTATGCCTTCACCATGGATGCTTGATAGCGTTCGATGTTGAGTGTGGCGTCCTGCCTTAACGCGTCAAGGCCATCGAGGGAGGCTTGGCGGGTCTCGTCTTCGAGCGGTGTCTCGGTGCGAGAGGAGCCCAGTTTAATTTCTTCGGGGGTGACGGCCTCGTCACCGAAGAGCAGTTTGAACGGGGTGAAGCCGGTGGCTCTGCTGGCCGCCATGCATGTCGACCACAGCACGTTGGGGAGCTCGTCTGCCCAGCGTCCTTTGGGGAGGTCGAAGAGGCGTGTGCGCAAGCCGTGAAGAAGGATGCCGTTAGCGCGCTCCACCGCACCATTCGCTCGAGGGTTGGTTACCGAGGCGAAGCAGAGGTTGATGCCAAGCGAGATGCAGAACTTGCGGAATGGCTCGGCGTCGAATTGGGTGCCGTTGTCGACGGTGATCTCGCGTGGGACGCCGAAGCGACATATCAAAATTTTCCATATAAACTTCTGCACGGAGGCGGAGGTGATCTTGATGAGCGGTTCTGCCTCCACCCACTTGGAGAAGTAGTCGACCGCCACGACCATGAATTTGGCGCCATGGCTCGTGGTTCTGAACGGGCCGACCAGGTCGACGCCCCAGCGCGCGAGTGGCCACGACGGCGGGATGGGCTGCAGATCGTGCGCCGGGAGGTTCGTGCCTCGTCCCATCCATTGGCATGCCGGGCATAGCTTCACCAAGCCCTGTGCATCGTGCAGCACCGCCGGCCAATAGAAGCCCTGACGGAAGGCCTTGGAGACCAGTGCGCGTGGAGCGAGGTGGGATCCACACAGTCCCTCGTGTATATCACGCACCAGCTCAGCTCCTTCCTCCTTCGAGATACACTTGAGGTACGGCGCGCACACGCCGCGCTTCTATAGGGAGCCTCGGTGGATGACGAAGCCCCTTGCGCGCGCCTTGAGCCGGCGAGCCTCGACGTGATCTTCGGGCTCGGTCTCGTTGATGAGGTACCGTACCATGGGTGTTCGCCAGTCCTGCGGGGTTATGATGTTTATCTCCGGTAGCCCTTTCGTCACAGGGGTCATGAGGACTTCATAGAAGGCGCCAGGCGGCATGCCCACGGAAGTACTTGCCGCTCGGGCCAGCATGTCTGCCTCCATGTTCTCGCCCCGTGGGATGGGACGAACAGTGAAGCCTGAGAAGTGCTTCTCCATCGCCCGCGCCATGGCCAAGTACTTGATCATTTCCAGCTCTTTTGCTTGATAGCTCTTGTCGACGTGTCCGGCGATGAGTTGAGAGTCGCTCTTGACTAACACCCGTCGGGCCCCCGCGGCTCGTGCCTTGCGTAAGCCGAGTAGTAGCGCCTCGTATTCGGCGATGTTGTTGGTAGCCTTGAACTCTAGTCGGGCGGCAAATGAAGTGCGTGTTCCATCTGGTGACTCGAGGACTGCCCCTGCGCCGGTGCCCTCGGCACACCATGAGCCATCCACGCAGACGGTCCATACTGGCTCGGCGTGTCCTGGGGGTGCTGGGTGCTCGGAAGTGACCCATTCTGCTACGAAGTCTGCGAGGGCCTGTGACTTGATCGCCGTGCGAGGGAGGAACCCGATGGTGAATTGCGCGAGCTCTGTCGCCCACTTCCCGATGCGCTCGGAGGCCTCCCTGTTGCGAAGCATCTCGTCGATGGGGTATGAGGATGGTACTTGGATGGAGTGCGCCTGGAAGTAATGCCGAAGCTTCCTTGACGCCATGAGGAGAGCGTAGGCGAGCTTCTCTAGCTCGGTGTAGCAAACCCTTGCGCCTTGAAGCGACTCGGACACATAATAGACCGGGTGCTATATGCGGTCTTTTTCCTTAACCAGCACCGCGCTCACGGCTCCCGATGTCGCGACCAAGTACAGGAGCAGGGTCTCTCCCGGGGTTGGGCTTTGTAGCAGAGGAGGCGAAGTCAGGTATGTCTTGAGTTCATCAAATGCTTGCTGGGTGTCAGAACCCCACTCGAAACTGGACGAGCCTCTAAGGGCCCTGAAGAACGGAAGTCCCTTCTCGGCGGACCTAGACACAAATCTCCCCAGCGCGGCAAGGCGCCCAGTGAGCTTCTGCACCTCCTTTATGTTTTGGGGAGGAGGCATGTCCAATATGGCCCTGATTTTGGTCGGGTTGGCCTCAATCCCTCTTTTGGACACGAGAAAACCCAGCAGCTTACCCGCCTGCACCCCGAACACACACTTTTCAGGGTTGAGCTTCATCCCAGCCGCGTGGAGATTGCTGAACGTTTCTTCCAAGTCTTGCACGTGAGAGCGTGCGATGGTGCTCTTGACAACCACGTCATCCACATAGGCCTCGACGTTGCGCCCCACTTGGGCGTGAAGTGCCTTCTGCACCAGGCGGGCAAAGGATGCTCCTGCGTTTTTCAAGCCGAACGCTATGCGTACATAGCAGAAGGTCCCGGACGGCGTGATGAAGCTCGTCCTTTCCTCGTCCTCCTTGGCCATCCAGACTTGATGGTATCCTGAGAATGCGTCCAGGAAGCTCATGAGCTCGCAGCCAGACATGGCATCAACGAGCTGGTCGATGCACGGGAGCGGGAACTCGTCCTTTGGACACGCCTTGTTGAGGCTGGTATAGTCGACGCACATGCGCCACTTGCCGTTGGCTTTCTTTACAAGTACAGGGCTGGCGAGCCACTCTGGGTGCAAGACTTCCCGGATGACTCCGGCCTTAAGGAGCTCGTTGACCTGCTCGCGGGCCGCCTGCTGGCGCTCGGCGCACATCTTTCTCATCCTTTGCTTCACGGGACGGGCGCCTGGGCGGACGTACAACTTGTGCTCGATGATTGCTTGTGGGACGCCCGGGAGATCCTCGTGTTCCCAGGCGAAGATGTCAGCATTGTCCCGTAGGACCTTGAGGACCTCCTCGGACACTTCAGGGGCAAGGTCAGCCCCGAGGAGCATGGTCTTGTCCAGCGCATCGTCGCGCAGGGGCACGGAGCGCGTCTCCCCGTCCGGCTTTGGCTTTGGGGTCCAACGTCCTGCACCTGGCAGGGAGTGAGCCCCTGGTTCCGCCACCCTTCTAGTTGCACGTTGTGGACGTAGCAGTTGACGGCTTGCGCTCGCTCGTCGATCCTTCGGGATAGATTCTGATCCCCACGCACTGTGATGACGCCCTGCGGTGCTGGAATCTTCACGCACAGGTACGCGTGGTGGGGTATGGCGCCAAACTTGTTGAGGGACACTCGCCCCATGATGATGTTGTATTGGTACGGCAGGTCAACCACGTCGAAGGTGATGTTCTCAGTGCGGTAGCAAGCACCCGAGCAGAACATGACGGGGAGCTCGATGCGGCCCATGGCTGCGATCGGCTCGCCTCCGAAACCCAGTAATGGGATGCCAGGGGCTCGGAGGAATGACGACGGTATGCCCATCTCTTTGAATGTTGACGAGAACATGATGTCCGCGGAGCTCCCCCCGTCGACGAAGACGCGATGCACCTCCGCATCCGAAATCATCGCGGTTATGACGAGCGTGTCATGGTGCAGGAGGGTGATCCCGGCGGCGTCTTCAGGCCCGAAGGTCACCGGCGTGGACGCCCAAGCAGGGAGCTCGGTGGGCGGAAAGGAGGCGATGTGGCTTATTTGGCGAGCATACGCGCACCTTTGGCGCTTGGATGGGAAGGTATGCGCGTTGCCCCCGATGATGGCGTGGATGATACGGTGCGGATTAATCGCCTGTACGGGAGCCAAGCCCGGGGGAAGAGGTGGTGGCGGTGGCAGCTGGGGGTGGTGCTCCCTTGGAACAGCAACTAGTGCTTTGGGCCGAGCGTCACTTGTCGACCTTGTGCGAAGTTGCTCGCGCGTCCTCCGGATTACGTCGCACTCGGCGGTGGAGTGGTTGTACGATTGGTGAAGCTCGCAAAACCTCCTAGCCTGGTTGTTGATTCCCGCCGCATGTTGATGGCTCGGGCGGCCTTGGTTGTTGCGTCCTCCACCACGATCGTGGTTTCGCTCGCCCCCGCGGAGGCCTCGCTGCGCGAGGTCGCGGTCCTCGTGGCGTTCTCGACCTCGAACTTGGTCACGGTCGTCGTCATGCTTGAAGTGGGCACGGGGTCGCTCGTCGTACCCGTCTACCTGGTGCACGCCGTGGTGGCGTGGCTGAGGATCATCGTGAGCTGCCTTGGGAGGCTTGGCAGCCGCTAGTGCTTTGTTCCGCAGTTGGAGCTCCCCTTCTTCTTGAAGCGCGTACCGTTCCATGGTGTCGTACAACTTTTGGATGGTGGTTGGCGGGCTTCGATCCAGCTTGGCACACAAGGCTGGGTTCCAGATGGACCTTCGTACGGCGGAGCACACGCTTTCGTCAGTAATACTGCGTATCTGACACTGAACATTGGCGAAACGCTTGTGAAATGCTTGAATGGTCTCCCGTGGTCCCTGGACCAACGCGTAGAGGTCCGCCGCTGTCACGGCTTTGGTCTTGTTTCCTTGGAAGCGCGAGTGCAGCAGCTGGCGGAGCTGTTCCCAGGAATATACCGAGCCGGCGGGAAGCGTGAGATACCATGACCGTGCTATCCCGGAGAGCTTGAGGAGTAGACTCATCGCCATGGTGGCCTCGTTTCCTCCTGCCGCTGACACGGCGGCCTCATACACATGAGTGAACTCGGCCGGATCGGTGTCTCCTACGTAGCTCGGGAGATCCGCGAGACGGAACTTGTGTGGCCATGGCTTTGCTTCGAGCCCTGGGCTGAGGGGGCTTCGGTCGTCGGCGATGTTGATGACTTCGTGTCTCGCGGCATACGCAGTTGGCGCAGCGACGTACTCATGGGCATCTTCCACTGCGTCCAGCAAGGTGTTCGTCTCGCGGAGGGTGGCGAGAGCCGCTTCCCGCTTTTGCCGAATGTCCGTCCGCAGTACTTCCACTTCCGAGGTCCCTGGTGGGGTCGTAGGTCTTGCACGCGTGACTGGCTCGCGCAGATGGCGCCGCTGCTCTTCGGCGACTTGAGGGTTTGCTTGGACCTGCTCCATTGCTGCCGCGCGTCCTAGTGCTTGCTGACGGCGAAGGGCGTCGGCCGGTGCCGTTGCGGTATCGGGGGCCGGTCTCGCCGCGGCTACCGCTGCTGCTTGTCGTGCGTGCACGTCGGCGGCCTCACGTAAGAGCGCCTCCATGCGTAGGGCATCGGCCCTGAGTGCTTCCAATCCGGCCTGCAGCCCCTCCGCCTTCTGATTTGCTTCCGCTGCTTGCCGCCTCAGTGCTTCGATTTCAACTTCGTTGTTGGCGACTTGGGCGGAGGTCTCTGAGCCAACAACCTACGCATCGGTGGAGGGGTTGGGTGCGGCACCCGCTGCGCGGACCTCGGCGCGTGGCGTCCTCCTGGTCGTCGCTCTTGTGCCTGTCGCGACGGTGGTCACGGCCTTCCGCTTCGTCCCTCCTCGCTTCTTAGGCGGCATGGCTCGATCGTCCTTCAGGTCGACGGTGGCGTCTTCGTGCTCCCTGTGGTGGCAACGGTCTTCGTCACACGGCTTCTTGCTAGCTTCCCACAGACGGCGCCAACTGTCGTAACAACGAGGCTAGGCAGTAAACTTGTGGCACCCCAGCACGGCTCCACGGACCTACAAGGGTTGCATGGGAAACTACGTCGTGAGGACACCACTGTCGCGTACGCGGGTGACCCAACACAAAGACGCTCGAACCTGCTACGGTGTTGCAAACCAGAGGAGAGGAGGAGCAAACAAACCGGTATTTCAGAATTTCTGGATCCCCCCAAATGGAAGGGGTGTCCCTCTATTTATAGGGAGAATGGAGGGGTAGGGGAGATTACAGGAATGCCCTCGGGCATTTTACAATCATGCCCCTAGATGTACCAATGCCCCTGGGGGCGCGTAGGTCTTTTCCTTTGGGAATATTCCAGGAATATCCCGTGGGTCCCGCCCGTCATGCACGGACTTGCTGCCGTCACGGTCTCGGCGTTGTGCGGTCTTGGCGTCACGACGAGGTTGGTGTCGTCGCGGAGTCAGCATCGAGCGGCCTTGGCGTCACGACGAGGTTGGTGCTGCGCTGATCTCCCCTAAGTATAGAAAATGCGTCAGAACCGGGTATCGCGGGGACCCCTTCCCCAACAAGAAGGTTTACCTGTTCTTAATTATGCAGTAACAACCACCAGTGAGTACAAAGGTACTCGCAAGTCTTAGTAGTGCTTAGACATGAAAAAGTAGCATGGCATCAACATGAATTAGAGTAACAACCCTAACATGCTAGTAACCATCATCATAAGGACATCCACATTACGACAACATGTCGACAATGAGGTATAAGCATCAATTCTATGAACAACACCATAATACAGTATTCAACATCACATCAACATCAACAATTAAACAACTCATGATTTGACCTAACAGATCAACATCAACCAGTATTCAATTAAAACGAGACATTGGTCGCTCGGCAACCCCACAGGTGTTCCCGATAGCTAGTCCCCATTGAGCGGTTGCCAACCGGACGACACATGTGGTCTTCGTACAATAATACTCGCAGCTTATCAGGGAAACATCATGCAAGGATCACTGCTGTATCTCCATTACACTCGACGTAGGGCTCGAGGAACCCTCCACAATGTACAGCCCATCTGATGACCATGTTCCCCAGGTCTCTCATCTCATTTATTAAAGGTTCAAGTTGATTAAGCATCGAGTTAAACCTTACCATGATCATGATAACCAAGCATCCAATCGCAACATAGCAATTCATAACATGGCATAGGACAATTAAAGCCATAACAAAATGAAAGATAGCACAGCAATGTCTCAAGCTTGGCTTGCCTGGGTTAGTGTACTCCTCTGGTTCTGCTTGATTTCAGAATAATAAGGCTCCACGCGACGTCGCCGGTTTCTGAAGCACTGCAAAAACGACGACGAAAGAACGGAAAGGAAAATACTTAAGAACTCATGATGAAATGATATGAATTATGCGTGAGATGCATTTCAGTGGATGATAATTTAAACTTGAAGATATTTACAATTGGTCTCATGTTATTTGAATCCACAGAGTAGAAGATATGAATTTATAAGTGGAACTAGCTAATTTAAGCATTTTTGATCAATTATTTGATTTACAGTAGTTCTGGATAGTAAAATGCAAGGGGATTATTCTTAGCTGGCAGAGTTTCTCTTGCTGACAATCTCCATAAATTTTAATAATTTTTTGTCAAGGAATGAATTTATAGTAAGTCATGCAAGATTTGAAGCATATTAAATATTCCAAAATTTTCTAACAACAAAACATGGATGAAATTGCTTCTGTTGGATAGTACATGTTGTCCTGAGCACAGATATATAAAATTTATAATTTTTGGAGCCATGATGAATTGCCTACAAATTTTGAAAGATTCCAGAATTTAAATACTTTTCCTTTTTTTCTCAATTAAAGAAAATATAACAAATCTTTTAATACCTAGACAAACCTAACCCCAAACAATGACAGGTGGGGTCACTAGGCAAGGGTGGTATTTTTTCTTAAATTTTCCGTTAAACATTTTTCTGGTCGCAGGGGCCAGGTGTCTTAGGGCTCGGTTTTGTGGACCGGTCAGACAGGCTATTGGGTCCAGTCTGACCCACCGGTCAGACCGGTCACCTCAGCGCCTAAGCTCGCTGGCGAAGTCACCGGGGCTGCATGTGGTCGGGTGCCCATCCGTGGGCCCTAGGGTGTTTGAGGAAGGGGTAGGGGTACAGGGGAGGCTCACCGGGGTGCGGGATGGCGTGGGATGTTGTCCAGGCAAAGGGCGGCCAGGTTGGCGGCGAGGCGAGCTACCGGGGTTGAGGAAGAAGGGCGGTAACGGCGTCTCACGTGAGGCAGCGGGCGAAGATGGCATCGAAGAATCCCGAGGCGACGGCGTGTTCGCATGCGTCCTCGGCGTGCTCCAATGCGATGGCGGTGGAGCTCCTTCGGGCGACAATGGCGCAGGGGCGTAGGCAGCGGCCGGCGCTGGGTTAGGTCGATGGGGAGTCTTTCTCGAAATGGCAGGAAAGGGAAGGAGGAGAGGCGGTCGTGGCATTTAAAGCCGGGGCGGCCGGTCGGGGCAAGACAGCCGGCGTGGTAGGGACACGCTGTCCCGGCCGCCGCCGGCAACGTGGCGGAGGGGTCCTAGCAGGTGGGCCCGCCTGCCAAGGTGGGGAGGAGGAGGCGGCTGTGCCTGAAGGCGCCATCGCCTGGGGAAGACGGAAAGGAGGAGAGGCGGAAGCGGCTTGGCACGGCAGGTCGGCACGCTTGTTGGGCCGCGGGCTTAGAGGCCGGTTCGGCCTGCTCTGCCTAAAGGGAGGGGTTTTTATCTTTTTGTTTTATTTCTTTTTCTTGTCCCCTGCCGAGAACTTTTATTGATAAAAAGGGGCTAAAAAATATTTAGAAAATTTTGGGAGAATTTATAGGGGCTAAGAATTACATTATTGATCTACTATAAAATTTTGATGTCAAACAAAGATAGTTTTAGCTAAGTTTCATTCAAATTTCAAATACTGCTCCAATTTGGGTTTGAACTGTAACTAGGTGTCACTCGACCGCCCAAACTGACAAGGGGCTACTGTTGGGGGAAGGGTCCCCGCGCTACCCCGAACTGACGGGCTTCACCTTGACAACGGCAAGGTCCCCCTCGTCGTGTCGACACGTCGTGCTTGACATCATCGTGTTCCGCTGGCATCACCAGCAATGTCGAGGCCGAGCTTCGTCCCGGCGGACATCTGGGCTGCGCCCCGTCCTGGCAGACATCAGGGCTACGTTTCATCCCGGCAACCAGGACATCACGTTGTCATAATAGCGAATATTAGGATATTAGAGTATTTGAATATTCTATAAAGATTTTTGTAAAAAGTCCAGAATACCCCTGGGGTGTGTTGCTGCCCAAATGGCATAATTGTAATCTCTCACATCCCTCCCTCAACCCCTATAAATAGGACCCGGGGAGGAGAGAGATGGGGGCCCAGATTTCTCCGATATAAACCATAATCCCTGAAATGAATACGAGGGTTTTCACTTCGCTCCGACACGGGAATTTCCATTTATCCTCGACGCGAGCGTTTCACGTTTCGCCTCGTTGGTCGAGTAACTCGCGCTTCTCCCCGACGGATACTACACTTCCTCGAACTCCTTCGGTACCCCCAGAGGTCGATGTAACCAATCGGGGGTGCCTAAAGTATACTGTCTAGTCCCGTAGCTACGACAGTTGGCAAGATACGACAATGTTTATTCACCATCAGGTAGCCGAGTAACCGACAATCACACTGCAAACAAGAACAAGAACCGAAACAAGAACAATCACACCATCTCTGCTTGGGAAAGAACAAGATTTGTTAACATACATTGCATCGCAGCTGGTTGAGCCCGTCATAGCAGTCTATCAGGATGTAACCGTTCCTCACCGCCGGAGCTGCACACGGAGAGCGGGGGATTAAGACCAATCATCACCAGTTCACCGCATGTCAAGCAAAGCACAAACCACATGAGGGCTCACACCACAATGCAACAACTCCTCACCTTCACAAAATTGAAGCACATAGAGGGTTTCAGTATTGAAACAACTATTCACACTTCGTGCATTTCTCGATAAATAGTAGGGAGGGAGTATTTAGTATATTGTTCATAGGCTCGCTAGGCATTCAGCCTGATGAGAGAGACGACACCGAGATAACGTACTCTCGGTACAATAAGCAAAACATGCCAGTAGAGCGAGTTGCAGTACAACGATACCTAGCCCTGTAGTTCCTTGGCTTAGCACATGAGAAAATAATCTAGTCTATTTCTACTAGCACAAGCAAGTTGCTTCGATTAATTAGCCGTGGCATTGCATTGCTTGCCGCGCGTGGACTACGCATGAGTTCAACCCCAGTTAGTTGTCTCGCTTATCCCAATCTGCGCATGCATCGGATCCTCACTTCTAGTCTCTACGTGCATGTGGACGAGTTGCCATGCATGTATATATGTCAAAGTCAATCACGCGAGCTTCGAGGTGGCTGCCTCTACAATGTCAACTGCTAGTCTGCTAGTATCGATCAGTGGATGCTGTGCTTGTTTTAGTGTGTAAGCCAACATGCAATCAAGAGTTAAACCGGGTCGCCGTTTGCTTCACTCTTAACATGGACCGAACCGATGATTCGTCGCGAGTACGGACGATCTCTTGATGGAGTTTTTAGTTGTCACCTCGTCGGACTAGTTGTCCACATAGTCGCTCCGTCCCATGATATAAGGCGTATTTTGATTGGTTAAGAGAATGTTTTAACTAACAGTTACTTCATTAGCACGTGATTTATGTGATATAAAATTGATATCATTAGATTCGTATTCAAAAGTATTTACTTATAATTGTGAACAACTATCATATAAACCACATATTAATAGAGTAACCGATGGTCGGAGCAATGTCTTAACCAATCAAAATACGTCTTACATTATAATTAGCTAGGATAGCATGTGAAGAGTAAGAAAAGGAAAGGACGTGATGAGGTGGCAATCACTTCATTATTGCATCATATAGTCAAAGTCAACAAACTACACGACGCTAATTCTTTCTTAACTTCACTGTAGTTATTTTAACCTCCACGTTATCTCCGTGCTACTGCGATGAAGAACCATTCCACGTGCTCAACCACTATAAATACCCATGCAATCTTTCTCTTAGCACTCATCTCATCTTACATAGTTTCACCATATATAGACAGCTCACAATGGCAGGCGCCAAGCTCGTAGCTCTCAGCTTCCTTGTCCTTTTGAGCATTGGTTTAGCCAATGCTGCAAGAGTTGCTCGATACTCTCGTTCCGATGGAACCGGGACGGGAGAAGGAGGGGGTGGTGCATATGTGAATGGTGGCGGCTCAGGGTCCGGGAGTGGCGCTGGGTCTGGCGAGAGTGGAAATAATGGTGCCCGTGCAAGCGGTGGAGGTGGAGGCGGAGGTGGTGGTAGTAGCTCTTACGGTGGATCCGCACATGGCAGCGGATCGGGTTCAGGCTCAGGGTCTAGCCAAACTAGTCAAGGGTACTATGATGGTTACAGTGGATCTTCCAATGCTGCCGGGAATGGTGGTGGCGGTGGTGGAGGACAAGCTGGAGGTAACTATGGATCTAGTGGTCATGGGGTTTGGCAGTGGCAGTGGCTCTGGCTCTAGCTGGGCAACAAGAGGTGGGTATGGACAACATGATTCTGCGGGTGCCGCTGCTTATGGCAATGGTGGTGGTGCGGGCACTGGTCAAAATGGTGGGAGTGGTGGTGGTGGAGGTGGTGGATCTGGGTCCGGTAATGCACAACCCTAAATTTCGCATATCCAATCAACATGAAGTTGGAGCCTAGCCCGTGATCGATGTCTCACGTCGGTGTTATGGGATTAGTTTTCTTTCTTTGTACTTGTTTTATGCACTATGTAACAATAAATAAAGGGCTCACTTGTTTCAGTCGATGTACTATTGTGGTGAGAACGTGTGACTGCTTGTTGGGATTGTACTGATTCGGCGTACTATGTATGAATGCTTTTGACTAATCTAGCGATGCACTTAGAAGAGTGAATTCACCGTATGACAAAGCACTCATTCAGTCTCTTACATAGTATTCCCGTCGTCCAGGCATACAAGACGCATTTTGATTGGTTAAGACAATGCTTTGACCAACAATTACTCCACTAATATATGGTTTACGTGACAAAAGATCACAATAATGAGTAAATACTCGAAATAGAATCTAATGACATACTAATAGATTAGTTGTTGGTCAAAACATTGTGCTAACCAATCAAAATACGTCCTGTATATCCGGACGGAGGGCCTGGAGTACTTCCAGGGAGGCACAAATTTCGCGGGCACCTGTACAAGCATCGTTGCTTTGGTACACAAGTGTTCCTTCAGTTTTTACGATCTGCTCCCTCGGCAAGAAAACCTTCTCCTAATCCCTTAGTTTGAGCAATCGGGATCGCCATAGCTCGACGCCTCCATAGTTCGTGTCTGCGACTCTGCATACAACATAGTAGCGATTGTTTGACGCTAACAAACAATTGCCCATTAACTGGCCGGCCGATGTTTGACGCTAAGATTTTTTTAGAGGGATTTGAAGAACCCATTTTAGCCGGCCTGTAAATCATATATGTAGGCCGTTACTGATCTCTTAGTTGATGCACACAATTCAAATGTTTCAGTCGGTCGTTGCAGTGTCTGACCAACCATGTCGCTCCTCCTGCATGCATTGCCAGGCCTTGTTAATCAACCGCTTCAATTCACTAATGCCTGCATGCACATGGAAAATAAATCAGCAGCTAGCTTGTAGTTAATACATGCGCTCTGCACACACGTATTTGAACGCAGTTTATACTTGATCACCACTCCATATTAATTACCGTCCGAGTTCACCACTCCAGCGCCACTCCCCGCGCAAAGACCGAGCCCACCAGCAGTGAGATATTCTGCCGGGGCTCGGAATCGTACCTGACTTAATATATAATATTTCGTTAAAGCCCGAGAAACCGGATAACGCAGGTGTATGCTTACGATAGGAGTCACGATCACAAATAGGAGCCTGGCACCCGTGTCCACATCCTAACCCAATCGGCCGAAGCACGACTGGTGGTCACCCGAAGGCTCGACTGTGGTGTCCACACCCTGCCCAGCCGGCAATCGCATCTCAGCTGGCAGGTCACTCGATTTTATGCTCACAACACTCATACAGTAAATTAATGCTAACTCTATACTGTCTCTCCATACACTTCAAACATACACGCACTGTGTCTGGAGGGACGTGGTGAATAAGTTTATATATCATTGCACAAACTCTAAAGGAGGATTTAAACAGATAAATACTTCACATCCCTTAAGTTTTGGCAATTACTTAGTTTACGAATAAGTGACCCGAAGGTCTTAGGTACGTCAAGTTAAACAGCAGAAACATGCAAGTTTTACCCAGAGATACAAGCTAGTATCTCAAAAGACCCAAAATACCCAACACAGGTCCACAAGTTTGTAAGGCCGACTGAAGCAACCATTCAAGCGTCATCCTGAAAGAATTCGCCAAGGGAAGGTTTACCAGTTCTTAATTATGCAGTAAGAACCACCAGTGAGTACAAAGGTACTCGCAAGTCTTAGTAGTGCTTAGACATGAAAAAGTAGCACGGCATCAACATGAATTAGAGTAACAACCCTAACATGCTAGTAACCATCATCATAAGGACATCCACATTACGACAACATGTCGACAATGAGGTATAAGCATCAATTCTATGAACAACACCATAATACAGTATTCAACATCACATCAACATCAACAATTAAACAACTCATGATTTGACCTAACAGATCAACATCAACCAGTATTCAATTAAAACGAGACATTGGTCGCTTGGCAACCCCACAGGTGTTCCCAATAGCTAGTCCCCATTGAGCGGTTGCCAATCGGACGACACATGTGGTCTTCGTACGACAATACTCGCAGCTTATCAGGGAAACATCATGCAAGGATCACTGCTGTATCTCCATTACACTCGACGTAGGGCTCAAGGAACCCTCCACAATGTACAGCCCATCCGACGAGTTGATTAAGCATCGAGTTAAACCTTAACATGATCATGATAACCAAGCATCCAATCGCAACATAGCAATTCATAACATGGCATAGGACAATTAAAGCCATAACAAAATGAAAGATAGCACGGCAATGTCCCAAGCTTGGCTTGCCTTGGTTAGTGTACTCTTTTGGTTCCTGCTGGATTTCTAAATAATAAGGCTCCACGCCCTCGTCGCCGGTTTCTGAAGCACTGTAGAAACGACGTCGACGAAGAATGGAAAGGAAAATACTTAAGAACTCATGATGAAATGATATGAATTTATGCATGAGATGCATTTCAATGGATGATAATTTAAACTTGAAGATATTTACAATTGGTCTCATGTTATTTGAATCCACAGAGTAAAAGATATGGATTTATAAGTGGAACTAGCTAATTTAAGCATTTTTGATCAATTATTTGATTTACAGTAGTTCTGGACAGTAAAATGCAAGGGGATTATTCTCAGCTGACAATCTCCATAAATTTTAATAATTTTTTTGTTAAGGAATGAATTTATAGTAAGTCATGCAAGATTTGAAGCATATTAAATATTCCAAATTTTGCTAGCAACAAAACATGGATGAAATTCCTTCTGTTGGATAGTACATGTTGTCCTAAGCACAGATATATAAAATTTATAATTTTTGGAGCCATAATGAATTTCCTACAAATTTTGCAAGATTCAAGAATTGAGATACTTTTCCTTTTTTTCTCAGTTAAAGAAAATATAACAAATCTTTTAATACCTAGACAAACCTAACCCCAAACAATGACAGGTGGGGTCACTAGGCAAGGGTGGTATTTTTTCTTAAATTTTCCTTTAAAAATTTTTCTGGTCGCAGGGGCTAGGTGTCATAGGGCTCGGTTTTGTGGACTGGTCAGACAGGCTATTGTGTCCAATCTGACCCGTCAGTCAGACCGGTCACCTCGGCGCCTAAGCTCGCCGACGAAGTCATCGGGGCTGCATGTGGTCAGGTGCCCATCTGTGGGCCCTAGGGCGTTTGAGGAAGGGGTTAGGGGTACAGGGGAGGCTCACCGGGGTGCGGGGTGGCGTGGGATGTGGTCCAGGCGAAGGGTGGCCAGGTTGGCGGCGAGGCGAGCTACCGGGGTTGAGGAAGAAGGGCGGCTAATGGCATCTCGCGTGAGCCAGCGGGCGAAGATGGCGTCGAAGAAGCTCGGGGCGACGGCGTGTTCGCATGCGTCCTCGGTGTGCTCCAATGCGATGGCGGCGGAGCTCCTTCGGGCGACAATGGCGCAGGGGCGTAGGCAGCGGCCGGCGGCTGGGTTAGGTCGATGGGGCGTCTTTCTCGAAATGGCAGGAGAGGGAAGGAGGAGAGGCAGCTGTGGCATTTAAAGCCGGGGTGGCCGGTCGGGGCAAGACAGCCGGCGTGGTAGGGACACGCTGTCCCGACCGCTGCCGGCAACGTGGCGGAGGGGCCCTAGCCGGTGGGCCCACCTACTAAGGTGGGGAGGAGGAGGCGGCTGTGCCTGAAGGCGCCATCGCCTGGGGAAGACGGAAAGGAGGAGACGCGGAAGCGTGTTGGCACGGCAGGTCGGCACGCTTGTTGGGCCGCGGGCTTAGAGGCCGGATCAGCCTGCTCTGCCTGAAGGGACGGGTTTTTATCTTTTTGTTTTATTTCTTTTTCTTGTCCCCTACTTTCTTGTCCCCTACCGAGAACTTTTATTGATAAAAGGGGGCTAAAAAATATTTAGAAAATTTTGGGAGAATTTACAGGGGCTAAGAATTACATTATTGATCTACTATAAAATTTTGAAGTCAAACAAAGATAGTTTTAGCTAAGTTTCATCCAAATTTCAAATACTGCTCCAATTTGGGTTTGAACTGTAACTAGGTGTTTTATACTTCAAAAAATTATGAAATTTATATTCAGTGTGCACTTCGACTCACGATATGAAATTTCATAACATTTCGTGGAAATAAGTACCATAAATATCATATTTGCAGTTCTACCATTTTAGCAATTTGGATGGTTTTTCGAAAGATTCAAAATAGTCCTTGCTCAAATCTTTGTAGTTCCTCCTAGGTGGCAACCCAAGGGAGGTAACGGACCTACCAGGGTCTTAGCTAGGGTTTTGAGTGAACCTTGGTTGAAAAGATTTAGTGATTTTGACTTTAGTTTTGGTTAATTTTGAGAAGAAATTGGAGGATGATATAGTCGAGGTATTTATTTCATGCATGCTGCAAATGAGATGTCACGAGTCCATGCTTAGATGCTTTCAAAATTTCTTCACACATTGGTTCGCTACACATTTCGTCGGCATATCTCCATAGAATATTCCACTAGATTCCTTGTAGAAGACCGAAATACCCCTCGTGGTGTCTTGTTACCCAGGGCAAAGTTTTAATATCACACCCCCATCCCGCCTCCTCTATAAATAGGGCCCCAACGGCAAAGCGGAGGAGCATGATTTCTTCTCACTTGAAACCTAATTCCCGCTAGAAATAAACAATTGGACTCGTGGGACTTGGCCGCGCTCATTCTTAACTCGCTCGTGTCCCCTACGCGCCCCCGCAGGCCCTCGTAACTGAACGGAGGTGCCTCTTACTCATTGTCTAGGCTTATGCCTAAGACACCGTGTTTTGCTCACTCCTATGCTTAACATATATATAATGGTTGCTGTTGTTCCCGTGGATAGGAGGACGATTGTCACATGAGATTCCAACTATGCAATATTGACTAGCTCTTGTAATGGCTATCATAAATAACCATGACGCCCTGCAATTTGAGACAAAATAACATATACAGAAGCCAATAACCTGGCGTCTCTTCCTTGAGATAAGAAAACCCATAGATGCCAAAAGGCCCTGGAACGTTGCATTCAGCGATTGATAAAGATGTTCAAACTTTCCACGTTAACAAACTTAGAGAAAGGAAAAGAAAGATCCATAAACTAATTTGAAAAACAGAATGTAAGTTTTTCTTGTGCATGCTGCATACGCTACCGATTCGGTTTTAGCACACGCATAACATCATTTTGATGACGGGGCATCGTACTCGTGAGCACATCACTTTGAAGATGAACATGTTTTTTGTGTGCAAAATGGCAGTATGGCATATCTAGCAGGCTTAGAAATTATTCCTTCTGAAAGCCACTAGGCACATATTATCTAAACTCCCGTCCTTCAATTATCAAGAGATCGGTGGCAATATAAAACAACTATAAACATTTATGCGGTAGGATTTTGACTAGAGGAAAAATAAATTCAGAATAAGGTAATCCCCTTTGACGATGGCATGGCACCCGTGTATCGTCAAGGAGGACAAAGCCGGCTCTCTGGACATAGGGTGGGCCGGGCCAACAAATCGAAGTCCGACTTCTACTCGGGGACGCCTCATTGACTTGTAGTACAAGATAGGGATAAACACGTACCCAGTAATCCTGGTTCACGGGGCAGCGTGATGAGTTTCGCCTTCCTGGACGTTGTGCCTGATCCAGGACAGTTTTTCTGATTCAGAAAGCTGGAGTTCATCACCGACAAGATCGGCAAGCTTCACCTCTGTGACTCGGCTTCCCGCCGATCCACGGCGGCCTCATCAACAGCTCCACTCGGACTCAAACCCGAGTCCACGCCTTCGGCTCCTCTCCCCAGGGATGAGGTCACGCTGGAGTCGGATCTCCTGTTCGAACACGGATTCCCACCCGTCGAGCAGGGATCCCGACTGGTTGGTGTACTCCAGTCTCTACTACTCGTCCTTGAGTATGACTCGAACGACTTCGAGAGCTCGGGAAGCCATCACCCTTCCGGGAGGTCTTCATGGCGAACCTGGGAGCGTTGATGAACAACAACGACCAGCCCGTTCCCATTGAGGACCAGACTCCTGAACAACTATCAGGCACTCGGCTCTGCCTTCGTGCGCAGGAGGCGGCTTTGGCCGAGCAGCAAACCGCGCTGGCCCGCCAGCACGAAGAAAGAGAATGCTAGACGACATGCGGGATCGAGGGCGCTATGTTCACAATGTGCTCCGCATGCGTGAGAGGGACGGCGTCCCGATTTTCCCGCTTCCCAGTCACAACATCATCGCTGCCTCGGTGGCGGCACGCCATCAACATCCCTGAAGGTACCCCAGGCCATGACGAACTTCGGCGGCTCCAGATCCTAGTGGAGGAAGCATCCCTCCAGCAGACCGAGATTTTCGAGAACCGTGCAGGTTCCTCGGCAAGCGCCAGGAGTCGGCGTGTTTCCCCTCTGGGAAACCCACAAGCCGCAGAGCGTCGCCGCGCTAACCCCAACCATCATCACCCCGCCGGGTCGGTACGCAACCGACTCGGACCAAATCGTGATGCACGGGGGACCATTGTCGCAAGAAACCACGCCCGTCAAAGCGCGGACAAAAATGTCCATCTTGCCGGGTCGGCACATAACCAAATCGGGCTGGACCGCAATGCACGGAACATCCTCGAGGCCCCACTGTCGGTGTTTTGATCCGGCAATAATGAATATAGGGCGGCGTACGCATAGAGAATCCAAAGGGGTGCACACGAGACAAGGATTTACCCAGGTTCAGGCCCTCAAGATGAGGTAATACCCTACGTCCTGCCTTTGTGGATTGTATTGATGGTTGCCTCGTATGAGAGGTATGTGCAGAGGTGGTTGTCTGCGTGGAGATCTGAGTCTAGATCTAAGTCTGCCGATCGGGAGGCCCCTACCTCCCCTTATATAGGTGGTCGGGGGGTAGGGTTACATGAGTCCGAGTCGGTTACAAGGTAGAGTCCTAGTCGGTTTGCAACTAGACCTACTAAATATACATGTCTTGTACTCCAAGTTGATGGTGCGCCCCGGTATCCCAGTCGGATTCTGAGTCGTGGGCCTGGGCTACCCCGTGCTGTCGGGGCCGACTTCCTCCTCCGCTGGTATACCCCGGGGGCATGGCATCGTCAGTAGCCCCCGAGTCCTTCACGATCTGACTGCAGCTTAGCCTGAGCCGAGTGCTCCAGCCTTCTCCCTTGGACAGGTTTTTCCGAGTGATCATCCGCCTGAGCGCAACTCCTAGTAGCCTGTAGGGAGATTGTGAGGGACTCATAGAACTTGCCGACTGAATCCCGAGTGGTATCGGGTGTATCCGAGTGGTTGTGAACCCCTGGAGGTTAACCCTCGAAATCTTTCAGCCTGTAGCGCTCGGAACCGAGTGACTCGGTCCCGACTGGCGGCCCTGAAGCGCACTACGGCCGTTTTCTTTTTCCTTTTGCAGATTCCACACTGGGGGCACGAACAGTGCACCCAGTGGGTGTAGCCCCCGAGCCTCCAGTTGGTTCGAGGAACCGAGTGGAGGGTCTTGATGAATTTGCCCGGGTAGCTGTCGGCTCCCTCGATGAAGAGGTTCCCCTGCTGAGGGATGAGGTCACGTACAGAGCGAATGCCTTGGCCGAGTTCCTCAACCTGTAAAGTAAAGAATAAAGATGTAAAAACCGCTACATGTAAAGTACTCGGGAAGCCGAGTGAAACTTATGCGTGCTTTTTGATTTTAACTTTATTTCGCTCTTTCTTCCATTAATATTTGTTCGTGTGTAAGCTGGCTCATCGTGTGTGCTCTTGCCGACCCGTCGTATCCTCCCTTTGCGTAAAGGTTAGCCGTGGGCGTGTGCCTCGTGAAGGTTAGCCGTGGGCGTGTGCCTTGTATAGCGTGGGGGTGTGGCGTAGACCGGCAGTCGGAGACGAAGAGTTGACTCCAAGCTTTTTACACAGTACTTAAATAGTTGTTTAGGAAGGAAAAGCGCCCGAATGCGCCTAGACGCACCCAGTGGGTGTAGCACCCGAGTATCCGCTATGCATGGCCGTGAGCGTACATAGCGGGGCAGTCGGAAGACTTAAAATAAAACTTCAGATAGAGCAAAAAATAGTAATTTACTCATGCTGATAAATGCAAAGTATGAAAATACTTAGCTTTTAAGCGTAAAAGCGACGCAGCTGTTCAATGTTTCAGGCGTTGGTAACGTGGCCCGAGCCGACTGTGGACCGAGTCGGCGAAGTGGAGGCGCGTCGAGGTCCGAGTCCGCGGAGTGATAAGGTCCAGTCGGCGGAGCGGCGGCACGTCGAGGTCCGAGTCGGCGGAGCGGCGGCGCGTCGAGGTCCGAGTCCGCGGAGTGACGAAGTCCGAGTCGGCGGAGTGGTGGCGCGTCGAGGTCCGAGTCGGTGGAGCGACGAAGTCCGAGTCGGTGGAGTGACGTAGCCTCATGCGCCGGCAGCGGTTTGATAGTCGGAAGATCGCCGGAGATTGAACCGTCGGATCGAGCTGAAATTTTACAGAGTGGTAGGAATAATAATTCCGCACAATCTGGACGGTGTGATCGGCGAAACGATGTGGGAGTCAACCACAATCCTTGTTCTCCCGAGATCGCGCGGATTCCAGACTGGACCCGAGCAGCACTCAGTTTTTCGGAGCTAGTCGGAGATTCCCCAATCGGATCGCGACGAAATTTTGCAGGGTCGATGTAGACTCTATTCCGCATGATCCCACCAAAGGAATCAGCGAAAAAATGCTTGAGGCAGCGGGGGGAGCGCAAACGAGTCGGTCGTTCGTGCTGTCTCGCACGGTCGCGTGAGGGCAATGTTGATGTCGAGCCCCCAAGCTCCGTGGCCGAGTGAAGTTTCCGCCGAAGTTGATGTTGATGTAGACTCGAGGGATCGCCCGAGTGAAGTTTCCATTGACTGGTTTGGAGCCGAGTCGCAGATGCGGAGCTTGCCGAGTGAATCAGCGAAGTCGCCGTTGTTGTTCATCAAAAGAACCGATCTGAATCCTTTCAAATTAATCTATGCGCACTTGCCCCACGGTGGGCGCCAACTGTCGGTGTTTTGATCCGGCAATAATGAATATAGGGCGGCGTACGCATAGAGAATCCAAAGGGGTGCACACAAGACAAGGATTTACCCAGGTTCAGGCCCTCAAGATGAGGTAATACCCTACGTCCTGCCTTTGTGGATTGTATTGATGGTTGCCTCGTATGAGAGGTATGTGCAGAGGTGGTTGTCTGCGTGGAGATCTGAGTCTAGATCTAAGTCTGCCGATCGAGAGGCCCCTACCTCCCCTTATATAGGTGGTCGGGGGGTAGGGTTACATGAGTCCGAGTCGGTTACAAGGTAGAGTCCTAGTCGGTTTGCAACTAGACCTACTAAATATACATGTCTTGTACTCCAAGTTGATGGTGCGCCCCGGTATCCCAGTCGGATTCTGAGTCGTGGGCCTGGGCTACCCCGTGCTGTCGGGGCCGACTTCCTCCTCCGCTGGTATACCCCGGGGGCATGGCATCGTCACCCACCAAGACGCAGGGAGGGACAACTGCAACAGTCACTACGGTGACAATAGCGACCACAGTGTAACAAGCCGACGCAGCTCTCCAGCTCCCTCCGGCATGGCCTACGGGGACCAAAGGCGTTCAGATCCCACATCCGTGACGCTGTCTTCCCGTCGGGATTCCGAGTTACCGGGATCGACAAGTATACGGGTGAGACTCGGCCAGACATCTGGCTAGCCGATTACCACATAGCATGCAGGACCAATGGCGGCAACGACTATGTTGCAATTCACTACCTGCCCTTGTTTCTAGCTGACTCGGCTCGAGCCTGGCTCACCAGTCTGCCTCAAGGTTGTATCCAATCATGGACCGACCTTGAGACCCTCTTCGTGAACAACTTCTAGGGCACCTACATCAGGCCCGGGAACGCGTGGGATCTCCACACTTGTACCCAAGAGGTGGGCGAAACTCTCAGAGAGTACATCCAATGCTTCTCCAAGAAGAAGAACTCTCTGCTAGAGGTTCGAGAAGGCGACGTCATCACCGCCTTCTGCAAAAGTGTTCGTAGCACCGACCTGTGAGAGTCTAGTCTCAACTACTAGACCCCCTGTATACATCCTCGTCAGTCCAGGATCACGCTGACGGTACACAGACAAAATGGATAACATTGCATACATTCAAAGTTTAAAACTTAACTTGAGTACGATATGCCACATGGCTTACATAGTTCCATGTCTTAACGATATTATTACATCAGAGGAAACAGTGGAAACAAAAGCGAAGCGGCTCCATTCGTGCCACAGGCAATTGACGGAAGCCACGCAACCTATTCTTCGGGATCATCATAGAAGAAGTCTTCATCGGCGCCTTCTTTAGCATACTCCTTGCACACCACCACAACAAAATATGCACGATGAGTACTTCGCGTACTCAGCAAGCCACCTGGCGGCAGATGGTCCTACCATGCTATATGCAAGGCTTCAAAGGAAGGCTTTATGGCTTAATTGCGTAAAGCAAACTTTTAGTTGAAATATTAGGATAGATTCAAAGGCATTATTTTGATGTAAATTGATTTTATTATCAGGGGTGCTTTCAACAGGTGTGGTCCACGACCAACACATTCAAGCAAGGAACTCCCGCCTTAGCTCGACCATAGGTTTCATCAGCAAAGGGGTAGAGGGAAGTAGCAAAGGGGAGAGGGACAGGTCCTTTTCATCAAGAATGAGTCTTGTGCTGTCCATAACCGTGGACACGGCTAATTGATTAGTTTATTACTCTACAGAGTTGGTATACTTTACCCACATGACACGGTCATCCCCTTATGCCAAGCTGATCGGGCTTGTACACACGCTCATCGGTGTGTCGGGAGGGTGATCGTGACGAGATCTTTTAGCTAGATCCCCCTAAGGTGTGACGTGCCCGGCCACCGGGTCTAGCTCGGAGTCGAGAGTACATCCCTGCACTCCGATCCCCCCATCTGTGCCGAGGGTCCTCGTAGCTACGTCCACCCCTTCTGCGGTACGGCAATATCGGCACCTAAGGCTGACTAACCTACTTGACCAAGCCATTGCCCATATAGCATGCGGTTGTACTGTTGTCACAGTTCTCCAACTTCAAGACTTTGGCCTTATTCGATACGGACGACTAATGGCTTCTTCATCTCACGAAGAACGACCATTGCTCCTTCATCACATGATCCAGCTGTCGCCCGCACCTTTTAGATGGTAAGTTTCACCCAGAGTAGAATAGGAAGAATAGAGAGAGAGGGAATCATCGGGCATCCAGCCCTAGCTCAGCGAGCTCAACATCAAGTTTCAATTCGAGGATCATCGATCCGTAGATCATTCCTCCGTAGAGGCAAAACAAAACAACCTAAAGATGAATTTAAGCATGGCTAAGCATTTCTCTACTCTATTCAGAATAAAACCTATTAAACTACTCAAGGTATCAAGTATTCAGGGCGACAAGCGGAAAAGGTAAAGGTGTGTCAATCGACACGCTAGCTACTGGATTAAAAATAGCATGCATGTTTCTAAATGACAAAATATTAATGACTTTCGAAAATATAGGATCAAATATGATCAAGAAAAGGGGCAGGCCTTCGTGGTAGTACTCTCCTTCTTCAGCTGCTTCGGTCATTAACGTACGTGGCCAAGTGCCTGTTCGGCTGCCCAAACCAAGCCGGCTTGGCAAAGGCCCAAGGCGGCGACCCAACGCGGAGGAGGGGAGGCGGCTTGGCCCAGGCAGCAAGGGAGGAGGGAGGCGGCCTGCTGGGCCGGCCCAAAGGGAAGGGGAGGTGGCCTGGCAGGCCGGCCCAAAGGAGCAGGCCGGCGGGGCCCAAGAGGGAGGAGAGAGGGGGCTGGGTGGGTCGGCCCAGGAGAGAAGGGGGGCGACCGGGCAGGCCGGGACGGGCCGGGCGGCGGACGGAGCGGTCCGCTCGGCGGGCTGAGGCCCAGGCGGGCCTAGGGGGAGGGGAAAACGGACCTTTGGCCCAGGAAGGCTAAAAAAAGATTTAAAACCTTTTTCGAATAAAAATAAATACTAAAAATCAAATAAGGCCTTTAAAAATACCAAATGGCTTCCAAAAATTCCCAGAAAATTCTAATAAATCAAATTGAGCATGGAGAACTCAATAAAAATATTTTTGGAGCAAATTTTCAAATGATGCTCAATTTAAAAATCAAAAACACACTTATTGCTCTCAAATTAATTCAAAGACTTAAATTAATTTGAAATAAAACCCAACTAAAATTCATATAAACATATTACATAGTTGACATCTTCTTCTGTTTAAAAAAAATTTCAAGCCCGAAAAAAAATCGAGGATGTTACACGGCCTCATCCATAAGATTGCGCGTAAGAACCCTCAAACTACGTGCGATCTCTTCGACATCGCCAACAACTTCACGACTGGTGAAGAAGCTGTTCGCAGCGCGACCAAAGACGACAAGGGCAAGGGCAATGCACCTGAGTCCCCCGAGGCAAGGGATCATCACAGGTCGCCCAGGAAGAAACACCGGAAGCGCAAGGGCGGTGACCTTGTTGCTGCCGTCGACCACGCTCCGCAGCGCCGACCTCCGCGCAGCAACGCCACCTTTGAGGAAATGATGAGTCAGCCGTGTCACTTTCATGGGCCAAAGTCCAACCACGTTACGCATGACTGCAATCTCCTGAAGAATTTGAACAAGCCTTTCGTCCACAACCGGAACAAGAAAGATCCCCCTCCGGACGAACGTGATGAATTCCCAAAGGAAACCGCCTGTCTAATGATCTTCGGTGGCCCTAACGGCTAAGAGTCCAAACGCCGCCAGAAGATCACGGACCAAGAGGTTAACGCAGTCAAGCCAGCTGTGCCTCAGTACCTCCGGTGGTCCGAGTCCATAATTTCTTTTGCCACTCGGACCACCCCGACTACATACCTCACCCGGGCAGGTTCCCTTTGGTGGTGGACCCAATCGTCAGTTACGTTCGCCTCACCAAGGTCCTCATGGATGGAGGGAGTGGTCTGAACATTCTCTATGTCAAGACCTTGGACGACATGAAGTTTCCCAGGTCGGGAATCAATCCTACCGGTGCCCCCTTCCACGAGGTTGGCCCTGGCAAGATGGCAAGTCCACTCGGGCAAATCAGCTCGCCCGTCACTTTCGGTACTCCAGACAACTTCCGGACCGAGACCCTCACTTTCGAGGTCGTCGACTTCTCAGGCTCGTATCACGCCTTCCTGGGACATCCCTGCTACGCCAAATTCATGGCTGTCCCCAGCTATGTCTACTTGAAGCTTAAAATGCCGGGTCCCCATGGGATAATAACGGTGCAAAGCAGTTTCCAGCAAGCTTATGCGTGTGACCTGGAGAACTGTAACCTTGCCGCGACCCAAATTGCTGCAACTGAGCTTGACACCCTCAAATCGGCCATGGTCGAGGAAGCACCCCCGACTAAAAAAGCTTCAGCAGTGACATCATTCCAGTCGGCGAAGGACACCAAGACGATCCAGCTCGATACGGAAGACCCCTCCAAGGCGACGCAGATCGGGACTGCGCTCAGCGACAAATAGGAAAACGCGCTCATCAGCTTCCTTCGCGATAATCGGGACATCTTTGCATGGACATCTTCAGACATGCCGGGAGTCCCGAGGGAAGTTGCCGAGCACTCTTTGAATGTTTGGCTAGATGCCAAGCCGGTCAAGCAGCGCCAGCGCCGTTTTGCTGAGGATAGGCGTAGGGCAATAGGAGAAGAGATAGCCAAGCTCTTATCAAAGAAGTGTATCATCCCGACTGGTTAGCAAACCCAGTCCTTGTTCACAAAAAGAATGGAAAATGGAGGATGTGCGTTGATTACACTAGCCTTAACAAGGCATGTCCCAAAGATCCTTTCACATTGCCTCGCATCGACCAGGTGATTGATTCCACGGCCGGCTGCGAAATTTTATGTTTTCTCAACGCCTACTCGGGCTACCATCAGATCAAGATGAAGGAGGACGATGAGATCAAAACATCGTTCATTACTCCATTCGGGGCTTTCTGCTACATCTCCATGCCTTTCGGCTTAAAGAATGCCGGCGCCACGTGCCAACGGCGCATACAGCACTGCCTCCAGGGACAAATCAGCAGGAACGTGCAGGCCTACGTCGATGATGTGGTGGTAAAATCCGAGAAGA
Organism: Stipa capillata; assembly: GCA_019208055.1. Lineage (NCBI taxonomy): Eukaryota > Viridiplantae > Streptophyta > Magnoliopsida > Poales > Poaceae > Stipa > Stipa capillata. The sequence goes on along the minus strand of JAGXJF010000087.1, from coordinate 735,985 downwards.
AAGAAGATCTCCTATCCGACTTGGGAGAAACTTTCTCCAACCTTAGGCGATTCAACATGAAGCTCAATCCAGAAAAGTGCGTGTTCGGAGTACCTTCGGGAAAGTTACTCGGTTTCATCGTTTCTGAACGAGGAATCGAGGTTAACCCGGAGAAGATCGACGCCATCATCAGAATGGGTCCACCAAAAAGCCTCAAAGATGTCCAACGGCTCACTGGGTGCATGGCGGCTCTCAGCCGATTCATCTCCCAAATCGGCGAAGAAGTCGGACATCTTCACCTGGACACTTGAAGCTCAAGACGCTCTCGACGGGTTGAAGAAATTCCTGACCACACCCCTAGTGCTGGTTTCCCCAATGCCCGATGAACCGCTGCTCCTCTATATTGCAACAACTACCCAGGTGGCCAGTACCATCTTGGTCGTCGAACGCTCCGAGCCCGGCCACATCCAAAAGGTTCAGCGCTTGGTATACTTCATCAGCGAAATGTTGTCCGAGTCCAAGGCACGATACCCACAAATACAGAAGATCATCTACGCAGTGTTCATAACATCTCGGAAGTTAGTCCACTACCTCCAGGGACACCCGATTAAGGTGGTCAATTCCTTCCCGATTGCGGACGTCATCAACAATCGCGATGCCACAGGAAGGATCGCTAAATGGGCAATGGAACTAATGGCATTCAGCATAGTTTACGCCCCCCACACGGCCATCAAGTCTCAGGCTCTTGCCGACTTCATGGCCGACTGGACAGAAGTCCAGCCTCCGCCCTCTATCGTCGACCTCGAACATTAGACTCTGTACTTCGACGGCTCGCTAATGCTTCAGGGCGCGGGGGCTGGCATAGTGCTTATCTCCTTGAATGGAGAGCGTTTCAAATACGTGCTGCAGATCCACTTCCCGGCGTCCAACAACGTCGCCGAATATGAAGCTTTGCTACATGGCCTACGCATCGCGAACTCATTCGAGATCCGCCTGCTTCTAGCCCACGGAGACTCCGAACTGGTAGTCAAGCAGGTGATGAAGGACTGGTGTCACGCCCCGAATTTCCGGAACCTAAAAATTAGGGCTAACAAAAACTTTTTCATTAATAATGTCAACTGAAAATGCACTTAACTAAAACTTTAGTTCAAATCACGATGAAGCTAAATATCAAAGCACGAAAACCCTCGTTCTTAATTCTATCGATCTCCGTTTTGTCGTAACCCTAATACCCCGAAGTACGTCCGACAACACGGGCAACCCTGCTCAACACCTTGCCTTCATACGTGTCCACTCGCCCTTGCATTTCCGCCACGAACATAACTTCGGCATTTTCCCACCTCTAACTAATCAGTGCCACCTAAACACACATCCGCCGCAAGGTGCCCTCACAGTAGTTCTACGAAATCGGAGCATATACCCATCCCGAATCTTCTCTGAATAACTTGAAATTCTACCACCAACTTCGCCATATCATATCGTGAGTGTATGCACTTATATACTGCTTTTATATATGCACTAAAACCCTAACGCAAGGATACTCCAACTCAACGCCTACACTGTATCAGCTAATGCGTCAGCGGCACCAAGCAACCGATTGATCCCAAACCTAGATGAGAGAACCCCTGAGAGTTTCTATACCCCCTCCGTCCCTTACCGCACCCCGGGATCTAAGTTCTAGCCCAGAACAAAACCCTAACACGGGAAACGACCTAGCACAACACCGCACAACACCTACACTGTATACGCCGCTGCGTCGATGGTACCTTACCATCAAATAGTCCCAAGCCAAGACGAAAGGTTACCTCGAATACCCATATTCTCGTTCCACCCTGCCACGCTCCAGAACCCTAATCCCAGCTACCGATTCCCTTATTCGTACTTAAATTCAACTTCCTCAAAGACCCTGCCCACGAGACCAAGCACTCTTCGACCCTCCCAAAAATTCTAAGAAAAGTTGTGGGACAATCTGGTGTTATTCTTAACTCAATTATAAAATAAAACAGAGCTGCCCAGTTCAAAATTATCCACATATGACAATAATAAACTTTAGGGTAACGATGAGCGTTTAACTACAACACACAAAAATAAATTTCAAAAAATTTCGATAAAACTTCGCAAGAATCCTTATACAGCCAGGAACCCAAATACATAAAGACATGGACATAGCTAGTTCAAAAATCTGGAACGGTCGCCATCGAACACCCGGGTGCAAATCCTTTTGCCGCATGGAATCATGGGTAGACGGTAACCAAAAGCTACCAAAAACAACGTGAGATCTCCTCCTCGATATCCCCAACGTACCTAAGTTCTTAACTCCTGCCAACAACACGCCATTTGTCCTTCACCTCCTAACTCTAGAGTTGACATCTCGTGGCATGCAAGTACAATGGTCTTGTGCACTGCAATTCGGTGCCTAAACTCTACTGCTAAACTATGCTGCTACAGCACCGCTCAGTACCTGCTCTTCCCCTCCCATTGTCTTATATTTCAGTTCTTCTCTCCTGCCGACAGCCATGCTACTTGCCAGCTCATCAACCTGCTCAAAAATCGATGCCCATTCCCTACTATTTATCTGCAGCACAGGCTAGTCAAATCTTTTCAACATTAATTTCTTCCCTGCTGTTTTGCCTCCACGCCATTACACACCACCAGCTTCCTGCCAGGAACCTGGCCTAACTACCCTGTGCTCTACAGCAAGCTCTGCCGACAGCATAGCACCACTCATGTGCTCATCCTCCATGCCTGAGCTTCTTCACCTTTTACCTTCCTCATGTCTTTCTTCTTCGCTGATTAATGCCACACCCGAGCCAGTCTGAGCTGCTCTTCTTCACCTCCAGACCGAGCCATCTCCTTCCTCCTCTTCATTTCTCGCTCCCAGTCATCCCTTATTCCCCTGCTCCTTAATCCCCAAGCTCCCCAAGCCGAGCCCTCCTCACTCCATTCCCCATTTTCCACCCTAGCTCACCACGCAGTCAAGCTCTTCTGCCACCCCTTTTTCTCCACTGGACCAACCAAGCTCCAATCTCCCTCAACCGAGCCCCTTCTTCACCTCCCGAGAAAAACCCTTTTCCTTCTTCTTGATGTCACCACCGCGCCCTCCGCTGCGAAGGAAACCACCTACGCCGCCGCTTCGCCGAGACCAGCAGCACACCGCCGCTGCTGCCATCCGCGCCACCCCGCAACGCCGCCGGCTCCGCTCCCCTCCAACGCGCCCTGGGCCCCAATCCTTCCCCGAGCTCCACCGCAATCCACGGCACCCCGCCTCCCAGCGCGCCCCGCCACCGACCTTGGCCGGAGCAATCGGGCCCCGTGCCCTACGGCCCGCGGCCGAGCTCGTCGGAGAGCACCACTTCGCCGCCGTCGCCCCGGCTGAGTCCACCCCTTCTCCTCCTCTTTTCTCACCACCAGAGCGCCGCCCCGGGGCCTTCACTGCCGCCGGTAGCCCCGTAACTCCCCGCGCCGCCCTGGCCCCAACTCCAACGCCTGGTCCGACGAGCCCACCGGGGCACCTCCACCGCCCCGCATCTGGTCCTGAGCAACCGCGGCGTCTTACCCCAATAGGTGAGCTCGGTAATCAAGCCCCTAACCGAAGCAGGTACTACTCAGGTCGACCGCCGGGTGGGCCTAGAGCTTCAACCGGTCCAGTGCAGGTTTGAGAAGGCGCAAACCCAGGATGCGCCTCCGGCGTTGCTAGTATTTCCAACACCTGGTCAAACCGGTTCTGGATTTCCGAATGTTAAACTCAAGCAGCTGGTCCAAAAGAATTTGGGTTTTGGAATTACTTAGTTAACAAACAATAATGTTTCCAATTAGGATAAGTTATGCGTTTCTTTTAAACCAACTTATGCTATGCATATATCACTTTTGGGACGGCCTAAAATAAATTTCTTCCTCTAACCAGTGGAACCAAAATATCTATAGTGCTTAATAGTTCAATAGGTCATGAGGTTTGGACTAATACTTTAGAAAGTTTAAAACTCTACCGATCGCTAAGACTTCAATTTAATTGAGCCATGCCCTTGGGGATTTCTTTTCCTTAGCCTGAGGTCCAACACCCTATAGAACCCTAATGATCCTAGTAGCACCTACGGCACACCCCTAGACCTCATCAGGATGCGCTCATAACCCGAACACGGAGAGATGAACATGAGAAATTCACCCTTCCCGAAACTCTAATCCCTAGCTCAACATCCTTAAAACCAAAATCCTTGTTGCTCCACCCTAGTAGTTTCCAGATAGTTTTCTAAAATCTTTGAACATGCATAAGGACTACTGGACCCAACCATTACATGATAAACTAAAAGCCTACAATATTGGTACGTTTATAATTTAGCAAACTATACATTTATCATCAAGTAAAGAAAACCCTAACCGACAATATGCCGTGAGCTAATATCTCCCGCCAAGTAACCCAAGGCACCCCAACCCTAGCTCTCTAAAGCTCCTTAAGATCAAATGACTAATCAAGCACATTACGATTTCATGTGTTGAAGTTCCTGGTTCCTCCTGCGATGCTATTTGGCTCTTCCTTGCAACGTTGATTTATTCGTTGTTCCTTCGACGTGTAGATACCGACGCTAAGAATTATCACGCAAAGGATTCAGACAATTATCGAATCAAGCTCAAGCTCGAGACTCGGACAATATTACCAGGCAAGCTCTTCTTTGATCATGTTGAATCCCATGATTGCGAACTATTTATTTTGTTTGCAAAACATGCATGCTATGTGATAGAAAACAATATTTTATGTAGCAATAGTTACATCCGAAATGGTGGAAACCCTAGACCGATTCTGTTCCTTGTCGCCCCAAGGAATACATATATGTCCCGAAGAAAATATCGGAAACCTAGGTGTAGTAGTATATACATATATATTGCTTAGCCCCGCAGTAGAAAATCTAGGTTTTCGCAAAAGTAAATTAATCCCGGAAATCTTGTATGAGATAGACTTGGGATGGATCGCTGTGACCGATGGAGAAGAGGTCACGGTATAATCCACGGGTTGGATGTTCGAAGGGTAGTTTTGTAAAGCAAAAACAAAATGGAGATGATTTGGATCCGGGTTAGAAATGAAGGGCGTGAGCAGGAAGGAATAAAAGCGAGCTAAGACCCAGTGGGGCACTCGCGGTCCGTGCGACGGACGAGGTGTGGAGTCTTTCTCGGATCACTTAAGGACCGAACCTACCGTGCCGCTAAACCAGGTTCACCCCGTACGTCCACATGCCCTATGTGGGTAGGGCTTGACCAGTATTCATGATAGCTCTGGCGTATGAACCCATAGACGTAGGGTGAGTTATGTGCAAGTGAGGCACTCCTTTGGGATGAAAGCCCGGTGTGTGATCCGAAAGAGTACTCCGCAAAGTTGAATAGGCGCTCATTTGAGAGTCAGCCCAGTAGTGGTTCTAGGATGTACTCGTCACAAACGGGAATGCGCTACCAAACTAAGCGCCGAGGCATCGGTAGGCAAGGTGGAGCGTGGTAACGTTCCCGGGTGGGTTCATTCGCTATACCTGTCTTGAGGAAAGTCTCGTTATGATCTCCTTGCCGGTGGGAGACTCATATCTTGTGGGTAAAGCCGTACAACCTCTGCAGAGTGTTAAAATCTATTCGAATAGCCGCGTCCACGGTCATGGACACAATCTGGTAAGGCCACACAACCGATTAGACTATATGATGAAATGTGGGTCATGGGTTTAAGGACGCATCGCCTGATGGGCATGCAGAGTGAGTTAGCTCTTCGTGTAATGCGATTACACGGGAGGTGTGGTAATGAGTGGGACGCTATTCTACCGGAGTGTAGGAACAGCTATCTGAGGAGAAATGAGGTATTATCGGACGTCGTTCTACCTGAGGGTAGGAACGGCTATCTAATGCTGATGAATGGCCGATTCCGTGGCGGACGGCTGAGTTGCAGGTATGTTATTATGACTAATCGATATGACTCGGCAGGGCCGAGGTTGTGTTCGAAAATAAGCTTTTATCATCTACTTAATTATTTTCAAATGAAAACTTACATTTCTGCACAATTATCAAACCTAGGTTAGAGCCTCTCTATTGATTTCCCCTGTGCATGCATTATATCTGTGATATTCACCCTGGAGGGGAGCTTGCGAGTACATTCAATGTACTCACCTGGCTTGTTGATTTGGCCAGATAAGAAGAAGAAACGTTCCGAAAGTACCGACGACGAATACAAAGGCTAGGGCGTTACCCCAGTCAGTTGCCTGTCGGGTATGGCATACTGATGGGCCACATCTCCGCTGAATATCTGCTGCAAGTTTATAGCCGTTGGGCTACAGGTATCAGATTATCGACCTTAACGGTCTATTTAACGGTTTACGCATGTATGACGATGATATACAGGTTAACTTGTGTGTATCGGCTACTGATCCAGGGACCGGTACAGTGATCACGAGGGAGTATTCGGCCTTAAAACCAGGTACGCCACAACTGGTCATGCCGAAACCCGACCATGTAAGCCTACTGCCAAGAGGTGCGCAAGCTTGAAGCCAAGTTCGACGGCCTCGAAATCACACATGTCCTCCGCCGAGACAACGAAGCTGCAGATGTACTCGCCAAGTTGGGGTCCAGTCGGGATGCCGTTCCGGCTAGAGTTTTCCTCCAGGAGTTGCATGTTCCTTCCATCAAAGCAGACACGGTACCCGAGACCATCGAATCTTACCCTGATGAACCTGATAGCACCCAGCAGCCGCCTCACGAAGTTCTAACCATCGATCCCGACTAGATAGCGCCCTTCCTCGCCTACCTCCTTCGGGACACACTCCTACCGGATCAAACCGAGGCGCAACGTCTTGCCAGGCGTTCTAAGGCCTACGTCGTGATCGACGGCGACCTGTACAAGAAGAGCATCTCCGGAATTCTTCAGCGATGCATACCTCAAGAACAGGGGAAGCAACTACTGCAGGATATTCACTCGGGAATTTGTGGGCATCATGCTACGCCGAAGTCGCTAGTCAGTAAAGCCTTCCGACAAGGTTTTTACTGGCTGACTGCCGTTTCTGATGCTGAGCACATTGTGCGCACTTGCGAGGGATGCCAGTATTTCACCTGGCAGACACACTTGCCGGCCCAAGCTCTTCAAACCATCCTGATAACATGGCCTTTCGCTGTGTGGGGCCTGGACATGGTTGGCCCCCTCAAAAAGGCTCCCGGGGGCTACACACATATCTTCGTCACCGTCGACAAGTTCACCAAGTGGACTGAAGCCAAGCCAGTTGCCACGATTACTGCCGAGAGAGCCGTCGAGTTCTTCTTGGACATCGTCTACCGCTTCGGCGTCCCCAACAGCATCATCACGGACAATGGCACTCAGTTCACCGGCGCACCTTCCTCCGATTCTGCGACAACTACAACGTTAGCCTCAACTTCGTGGCCGTGGCACACCCACACACGAATGGGTAGGTTGAGCATTCCAATGGTCTTATTCTGCAAGGCATCAAATCTGGATCTTCCAACGCCTAAAAAAGTTCACGGGTAGGTGGGCAGCCGAGTTACCTTCAGTACTCTGGAGTCTCCGGAATACCCCCAACCGGTCAACTGGATACACCCCGTTCTTCATGCTCTACGGAGCCGATGCCGTCTTGCCGACTGACTTAGACTACGGGTCCCCGCGCACTCGTGCCTATGATGAAGGCCAGTCGGAGGAAGCAAGACAGGACGACATTGACTAGCTTGAGGAGGCAAGATAAGTCGCTTTATTTCGGTCGACCAAGTACCAACAGGGCTTACGGCGCTATCACAACCGACATGTCTGCGGGCGCGCATTCAACATTGGCGACTTGGTTCTGCGCCGAGTCCAGTCCACCAAAGACATGCATAAACTCTCCCCACCATGGGAAGGCCCGTATGTGATCGCCGAAGTGCTACACCCAGGGGCTTACCGACTGAAGGACAGCAACGGCAACGTCATCACCAACGCATGGAACATTGAACAGCTACGTCATTTCTACACTTAAAACTCTGTACCTTGATATTTCGAACAACAGGAATAAATATTCCCTCGCTCCACGAGAAACAATTCTCGGAGTTCCCGACTGACTCGCTATGCTAGCTCCTGGCCACACATAGCAGCCACTCGGCTTTTCCACCCTCTGGGTGCACCCAGTCACACTCAGTCTTTTCAGTCGAATAAACTATTTCAGTACGGTGTACATAATCCAATGTTAACTCTTTGCTCTCGATTGCCGGTTTACGCCACAACCCTACGCTACACGAGACACAGCCTGTAATACCCATTTCTACTTCGTGAATTAGGTCATGCATTCATCCGGCATTCAGGCCATCATCCCCACAACAACACTTGCATAAACTTAAATTTATAAAAATTATATTTTATAGAATACGTACATATCTCATCCTCGGTGGTTAGATTAACAACACCAATCAACTTATTTGATTTACCCAATACCAACATTAGCAATAGTAGGAGGAGGAGATCAATGATATCTTAGCTCAATCACCATACCAGGTCCCTATCCCCAAAACCCTATCCAAATCATTATGCTTGTTAGCTCAATTGAGGAGTTGGAATTCAAATTGCAAAAGAGGGTAGAACTGTAATTACCCACTTAGACAACATTCCTGTGGATGAAAAGTTATAAAAATTCATAAACAGCCATGAATATGGGAATTCTAACCACATATAAATTTTTGGAATTTTTGGAATATTTTTGAACCTAGCTACAGTTCAAACTCATTTCCAAGCCATATTTGAATTTGAATTCAAATCCAGGTCAAACAGTGTCCAAATGACCTCAAATTTTTATAGTAGGTCCTATATGCTATTTTGAAGGTCCTGTAAAAATTTCAAAACATTTGGAGTTCATTTAGGTCCTCAAATGCATTTAACAAGAGTCTCTGTTTGGGTTTAAAAGAAAAAGGAAAAAGGGTTGCAGGCCGAGGCCTATTGGGCCGGGTCAGGCCAGCCCGCCAACACCCCGAACCCATTTTCCTCTCACCATTTTCTGCCTTTGCCCTCTGGAAAGCGCCCCGCGCCTTTTGCGCCACCTCCCTCTCCCGCCAGCTAGGGCCCGTTCGTCAGCTCCCTCTCCCCACGTCGCCGCCGCCAGTAGGGGAAGAGGGGCGGCGCGCCACCAGCTCTCCGACCACGCCGCCGTCCTTTATAAACACCGTCCCGACGGCCCGTTTTTCCTCCCCCATGCCACTCCAAACCCTAGCAACCCCACCCCTCTCTTCTCCCGTCGCCGAAGCTCCCCGCCACCCTTTTCTTCTCCATCTCCGGCCAAGGCTCCGGTGAGAAATCCCCGAGCATCCGGTGAGCCCCGACCGTCCCCGTTCCGCTCCCGAGCTTCCTCTCTTCACCCCTCATCTCCCCATCTCCTCTTTTTCTCAGATCCGAGCCCCGAAGACCCCCACCGGCGTCGACCGAGGAGCTTCACCGCCGCCGGCCACCGGGAGCTCAACCCCGAGCTCCGTAGCTTCCCCGAGCCCGTGCATCGCCTCCAGGGTGAAACCCCCGCTGCTCCCGTCGCTCTCCCCGACCATCGCCGAGCCCCGTAGCACCGTCGAGCCCTCTCCGGCAAAGATTCGGTGAGGCCACCGCCGTCCCGAGCCACCGGCCACGCGTGCTGTGAGAGAGAGGTGTGGGAGGGAAATGGGACCGCGTGTCGCCCCTCCCCGTTGGCCACGCTTGCCCAGTCAGCAGCTGACTGGGGTTCGGTTGCCTAGTCAGCGCTGACCAGTGGACCCCGATTGTCAGTTGGCCGGGAGTAGATTAATGTATCTTTTTCGGGTGGAGTTAGCAAATTCATTTTTGCAGAAAAAGAAGGTTAGGGTTAGGGTTTTGTCGAATTCCCGATAGAGCTTCGAATTGGCGTAACTTTTAAACCGTAACTCCAAATTGAACAAATTTTATAGTTCTAGAATCCTTGAGAAATTTTCTACAATCTGGTTCAAACACAATTTGAAAAATTGGAATGTAAATCCTGATCAAATTTGAATAGAGATTCGTTCATCCCTCTCGCGCGTTGTTTTTCGATAATCTGTCACTCGATGATCATAGCTCCAAATTGAATTATTCCAGTGGCGTTAGATTCGTATCTCAGAGTACTTTTATAATATAAACATTTTAGGACATGACCATTCGCTGAGAATAGCAATTTTCCAACCTAACATGAATTCGAATGAAATTTGACATGCATGCATTGTTAGGACGATAACGTTCTATAAATCTAAATTGATTAATTTTTTTTGTTGCGTTAGCTTCCTAACATCCAGAGGATGCTTTAGAAATGCATAAGCCTGCTTTTATCCTCAATGCATCATGCCCCGCTTGCTGTTATTTATTGTCCTTTCTTTCGCTTTTCCAGTTCGGATGTTTGGGTGTTCTACCGATTGTTTTGGCACTTCAAGAAACTTCACTTCCAGGCAAGCTCCATTGCTTGTTGATTAATCAATACATTGGGTGTTAATCTCTGTTTGAATTAATTAATTAAATTGATTGGTGCTTGTGTGAATGTTTGCTCAAATGATGCTAGATACCGCACTAGTATGTGTAGGTCTATTGTCTTGCAGCAAGCAAAGCTTGTTGCACCTCTTTATTGTCATTATATATGCTTACCTATTTGTGCTTGTGGTAGGATTGTTTGCTTAGATGTAATAGTCGGAATGCTGGAAACTAGCATGTTAGGAGAGGTTGTGTGTTATGTTCAGCTGTGGCTAAAACTTAATCTTGTTGCCCTATCAAATTGAACTTAATTAAGTGAGATGTGAGAGCCGAGGGTTTTGCACGATGAATACGATTGGTATTTATTGAAGTGTCAGAATGCGACCGGGGTGTTTAGAAGTGTGCTTGTCGCTATACCAATCTGAGGTAACTTCATCGTGCACCTCCCTTATCACCGCGTGGACGTTAGCGGAATCGATGCTGGGATATGATCGAGGTAAGTCTCGATATCACTTGGAGCCTTGCAACCTCCAAGGGAAATGCACTCGTCATATCCAGGGTGATCGTATTGCCGGTAACGGTCCGAGAGATTGATTGAAATTGTTATTGTGATGGACATGTGGTTTAATTGGGGTGTGGGCTGCCCCGAATGAATTGGAAATGATGACATTCATATTATTATGTTCGTGTGTGTACTTGTAAGTGCTATTATCTCCCTGCGGTTGTTCTAATCTATGCGTAGATGTTACCCCATTGTTATAACCTTGGTTAAGATGGCTTCCGGCTGTTATTAAGTTGTTGCTAATATCTGCTGAACCTGGAATTAAAATGATGTAGTTTATGTTTACTTTATCTCTTTTGTATGCAACTTAACTTGATTAAAATTGTGAACCTTCCCCACTTGTCAAATATGATTAATACCATGTTTTAATTAATTGATGAGCAATGTCTTGCGAGTACGGTGGTTGTACTCACCTAGGTTTATCCTAGGCAGGTTCATGGAGCATTTTGGAGTTGACGTTCGCTGCTTCGGTTTACCACTTTCGGCTTCGACTTCCTTGGGAATTTTGTGAGCTGTTTTGAGGTGGTTTCCCCACCATCTCGGTGTTTTCCGTTTATCTTCTGCTGCTGTTTTTAATGTTGTATTCATGATAAACGACTTCCAGGTCACTATGTATGAGCAATATGTACTTATCCCAGGTTCGGGAAGTGTGTATTATCCATAACTCTCCTGTAGTAGAGCTTTGTTGTGGTATCGAGTTGTTATTAGGGCTGCCCATATGCAATGCATGTATGATATGAAGTATATAGGTATGCCGTGAAGGGTTAAAGCTGTTCTCCTTTTTACTACGTCGAGCAGGTATCGGTTGAGTGACTCGCTGGCTGAGATGCCGTGCCGGCCAGGCAGGGTGTGGGTGTATTCTACCGGCTCTCGAGCGACCCACTAGCCCTTGAGCTAGGTTAGGGTGTGGGTAGAATCACCGGGCTCCTCCGACCTTGCTTTGCATAGTGGAATTGAGAACGACTCTAAACCTCCACAGGAAATTGTATGTGGTTTTGGGAAGTTTAGTCGCTTCCGGCCGGCTTGACCAACAGTGAAGACATACGACGTGGTAAGTTTGTGGTGCGTTGGTCAGGTGTCGGTCCACTCCACCTCGGTGTGCACGGCGCAGGTACCGTGCCACCAGGTCGACTGGTCTCTCGGTCCTTGGCGATATTCGTTCCCTTAATCATATGTAATTCCCGGGTCCGTGACATAGCCCACGGCTAATCTCTACGCAAAGGGGGCTACGACGGGTCGGCAAGAGCACACACAACGGATAACATACATAGGAACAAATCTTTTGCAAAGACAATCGATAAATTTAAAAACAGGTTCATTGCAAAATATGCATAACAAAATATTCACTCGGCTTTCCGAGCAGCTAACCTACTTGTTTCCGACTACTTGTCCCTATAGCCCAGCGTGGTTGATAAGGGACTTCGCCGTGGCTTCTACCTCGTCCATTAGCCCGAGCACGGCTTCGTCAGGAACATCCGTGGCATACCCCTCCCCGATTGCCCCCATGTCAAGCAACGGGTAGTGGGACTTAGCCACGGCGAGAGACAGCATGTGTCCGGTCTCTATGGCCTCCTTCTCCAGCAGCTTTGCCTGGTCGGGAGCTCGTCGCAGTCGCTCCACGATTGCATCCGCACGCTCCGGGACCGGCTCGTCCTCCCACAAGGCGCTGCAGGCTATCCGACCGGCCGCCTTCAACGACTCAGCTGAATCGCTAACCTCTTGGAGAGTTGCCGGTACAAGAGAAAGGAGTTAGCAAAACATTCAAAGGACTCCGACTAACCAAAACCCGAGTCGTAGACTTACCGGCGGTGGAGTCAGTGACCTCTTGTTCGCCGCCTCGACGGCTTCCAGAGCCCGCCTCAGACTGCCGTCCATGATGGTGGCCTCGCTCTCCAACTGCCCGACTCGAGCCCTCTCTGCCTCGAGCTCCTCCCGAAGCTTGGAGGCCTCTCTTTAGTGGAGGCAAGCTGCTTGACGTGAGCCTTCTCCACCTCGAGTTCCTCTTGAAGCCTGGAGGCCCTATCTTGGGCGTCGAGCTGCTCGGCGCGGGCCTTCATCGCCTCAAGCTCCTCCTTGAGCTTGGAGTTTTCATCCTCCGCAGCTACAGGAAAACAGGTCAGCACCAACAAACAGAAATGATCAAAAGAGACTCAGTCTCCTTACCTCGAGCCGGGGCGGTCTCCCTGGCGAGCGTCCCTCTTCAGGATTCAATCTCGCTCTCCTAGGCGAGCACTTGATTCTGCGTTGCCTGGAGAGTACCCTTCAGATTGTCCCACTCGGCCTTATGCTGGCCGAGTCGCTCGAGGGCCGGGAGTTATTCTTGAAGGAACTCAGTCTTGTCCCGGGATCGCTTGGCCAAGTTTTGCAAGGAAAGAGCAGAGAAAGATAAGACACTCGGATTAGCAACAAAGACATCAAAGACCTCCGCCCAACTATCCTAGTCGGCCAAAGGCTCGGGGGCTACACCCTCTGGTGCACTGATCGTGCCCCCAGAGTGAAAATTATGAAAAAGAGAAGAACCCTCCGCCCGACTATCCTAGTCAGCCAAAGGCTCAGGGACTACACCCTCTGGTTGCACTAACCGTGCCCACAGAGTGAAAATAGCAGAAACACAAGAAAGGTGAAACATGTACCTGCATCAGCGGCAGGAGCCTCCCGTTGACCAAGTTGGCACTCTCCTGGATCGCCTTCATCAGCGTCAGCAGCTCCTCCCCAAGATTGTTAGCGGCGCCTAACGCCTCCTCCCACTCGCCCGCTTCCTGGACGTCATCTATCTCTGGAAGACTGTGCTGGGCCTCGAAGGGTCCGACTGCTGGATCCGCAGAAGCTGGAGGGCCAGGTGGAGGTTTCTCGGGGAAGGAGGCACGCGCCCAATGTCCTCTTCCACCACCAGAAACACCAGATTCCCCCAGCGGTCAGGCGGGGTGCTCTACGTTTGGCTCGACCCTGCCTGCTCCGTCACAGTAGGGGCCGGTGTTCCGGCGGCGGCCTCTTCCGGCTGAGGAGCAGGGGGCAGAGTCGGTGGCGCACCACTCTGCTGAGGGGAAAGACTGCGGCGGAGAAGAAGGCCGCAGAGGAGACGAAGGCCGCATGTCCGGCCCCGGCTGGCTCCCGCCCTGGCTGGAGCCCGGGGCACTCCATGGGGCCTTCGGAACATCCCCCGATCGCTACGTCCTACAGAAAAACATCTCCGCTTGTTAGCTCCGAAGATAGAATGAGCAAGGAAATATTCACCAAGTGGCTTACTTGTCGGATCAAGAAACAAGGACGCGCTTCTTGGACCCCGAAGCCCGTTGCTTTGGCGCGGTGGCCGCCGAAGTCGGCGACACCGCGGGGCCACTTTGCCCCCCCAAAGGCGGCACCCGGCAGTCCTCTTCTCCACCCGAAGGCGGAACCACGTCATCAGCCGCCCGAGGGGCCTCTTCGGTGGCGGCGGCTAGAGCTGTCGGAGCCGGCGGGGCGGAATTGTCGTCTTGCCCTCTCGAAGTGACGGGCGGGATGGAGGAGTCATCCTCCCCGTGACGGCGCCGGCCGCAGCCCGCCTCCTTCGATTAACTCGCAGGGGGATGTCGTCTTCGTCCTCCTGAGTCTCTTCCTCAGGAGCTGCGTTGCAACCGGCGGAGGAGTGCTGGGCTCCTCCGTCACCGAGGCACCTCCCCTCGACGACCCGGCATCGGCGGATGATGGTCGGGTGCCACTTTGTGGTGGCTGCCCGCCACTAGGAAATGTCGGCGTATTGGGGTTGGTTCCATACCTCCTTCTCCGGAAGGGGTGCAGAGGAACTGAACCCGAATAGGTCCTGCAAGGTCGGGATGTACAAACACAATCCAAATAAAGACTCGGCCAAAACTCAAATCGCGGATAAGCAGAGTCGGAAGAACGATCACTCACCTGGTTCGGCGGGTTGGCACGACTGAAGGGCGGCGGCCGCCGGGAGATGTCTAGATCTGTCCCTTGGGCTATCAGCTTTCCGACCTGGCGCTGCACCTCGGTCTCTAAGAGCTCGTCGGCCGACTCCGAGTCGCGTCTCGGCTGTCGGAGTATCGGAACATCAGATGCGCCCTTAGTTTCACCGGCTGGACTCGGTGACGGATGAAAGTGGAGACGACAACGACTCCGGAGACGCCGGCCTTAAGCGCCTCGGAGAGAGCCCCCATGAGCACCATAACTGCGGGCTGCTCCCAATCCTGCGGCAAGTCGGTCCAGCTCGGCCGGACCTCGGGCGGCTGACCCTCGAACCCCGAAAGAGATGGCGCCGGATTGGAGATGTAGAACCAATCCGAGTGCCATCCCTTATTGGAGGTCTGGAAGGGGAGGTCCAGATAAAGTTTGATGGCTTCGGGCCAGAGCTGGAGTCCGGCACCCCCTACCACGGCTGGACTGCTCTTTCTCGACTGCGGCTTCACCATGAATAGTTGCTTCCACAGCGAGAAGTGCGGCTCGATGCCGAGGAAGCATTCGCATAGAGTAATCAAGGCGGCGACGTGGAGCAGACCGTTGGGGTTGAGATTGTGGAGCTCCAGGCCGTAGTAGTAGAGCAGTCCCTGGAGGAAGGGGTGGACCGACACCGAGAGCCCCCGGTGGAAGAAGGAGGAATGGACTATGATCTCGCCGGTGTTTGGGGTCAGAAATTCCTCTCCGCCGGCGGCACGCCATTCTACCAACTCTTTCTCCGGCAGCACGCCCGTGGTCATCAGAGCGTTCAGCCAGGTCTCAGTCACTGTAGATTTCACCCAGGGAGCCATCGGGTTGATGGAGGAGCTGGCTTCTTCGAGACTCGCCCACACTAGCGCGTCCTCCTCTTCTTTGACTGGATCAACCGCCCAGACGGGAGAGTGCATCCAGTGCCGCCGGATCCGATCTAGCGTTGTTGTGGGGCGCCTAATTAGGGTTTGGCCGGCTGGATGGAGAGGCAGATGCAAGGGATGGCAATGAGAGGAATCTATGTGGCAGCAAGACAGATGCAGAATCGACAGCAATTCTGATTCGCGGCACGGTGACGTTCTCAGCGAAGCGGGAAGACGAAAGGTTCGAGCACGAAAGAGACAAAGCGTGAAGGGGAACAAGTGTGAACGGATTGGGTTATAAAGGAAAGACAGCTGCACGGGAGCAAACTTTCCGCCCCGCGGGATGACCCTTCCGATTCCACGGTGTGACTCACCCGCATTCACCGCGCGGCTCTTCCGCTTCAATGGCATCAAACATCCGTTTCCGGATTCTGTGCAATCGGGGTTTCAACGGTTAGCCCTCCGAGGATAACGCCCGTTTGAATACACCCCCCATAAAAAGCAACGGTAACGTGCCCTCAACGGGTCACTAGTCGGTTACCGAATGACTTGGAATCGAGCGTTACGGTTTGATGGGTTTTAGTGGTTGGCCCCTAGGGGAACACAATCGCTTGAATACACCCGAGTGAAGGGTAGATGTGGTGTGCCTTCAGCAGGCCGCTAGTCGAAAACCAAGCAACTCGAAGCCACCGGTTTCTTCACCTGAACATTCCGAGAAACTTACCCTGGAATCTCCGGATCCGGAACTTCCGGATTCAGTGGAACGTCCGGATATCAAGCTCCGCCACTTGGGATCGAGACGCCACAGCTTGTGTTCTGGTTTTGACGTGAATTTCGAGGGCATTCCCCCAGAGGGACACTAGCTGGGCCTGAACCACTCGGGAAATCAGATGCCACTCGGGAACAGTCGGGATTCATGGTATGTCCCCCGCTGAGCTATCAACCGGTCTCCATCCACTGGAAATGACTGGATACTACCAGAACTTACCCGTTATTAACTCAACTGCCATGATATTCCTGCTCGATGGGTGAATATTACTCGGCTAACAATCTCTACTCTACAGGAGCTCAATAAGTCCCTCACAATCTTCCTGCAGACCATGACATGGCGCGCTCAGGGGGGATGCCACTCGGGAAAACGAAGAAGGCAAAGGCACGCAACGTGGATGTTACCACGAGAAAGCGCAGCTAGATCATGAAGGACTCGGGGGCTACTGACGATGGCATGGCACCCGGGTATCGTCAAGGAGGACAAAGTCGGCCCTCTAAACATAGGGTGGGCCGGGCCAACAACTCGGAGTCCGACTTCTACACGGGGATGCCTCATCGACTTGGAGTACAAGATAGGGATAAACACTTACCCGGTAATCCTGGATTATGTTGTAACTAATTAGGAAACCAATCTGTAAGCCAATCAGGACTCTTGTAACCCTACCCTGGTCCTCTATATAAGGCCAGGTAGGGATCCCTTGATCGATAAGTTCTCATAAGTTCCCATACTCTTTACACATATAGCCAAAGCAACCTAGAGATCTGCTCTCAAGGTCCTACGGCACTCGGGATACAAGCAACACCATCCACCAAACACAGGACGTAGGGTATTACCTCTCCTTGAAGGCCTGAACCTGTCTAAACTCTATCTCCCGTGTGCACCCATCTAGATCTGCTGTGCGTACGCTGCCCCACATTCATTATTGCCGGATTATAACACCGACACCCTTACACCTGACCTGAACCTACCCGCTTTTCCAATTCCTTGGCGAAATGCGAACATTCTGCGGCCAGCCAACGACCCGAAGACAATGGAGAAGCACAAAGGCTTTGGTGGCTAGGTGAGGAGGTGGTGACGCGTGCCATGGCAGAAGAGGGGGCGCGCGAGGGCAGGAGGAAGCAGTACGCTAGATCAGGGCGGCTCATGCGATGGGAGAGCAGGTGGTGACAAGACAGCAAGAGGGGTCGGCGACAGGGAGGAGGCAATGTGGTTGCTTGGGGTGGCAACGTGTGGTCAACTGGGAGTGGGCGGCGGCATGTAGTGGGAGACGAGGGGCGGCACAAGGCATGCGTTGGATCGGGAGGAGAAGCGGTAGATCCTGGTAGGACAAGAGAGGGCGACGTGATGGATCGAAGAATAGGCGGCGGCGCGCGGCGTGCAACGGGAGAGGAGCTGACGAGGGAGTTGCGTGCTCGACCAGGAGGAAGCAAAAATACTAAGTTACCCCAAGGAGTGGATGTTTAGATTTGACTGGTACTCCCGCCCTCTTTGGGAGCACCAGGGTATTGCAAAAGTTCTTCACACACACAATGCAACAACTCCTCACCTTCACAAAATTGAAGCACATAGAGGGTTTCAGTATTGAAACAAACTATTCACATTTCGTGCACTTCTCGATAAATAGTAGGAAGGGAGTATTTAGTATATTTTTCATAGGCTCGCTAGGCATTCAGCCTGATGGGCGAGACGACACCCAGAGAACGTACTCTCGGTACAATAAGCAAAACATGCCAGTAGAGCAAGTTGCAGTACAACGATACCTAGCCCTGTAGTTCCTTGACTTAGCACACATGAGAAAATAATCTAGTCTATTTCTACTAGCACAAACAAGTTGCTTCGATTAATTCGCCGTGGCATTGCATGCTTGCCGCGTGTGGACTACGCATGAGTTCAACCCCAGTTAGTTGTCTCGCTTATCCCAATCTGCGGATGCATCGGATCCTCACTTCTAGTCTCTACGTGCATGTGGACGAGTTGCCATGCATGTATATATGTCAAAGTCAATAACGAGAGCTTCGAGGTCGGCTCTGCGATGTCAACGAACGAAGCTGTTCTGTCGATCGCCAGCAATCGTTCATTACTGCTCCTACTTGTGTGATTTAGTCATCTAAGCCAGCAGGCTCCATATTAATTACCCTAGCTTTTTAACCGCCTCCAGTTGATCTCGTGCACAAGTTGACTAATGAACTTCGCAAACCAACGTGCAGAAAAGATAAAGAACTAACAACTGTGCATGGCCTCGATCACTATAAATACCCATGCAATCTGTCGTGTACACTCATCACATCGATCCTACACCCAACACTCTAGCAAGCTCACAATGGCGGGCACTAAACTAGTAGCTATTGGGTTCGTTGTCCTCTTGAGCGTTGGATTAGCCAATGCAGTAAGGGTAGCTAGATACTTCGATGCTCAAGGCACTGACGTAGGAGGAGGCACTTACAAAAAGGACCTTCTCAGCTGATTAAAAATAGGCATTAGAGTCGGTTTACGATCCGACTCTAAGCAAAGGAAGCTAATAAAAAAAATTATACTGACTCTAGAAGTTTACAACCTTAGCCGATTAAACATACAGAACCAATTCTAAAAATTTAGAGCCTCAGCCAATTGAACATATAGAACCGACTTTGATACTCAATAAAAAATAAAAATAAAAAGTCACCCCACTGCTCTCCTCGCTCCGCTGCTCTCCTCGCCACTCGCTGCTGCTCTCCGCTGATCAATCACTGCTCCTCCTCGCCGCTCCTCTCCTCCGCCGCGCCGCTGCTCGCCTCGTTCGAGTCCTTCCTCGCCACACACCAAGATGACATGGTAGGAGTGGTCCTTCATCACGGTTGGCAAGATACGACAATGTTTATTCACCATCAGCTAGCCGAGTAACCGACAATCACACTGCAAACAAGAAAAAGAACCGAAACAAGAACAATCACACCATCTCTGCTTGGGAAAGAACAAGATTTGTTAACATATATTGTGTCGCAGCTGGTTGAGCCCGTCATAACAGTCTATCTGGATGTAACCGTTCCTCACCGCTGGAGCTGCACACGGAGAGCGGGGGATTAAGACCAATCATCACCAGTTCACCGCATGTCAAGCAAAGCACAAACCACATGAGGGCTCACCGGGCATCGTCGTACGCCGCCACCACCCACACGGCCACCACTCCATCACCTGCAGCTGCGCCCATATGAACATGCAAGAAACCCAATGTGGGAGGATCTATAAGTTCTGGGAGGGGCAGGTGCGGGGCCATGTACCTGGAGGCAGGTAGGGCGAAGAAGGACACAGAGGACTGGGGGGGAGGCGAGGAAGAAGAAGAGGATGTGGGCGAGGAAGAGGGCTAGGAGAAGGAGGTGGGGGCGGTGGTCGGCCCACCACACAGCTGCTGAAGACGACATGTCCGGCACCACCACGAGCTAGATCTAGAGAAAGGGGATAAAGGAGGGAGAAGATGAGAGGCACATGAATCGAATGAGGGAGAGAGAAGGGATATGGGAAGGCACACGGATCGGATGAGGGAGAGAGAAGGGATATGAGAGGCACAGGTTTGGGCCTGGACTAAAATAACTTAGTCGGTCTTTAGAGAGAACCAACTGAAAAATTGTGAAATATTTACAATATTTCAGTCATTCAAAAAAGAACCGACTGAGCTGCTTTTTGAGTCCATTTTTCTCAAACACCGACTGAGATAGGTAATTTTTTTAGTCGGTTTATTTTATGAACCGACTGAGATATTTATAACCGGCTGAGATTTCTTTAATACAACTGGTTTTACCAAAACCGCCTGAGATGATGGTCCAAAAAATTATTTTTGTAGTAGTGAGGTGGGGGTGGCGGTTATGCGAATGGTGGTGGCTCGAGGTCCGGGAGTGGCACGGGGTCTGGCCAGAGCGGTGCAAACAATGCCCATACAAGTGCCGGAGCGTTTGCGCATGCAAGTACCAGAGGAGGAGGCGGAGGTGGTGGGAGTAGCCAATACAATGGAGTCGCATATGGTAGCGGATCAGTCTCACACACAGGCTCTAGCGTATATAGTCAAGGAATAGGTTCTGGTTTTGTTGGAACTTCTGGCGCCAGCGGCAATGGTGGTGGCGGCAGTGAAGGGCAAGCTGGAGGTAACTACGGATCTAGCGGCAAAGGATATGGCAGTGGAATGGGCTCCGGCTCTAGCTGGGCAACTAAAGTCTCTTATGGACCAACTATTGCATCTGCGAATGCTAATGGCAACGGTGGTGGCAAAGGCACTGGAGCACATGGTGGGAGCAGTGGTGGTCAAGGTGGTGGACCCGGGTATGGTAATGCAGAACCCTAAAATTTCGACTATCTAAACATGGAGCCCAACCTGAGTGTTTCACGTTGCTATAGTATAATTTGTGCTCTTTTGGTTGTACTTTTTATTTTATGCATTAGTAAGCCACTCCATATTGAGTAAATGTAGTGATGCAATGTGCAATATATTAATGAGACCAACAGTATCTTTTAGCGTGTAAACAGTCCATGCCATTTGGTCACTATGTCTGGATGTCTCTTATTCAGACTGTGCTTATAAATGTCGTTGACTATTCGGTCAGACAGTAAACTTATGACACATCTGATTGATTGCTGGGTCACCTAGCATACGCAGTGTGCACGAGTAACGTGTGGGTTGTCACCTACACTTAGCGAAATTGTTAGCAGGCGAAGGATGAGAGCAATTTTATATATTCCGTACAAATGGCAATGATGCTCTCCTACTTATACACAGGAGAACGTGTAGAGTAGAGCTACAACTCATCGAGAGAAGACAAATGTATGTTCACTGTGGGCTAGGGGCGCATAGGTCTTACTCGTGATTACGTCGATTTGGAGTAGCGCGGAAGCCCCCCACAACAATAAGCTTAATATCCACAAAGCTTATATCATTCGCTGGCTGTTGCTGTGTGTGTTTTGGCTAGGTGTGCTACCTATAGATATCGATTTGATGTGTTGGAACCATCCCGGGGAACCCGAGACAGACACGCATCCTTCGCACTCTGCTGGGTCGACACGAGTATCCTAGTCTGTCTCATGCCACCAACCCAAGCTTGAGTCGCCTTCGGCGAACCGCAAGCTCTGGCCGTCACTGACGAACAGGAGAGCCACCAGCATGTCCTACCTCCGCATGACCCCTATGATCGAGGTCTAGAGGAAGAAGTTGAACGACACCAACACTTCGAATGTTACAGTCACATGGGTGCCAGATGTCGGTAAAGAGCCAGTTGAACGGGTTGTAGTCGCTAAGGAACAGCCGGAGCATCATCCTCGGCCTTGCTAGCCATCCACCTGAGTCAGAAACCACATAGCGGGCCTCTGGACTAGAGTTTAAAATCACCCGGGCAGGTGAGTGAGCGAGACTTGCGCTTGAGGACAGTGTCACGCCGATGCAGATGAAAAACAAGAACACCAGCACGAAGCAGAAACGACGCCATGGATGGGAAGATGAAGCACGCGTCGGCTCTCCACCGCCCCGCTTCGACCGCCAAGTGACCAAAACAAGAAGAGCAAACACGGGCTGACGGCCAAAAGTGACTGGAGGAGCAAGGCTAGTAACCAAACAAACCACTAGGAGGATTTATTAAAAGAGATGAAGGAGACTCGAATAGGGGCAGCGGAAGACAAGAACTTGATCTGCCATAGGAGCAACATAGGGAAGTAGGAAACCGTGGCAGATCCGGGGGAAAAGATCTCCCGTAGCATGAAGCTCAGGCGCATCCACCTCTAGATCCAGAACTGGCAAAGAGGATAGTCTCGACATGGGCTATGATCGTCACATCCTTCATCACTGCCGACACGACTCCATCAAGATGAAGGTGACTAGTGGGACGAGAGGAGAAGTGGAGGACGGAGTTGGATCCAAGCACCGTTGGATTATTAGAATGAAAAGTCGGCATAATGCCAAACACCCCTAAGGCAACATCCCTTAAACAACGTGGATTTACAGCGTGGAGGTGGAGCAGAGAACCTCTCCCCTCTTCTCTAGCCAGTAGAGCTAGTGGAGTCGAGGGGGAGAGGGAGTGGCGATGCAGTTGGTGAAGAAGGAAGTAGAGAGAGAGAAGGGGGAGAGAGAGAGGAGCTGTCACACCTCGGTTTTCCAAAACCCAAAAATTAGGACTTCCAAAAACTTTTTACTAAATAATACTAACTAAAGTATATCCGATTAAAACTTTAGTTCAAATCATGCCAAACCCTAAAGTGAGACAAGCCAAAACATTCCACCTCTGTTCCTATTCCCTTAAAACTCCACTTGCCGAAGCTCTGTCCGGTGAAGTGTACAAATAATGCCCACACCTTGACTCCATGCGTGGCCCCTCGCCCTTGCACTCCCGCCACGAGCACATCATCGCCATCCCCTTCCTTTTCCTAGTCGGTGTAACCCAGACCGACGTCTGCAGCTACATTCTCAGCCGGTACTCCTGTGAAATTGACACGTATATACATCATGAACCAGTTCCGAATGATGTGATCTTCTGCCACATACTTCGCCATGTCCTATCGTAAGTGTGTGCACGTATATACTGCTTTTGTATAAAAGCATATACGCAAACCCCAAATATCACCCCTTTCGGCGAAGCAACACAACCATAAAAGCACAAACCGACTCTGGAGCTCCGAACAATGTGCCATGGGCCCCGTAAACGCCAACACACCATGCACGCACCATATACGGGAATAAACCCTACCGCCTGAACATCCATCAATTCAACATCTACACCATATATGCCGATACACTCACGGCACCCTGCAACCGAGTGGTCCCGAGCCAAGGCAGGAGACTTCTCGAGAATTCCCATACCCTCACTTCACCTTGCCACGCCCTAGAACCCTAGATCCAAGCCCCGATTTCCCTTCTTTCTATTCAATCCAATTTTCCCCCGAAACCCTATATTTCAACTTCTTTTCCCCGATAATCGGGCATGACCCTAACCCTAAGATATTGTATCCTACTCTGACCCGTCTGGTTCCAAACCAGTTTATGATGACCTCATGCATTTTAACTCCAGGAGAAGAATGCGCTAAATTGTAGAGCCTTCCATTCAAGCCGTGTCAAAATTGATCTCAGCCAACTTTGAACCTAGCTCCGTTTCTTTTCTTTTTTTTAAGACTTCCAAACATTCTCAAAACTTTAGACAAAAATAACCCATCTTTGCAATGAGACCATGCCAATTAGGGTCAAATATTTTCGCAAGAATTCAAGCAGGATATTAGTCATCTCTGCTCTGTTCCACTCTCCTGTTCACTGTTGATCTCTTTTCCTTTCCTCCAAAGTCTACACTAGGCTACCAACCACGGTGCAGCTGTCTCCCTTCCATGTGGGCCCTCTGCCCCACAAGTCAGCTCCTAGATTCCCATTTCTTCTTTTTCTTCCTCACCCGCTCTATCCTTTTCCCTCTGTTGTACACTGTCGGTGCTATTTTTCCCTGAACACGTAGCACTGCCATCAAAATTCGGTGCCTAACCCCGCTGTGCATCCCAGAGACCTTAGCGGGATTCCTGCGCCCTTGTCTCAGCTTAGCAACACCTCACCCCTCATCCAACTTCTTAGAAACTGAGCTCTACTTCATTCCCCCCCTCAGTTCTGCCATTCCCCATCTCCCCAAGCTCCAACTCCTCAACCAAGCAACAAGCCAGCCGAGATCCTCACTTCGCCGCTTCTCTCAGTTCTACCCAAACATAGAGCAGCTCCGGGTTGCTCCCACAGTCGCC
Organism: Stipa capillata; assembly: GCA_019208055.1. Lineage (NCBI taxonomy): Eukaryota > Viridiplantae > Streptophyta > Magnoliopsida > Poales > Poaceae > Stipa > Stipa capillata. The sequence continues at coordinate 711,734 of JAGXJF010000087.1, read as the reverse complement.
GCGGCCGGTGGACCACTCGAGTGCCGCCGTCCTTCTCTCCTCCTCCCCTGCAACAGAAATTCTCCAATCCCCGCCACCAATGTACTGCTACTCGCTCGGAGCGCACGCCACCCTGCCACCCTCCTCTCCTCCCCAAGCTGCACTGCACCGACTGAGTCCCATTTCTCCCCAATCCTCTGTTCTTCTTCACTCCCCGAGCTCTTGCTCTACTCTACTTTCCTTAGCTCCCAAGGCCGCCACCATAGTCAATCAACGCAGCTAGCCAACTCACCTCCGGTCGTGTCGGTCACCGGCCATCTGCGCCCGAGCTCAACGCCGTCCCAGCCGGGTGAACCATCTTACCAGTGGCCCTCTTCCCCAATCCTATCTCAGTCACTACTTCGAGCTTTAGCTCCATCCAACACTGCCACAGCCGAGGACCGCCCCAGCAACCTTTCTTCAAACCACTGAGCTCACCCTCGCCGCCGGTACAGCCCTAAGCATCGGTGCCCAATCCAAATCCACTCCCTTCATTGTTTCCCCATTTCCATTCCCGAGCGTGGTCTACTCCTTCCCTCCCCCGAGCGGCCGCCGGCCGCTCTTTCATCAACACCATGGGCACCAGCCGAGCAACCGAGCTCTTGCCCGAGCTACACTGCTAGCTGAGCACCCGCTATACTCCCTTTAGATCCCCTCAGCAGTTTCCCCTTTCGCCACCGCCGCCGCTCAGTTGCTGTTGGTAACCACAGCAAAGCCGTAGGACACAGAGATAACCGAACCAGCCGTTGCCAAGCTGAGCTCATCAACTGGTAATTGAAAGCGTAATCAGTCCCGTACGTTTTCCACGTGAGAAGGCGCTTTTACCGTCCTCTTTTGTTTAGATACCGCCTACCCAAGCTGAACATGTCTTTTCCATATTCGCTACCGACATCACCTCCTTACAGCCAGGACCACCCAACCGAGTTAGTAGAAGCGTATTCTCGGTAGTGCGTTTTCTCAGTACGAAAGCGGGTTCTCCTCTACTCTAGCTGAAATATGCTTCTCTCTCTAGGAAAACATATTGCATCCAACGAGCTGAAGGCGCACTTCCAGAACGCGCTTTCAATGTCACCCCTTTTTCTCGGCTGAACCCTTTCCCCTCTTCTATTTTCTTCTCCGACGAATCTTCGGAAACCCCTATCTCCTTCGTCATAACTCCGATTGCACCCATTCTTTTTCCTATATCCACCTAAAATCGAACCCTATCCAATAGTATCACTTTCATAATTTTTTGAATTATTTGAATTTTCAAATTTGAAACAAATTCGTTATGAATATGTTGTTTTTCCCTAAGCATGGGTTATTAAAGATAAAATCTTTCTGCATAAATTCAGGTAAATCATATGGTTCAGCACACACCTAAATTTTCAAAACTTCCTATAATAATAACCGTAGAGAATTTGAAGTTAAATTATTAACTATGCAACCCTTGTGTACATGTATGCATGTATATGCACATAGACCATTTCGGTCTGGCCCTAAAACCTTATCATATAGCCTTCTAAAATCTTTTGACATGTCCAATGCCCTTTGGCCCTAGCTAAGATAAGGGAACCAAAATCTTGTAAATGCTAATATGTTTATAATCATGTAACCCTAGTTTTCCCAATATGCAAAATCATTAACTCATGTGATATTAATTCCGTCTTAATTATCATTTTGGAAAAACCTTAAACTCTCTCCAAGTTCAGGGGATAGTTTTAATATTCCATGAGTGTAGTTTGGTTCTTAATTGGTTCTTCCTCGCATCGTTGATTTATTCGCCATTCTTTCGACGTGTAGATACGACGTTAGGAATTATCGCGCGAAGGAACTCGGACAATTGTTGAATCGGGTTCAAGACCGAGCCCCGGACAATATTGCTAGGCAAGCATTCCCACCTTCATCATGTTGAATCCCATATGTGTGAAATTTAATTATTTTGTTTGCGAAACTTGCATGCTATGTGGATATCAACAGTATTTTATGTAGACCTAGTTATACCCTATAGCTGCATATGACTTAGGTCCGGATATCCGATCCTTGTAACCCTAGAAGTATTAGTCGGTTGTTCCACGACCGACAAAAGTATTAGGGCTATAGGCCTTAGCCATGCTTAGACCCGCTTTAGTTCAAAACTAAACATTTGATTGGTGTTCACAAAAACCCTAGGACATGGGAAATAAAACCCTCGGATAACATGTTATCCGAGGTGGCATTTGAAAGAAATGTTTATCAAAACCCAAATAAAACTAGAGATGATTTTGATTCAGGTGAGAATGGTAAGGGCAGTCTGGGGCTGTAGAGTATCTAATGGTGGCATGGTCGTCCGGGACGAACATGGAGTTGAAAATGGAGTCTTGCTCGAATCAGTTAAGGACCGAGCCTAAGTGTCACTAAACCAGTTCCTCACCGTACGTCCACATGTCCTTTATGGGAAGGACTTGGCTTGGTACCTCGGCAAGTATTGGAGTATGGACCCATGGGAAGTAGGGAGTATGTGACTAGGTGGTTAAAGTCCTAGAGATCCACCACTGCTGGGCGTTTGGGTGTTGATGTGACACAAAGGTGGGGAGTCCCATTTTCGGGGTCCGGGACACGAAAGTTGGGTCAAACACCTAGCGGGTCCAGCTCTAGTATGGAAGCGGGCGAAAGTCTCGTTGTAATAACCCTGCCGGCACTCCTAGTGAAGAGTGCTCATTTGGCCATGGCAACAAGGGTGACTTACATCTTGTGGGTAAAGCCGTACAATCTCTGCAGAGTATTAAAAACTGTTCGAATAGCCGCGTCCTCGGTCGTGGACATAAACTGGCAAGGCCACACACTGGTTAGACTAAGTTTTGTTTGCGAAAGCTTGGGAAAGGGATTAAGGACGTGGGCATGACGTGTCCACAGAGTGCAATTTACGCTACACGGCTGGTAGCAAGGAATTGCAGGAGGAGGAGGCTAGCCGTACTACCCGGGGTAGTACGGGCTGAGCATTGAGTTAAGCGGAGGCTAGCCGTGCTATCTGGGATAGCACGGGCTGAGCACTGCATTGAGGAGGCTAGCTGTACTATCCAGGATAGTACAAGCTAAGCAATGAAAGGAGGAGGCTAGTCATACTACCCGGGGTAGTATGGACTGAGCCATCACAAGTGATAAAAAGGAGGTAGCCGGGTCTACCTCAAGAGAAGTTTTGTTGCTCTAAATTGCTCTGGTTTACAAAACTACTTTGGAATCTACTATTCTCGTATTTAAATTGAAAACTTACATTTCCGCACAACAAGCAATTTAGGATAGAGCTGTTCCTTTGACATATACCCTGCATGTTATAATGCCGTATATTTCTCCTGAGGGAATAGCTTGCGAGTACATTCAAAGTACTCACCTGGCTTGTTGATTTGGACAGACGAAAGAGATGCAAATTCCAAGGATACGATTACGATCGCGAAAGCTAGGGCGTAACCCCAGTCAGTTGCCTGTCGGGTATGGCATATTGATGGGCTCCCTCACCGCTTGATTTCTGCTGCAATTTATAGCCGTTGGGCTACAGGTATCAGACAATCGACCTTGGCGGTCCATTTACTTATATACGTATGTATGACAATGATATACAGGTTAACTTGTGTGTATCGGCTACTGATCCAGGGACCGGTACAGTAATCACAAGGGAGTATCCTGCCCCTCGCTTACACCTAGACACACATCCAGTGACATCCATCTGCACCAAACCAGAGCGCAAATCACCGACGGCGAGCCAGTGCTACTTGCAGCCACCTATGTGGATAATGGCCACTAGAAAAAAAGTTTCCAATTGACCCCTAAAGGGATCCAAAGTTGATGCTGAGGCCACCGATGCCGAATATGTTGAGAAATCCCATGCATCGACACCATAGCAAGCCGCCAGAGAAGATGGTCCAGAGAGCGCCAAATCCCAGCAGCTCCAAAGCCGTCGTCGTGTGGAGCAAGCTTATGCGGCAGCAGGGAGCCAGGCCCTATACTGGGCAGTGGAGCTCCTAAGGGACGAAGAGTGCCGCCGCAGGCGAAGCATCGCAATGCCATCCAAACCAAGGACCACTAAGTGGGCCTCTGACAGTGGAGGTTGAAAAGGTCTTGGATGGCCCCCTAGCTTGCCGGACAGCGAAGAGCAGCCTCCATCTGATGCAAAAGATGAGCTAGAAGCACATCGCAACCAACGCTATAATATGTGATGAGCTCATGTGCCAGCTTCGAACCACTCTGCCTTGACTCTAGGGAAAAGAATAGAAAATCAATTGCTGCCAAAGAAATCTTGACCAAGGTTCGCCGGCAACGCAGAGAAGAAGAAAATGCAGGCAAAGTTATTGGAGAAGAAGCACGAGATGGAACTTGGAGTGATGTTGGACACGAATCAAATCATCACCATGGAACGGGTAGGAGGAGGCTCGGATTCAGCATGGATTCCACCTAGCACCACTTCCTCGGCTGCAGATTTCTCGCTATCATCATGGATTCGAGCTGAAGCAGGAAGAAGATCAAGAAAGCAATCGGAACTAAGATCCGGTAGCTTATTGGACAGAGAGGTTGGTCTCTAAAGGGGCCTACATAAGATGTACGAAGGAGAAGCTCAACCTGCCCCTCCGCCACCTCTCTAGCCGATGAGGCCACCAGAGTTTATAAACCATCAATAAACTATGGGACTGTCTATTGATCAGTTGCCTGAAATTTCTAAAAATCTTAGTTACTTTTTTCTTAGCCTTCAGATTTGGATCCAATAGCTATCCCTGTATTTTCTCTTTCACGTGGATGGTTTGATTTTTCCCACCCGCTTCCGTTATTGGGCTGGCCCAATTCCGCTTATCGGGTATTAATAGGCCACATGTAAAGGGCCTACTGGACTACAATGTTACGATCTGATCCACTAAAGCAAGAAAACACATCGTTATAAACCTTCTCCCAAGAAAAAAGGTAGAAACTTAATTGTTGAAAAAAAGAAGAGGATGGAAAAGATATAGAAACCATGAAAAAGAATTATAGAAAATTACACATCCATCATACAAAATTTGTACTTGACCACAATATGCACGAATAAGTTTAACGTAGTGCAATTCTGAAACATCAACATAATTAAAGGGCTGATGTTTCTTCCCGCTTCTGCCTATAATTAGTGAGCCAAGAACCTACTGAGCCCAACATATCTTGTGCTTAAAAAACCACTGTCTTTTTACCCCTTCCTCAAGAAAAAAGAAAGAAAAAGAAGAGACCATAGAGGAGGATGACAGCAGAGAAACAAGAGAGCAAAACAACAAAGAAAAATCAGGACACCGAATGCATCAGCTTGATGAAGAACAACATACCACGGTATGATCCCAGTTCCATCACTCCTTGCCCCACTCTTTTTCACATCCACGGAAGTAGAAGCTTAACTCTTGGAACAAATCTCTCAAAAATCTAACAAATCTCAAACCCTAGATCGGAAAACAAAATCAATTCTCATCTATATTGATTCCTAAATCAAAAGCATACAAAAACAATAATCAAGTTAGAATATAAATAATGCCACTCAAAATAAAGAAAACATAACCAAAGTTTGAGAGAAAAATTAACTAAGTTAGATAGAATTCCTAGAGTAGATTTACCCTGATAGAAAAAGAATCAAAACAACAAGTACATGGTAGAAAGAAAAGGAACTAAAATCTGAAACAAAAGGCAACTACATTAGATAGAATTTCTAGAGTACATGAACCCTGAACCTTGATAGAAAAATTGCACAAGCATTGCACAATATTTGCACTATCTCATAATGTGCAAGAACAAGTATAATGTACTAGAACTTTCAAACAGTAAATCAATTCAACATATGTATACATCATATCGAATTCAAAAATTGCACACACCTTACACTAAAATTGCAGTAGGCAAAAATGTGCAAAAATAATACAACTGGTATGCAGATAAACAAAATATACCTCGTAATACAACTGGTATGCAAATAAACAAAATCTACCTCGTAATATCTGAAAATTCATACATTACAGTTACATATTGCAATTCATTGGCATTTAAAAAAATGAAAATGATATCCTACATGTTTCGCGCAGATGCCTGATTCACAAATGACAACCAACCATACACATCACTTATGAAGCAGATGGAAATTTTTGGGCAGCTTCACAATGATGGTATTGAAGATCAAATAGCGAGCTACACACACATCCTACAAGCTCCTTTCAATTTAGAGGTATGAATGAGTTTCTATTCAGCACTTACACAAGTAAATTAAGCATGACATGAAACTTGAGCACAAGCATGAACTAACTCATGTTCCATATTACCTTTGTGTAATAGAATGACATAAACTTGAGCACAAGCATCAAAGATGATTTCTTCCCTTGCCTACAATAACCTGAAGCAGAAGAATACTCAGAATCAAGTTATTTGGGGAACTACAATAACAATACCATTAACAATACCGAGTTTGGTTCCAATCAGGAAGGAGGTGAGTTCAATGTAGACTATCAATCCAATGTTATGGAAGACCAAAATGAGGATCAAACAGATAACATCGAAGAAGATGAGCAGCAACATCATCAACAAGAACATATTACAATAGAAGATGTTAGCATATTCTTAGAGAATGAGAGTATAGAAAGAGCTAAGAAGTTAAGTCAGGAAGGAGAAAGCAATCATTTACCACAGATGAATATGACTTTTGAGAGTGAAGCGGCAGCACATAGTTTTTATAATGACTATGCTTCCATAACAGGCTTTTTAGTGGTCAAGGCAGCAAATTATCACTCAAGAAAAAAGAAGAATGACAATGCAGTAACAAGGATCACACTGTTGTGCAACAGAAGTGGCAAGCCAAAACATACAGATATATCACAAGAGCTAGCAGATAAACGTACACCAGCAAGCCAAAGCAAGAAAAAAAAGAACTTCAAAGAAGAAAGGAGAAGAATCTGATGGAAATATAAAGCAAAGGAAGAGAGACACCTTGAACACAACAATGAGCTACATCCACCAGGGGAGTCGAGATTTCTGAGATCTCATAAGCATATGACAACAGAAGAGAAAGAGATGATCAAAACATGCAACAGGGTGAATTTGCCAAATAGGAAAATAATGGCGATCATGTCGTTCCTAAGGGGTGGTCTATCTGCTGTACCATACACAAAGAAGCATATAGGTAACCTAAGAACTCAAATCAGGAAAGAATATAATCAAAATGACATGGCGCAAGTATGAAATCACTTCGTAAGGAAACAAGCGGTAGATCCTATGTTCTTCTACACATATGACACAGATGCAGAGAACAAAGTAAAGAATATTTTCTGGGCTGATGGGCAATGTAGGAGGAATTATCATTGGTTTGGTAATTACATGAGCTTCGATACCACATAAAGACAAATAGATATGATATGAGATTTGCTCTGTTTGTCAGAATAAATGGTCATGGAGATAATTGCTTGTTTGGTTGTGCATTTCTACAAGATGAAAATGCAAATACATTCAATTGGCTATTCCAAACATTCTTGACATGCATGAACGGAAAAGCACCAAAGAGCATTATCACAGACCAAGATGTTGCAATGCAGAATGCAATACCGGCTGTTTTCCCAAACACGAACCATAGAAACTGTTTGTTCCATATATTAAAGAAGGCACAAGAAAAGGCAAGAAGGATGTTTGCTACAAAGCCACGCTTACTGTGGCAACCCTGCACACCACTGCATGGTGTAGTGTGCCAATCTTTGGCTTATTGCTAGTGAAACTTTGTTTCACCAATAATACGCCCATCAGAGTAGTACAATAGAAGCATTGTAGAGGCTCATTGATACAATACATACTTATATTACATCTCAACAGAAGTACAAGAGTTTCAACTTGCATAAGATAAAACTGCATATAAGACATAAGTGTCAAGCCTGTGAAAAAGTAAAAGACCGAAATAACAGCAAAATAGAGATTTCTACACCTACGACCAACGTTCCTATACTACAGCTTGCTTCAAGCCCGCTCGGTATTGTGCACCTCGCTGAAGTCAAAGTAGTAATTGACTCCCGCCTCTCCTTTGCCCAGTGTCTGCTCCTCCATCTCTTCCTCTGGCTTCTCTGGATACTCGACCACCTACTCTATCGACTCGTAGCCTAACAAATGAGGTTTTCTATAGGGGATGAGTACAGAAGGTACTCAACAAGTTCATGAATAGCAAGAGGTGTTTAAATGATTATTTCTACTAGGACAACAATCCTCAAAGAATATGTATTTTTCCAATAATATTTCTGGACAAAAGTCAAGTTTTAATTTTTCTATGTTCAGAAGGCTTCACAGGTTGTTAGAATCTCCGATGGTTCCTTTCCCGCCACGATCACAGTTCATACCCAGAACAGGGAGTGACAATGCCACACTTCAATACACTCTGCAGAGGTGCGCTACTTTACCCACAAGTGGTACTTATCCTTCACACCGGGTACAAGACCCATCACACTCCCATTGGTGCGTGGCCAGGTCTAAGGTTCCGAGTCTTTTCACCTTTCCCCTGGGCAATACCTCCCCTTGCGTAGTCGATCCATTACCGACTACCCACCTCGTCATTATAGCATACTTTTCTGAAGATTTCCGGGGACATAACGCCTCCCCAAGCGTAAATTCAGGGTTTATCGCTCCCCTGGGCGAGGGACATAATGCTTCCCCAAGCATTACGATACATACGTTCCTGGGAGATATGCAACAAGAAGGTGTTACTTGACTCGCCTGTCCCATAATAGGTCTTGCGGTTAGCGCTATCTATACAGCGTGAGAATATCAACGGACATTTGTTACTAACCTTATTGTGATACCATATGCAATGGAACCCTGACCACCCCAACAAGTTCCATACCGGGGTTCCACTACCCACCAATATATGATTCAATGAATCATACAAGCCAGGTGATAACAAGAAGGAAATTTGCATATATGTTGATAAAAATAATTCACAAACATGGATAAGAAATGAACTTGCCTTGAGATGGATAAGAAGTGTAGTGAGAGGTCTCTTCGGATGAAATCGGCAGAATTTCGGGATCTAAATTGGAATAATGGTCCGATAAGGACAGATTCCAAAAATGGCAACTGTATATGTATATATGCAAACTTATGCTGATGAAAGTTGATTTAAGAAAAGTTGGTTATCTTTTATGAGACGATGTCAACTACCTTGTCAAGACAATGCAATAGATAATTTATTTATTTATTATAATATTCTTGGAATTTTTATCTGCTCTATCTTTTGAGTTAATAATAAATTATTGTTAAAAACATTTTTGTTTTTATGTGGAATTTGCAATCTATCCTACAAAGTATTATAGTAATTATTATAAAAACATCATTTTTATGAACATCTAATTTCCTAAATTATTACCTTATAATTAAAAATATATAGTACTAAATATTATCATGGTTTCAAAAGTAATAAAGCAATTTCTTATAAAATTACTTGAGTTGTATTAGACTTTTAGTTTTAAATTCTGAATTTGTAGGAATTTAATCTATTAGAAATTTTAATCTAATTTTGTATGTAAAGATTGATAAGATTTTTAGGTTATTATATTTGAATTCAAAAGAGATTGTAGTATTCAAAATAGAAGAATTACCTAAAACAATTTTTGGAGCAAAATAATTATTTCCAGGATTACCAGGCTATTTCTTATCCTTGTCTAAAGGCCTAACTGGTCATCTGGCCTGATCCGACACCTAGCCCGCTCAGCCCACCTTGTTGGGGTAACCCTAACCGGTGGCCTCTCTCTCTCTCTGTCTCTTTCTCATTCCCTTTTCACGCCGCCACTTGAACTCGATCTCCCTCTCCTCTGTTTCTTCCACTCGGTCTCTCCTAAGGACATTGCCGCCGCCCCTCTTCTACTCCGCCGCCTCAAACACCGCCTCGGGTTTCTCCTCCCCTTCTATCTAGTCCATCCAGTTTATGATGTTGATATGAACTTGTGGCTTATATTTGATCTTAGGGATTTTGATTTAATCAAACGCAAAATATTTCTACAGAGGATTAGACATTACTTTTCTTCTTTTAAACTTTTAACTCTTTCTCTCCTCTACCTTAAGTAAGAATCCTAAAGCTTGTTCTTCTGGTTTTCTGGATTCCTGCTTCTTCGGGAGTCGCCTTCTCCTCCTCGCTGTCTTGGCCTTCTTATTCCTGGTTCTAAGCCTTTCTTTAGCTTGTTTGCTATTTCTACCTTGGTTGTATGAGATTTGGTTGGTGATTGTGTGAAGAATAGAGCTCTTGTGAGGCTCTATTTATAGGCTTGGGGATGAATCAATATGCTGACACCTAGCATACTAACTCTTGGCTTACGTTGATGAATAAGGTGGTTAGGTGGCAGATTGTGGTTGATCCTAATCCTCTTTCAAGCTTGTGGTGGTAGCGAAGCTGCTGCGCAGCTACTTGGAATGGATTACTATCAGTGTGGCTTCGACACCTAATTGACAACTATTACTTCATTTTGATGACTAAGGTGGTCACGTGGCATTCTAAGGTTAATCCTCATCTAGTTGAAGCATGACGTGGCAACTTAGCTGCGGTGCAGCTGCTTGGTTTCGATTACTATCAACGTGTTCTTGACACGCCATATGCTGGCTATTGATTCACTTCGGTGAATAAGATGCTTGTGTGGCAGACTAAGAACGATCCCTATCTATCTAAGCTTGAGGTGTCAATGAAGTTGTCACGCAGCTACTTGCTATGTTGGTTTGATGTTTATCTAGTCAGCTCATTTATCTTGATGCCTAAAACGTTACCTTTTGACAAGAATTGTTGGCTAGATGTCTAAACTCTAATTTACTTAGCCATTTTACACCAAGATTAGTTGGATTAATCAGTTCATGGTTGTCAAATTAGAGATTAGGCTAATTAAGTTAACATTATGGAAGTAAGCTTACAAAATTACCTTTAAAAGAAGCTTGATTCTATAAGTTAATTTAAATATTTATCGGGGTTAAAACTAGTTCTTTAGCCTCATAAGTCTAATCTCCCAAACAATTATTGGACTCAGGAGGTACAAACATTTTAACCTTAATCAAAATTTTCTTTGTGTGTAGGTTTAGAATAAAACAGGATCAGAAGATGAATAAGAGAAGAAAACAGAAATGAGATAGTTAGGATTTTTGTACTTTACATCATTGTAAATTCTACTGTGTAATTCTTTTTGTATTCTATTATTATAGTCTCTTTGAATTTTCAGAAATCTCTATAATCATTTTGTAATTGTGGTTTATCACGTTGTCATATTTGAATTGTAATATTATTTCCGATATACTTTACTTTAATAATTTGAAATGAAAATTTTGAATTTGAATTTTATGTTGTAATAAATATGTCTGTAATTATATATTGAAACACTTTTATTGTTGTAATATTACATTTGCATATCCAAATTGAGAAATTAAACAAAATCATGTCAAAATTTTTAACAACAATAGGTAGTTTATTTGTTCAATCAAAAATTTTAAATTTTTCTTATTTTTAGCATGCATGATATGAAATGATGTGAAACCAACTTCCCCTAAACCCCCCCTGTCGTTTAGCAAAAATTAGGGTTCTCACACTTGCATGAAGATTTTCTTGACATCATAAACAATTCACTAACAGTATCAGAATTTGAAGCAATGTAGTCAAGAATGATTGAGTACTATGCTGTACAACATATAAAGTACTTCAATGACATGTGGGGCATGAGTACATGTATACTTCAACCAGCAATTCTACCCATTCATTCAAACAACTAGAAGAAGTGAAGGGACCAACTCATTATTCAAGGCTGATGTGAGTTCAACATATAGTGTCATTAGCTTCATACGGCAATATGACACAATAGCAGAAAATATGCAGGAACTGGTTTGATTTATGTGGAACGACAAGCTGGAGAACTATATAATAGAAGCATATTTTACAAGTTCCAGAAGCAAGTAATCAAAACTTCACAATATCATGTCAATGAGGCCAAAAAGAATGAGATTTATGAAGTTTACAAATCACGTACTCATGCTATAAAAATTTCAGATCTAGAAGATTTGTGGTCATGGTGAACCTACCTGCATAGGATTACACTTGCATGTGTGCAAAGTTTACGAAAGATGGTATACTATGTTCTCATGTCATAAAGGTGATTGGCTACTTAAACATAGATGAACTTCATGAAAAATATTTCATCGATAGATGGAGACCAAAGGAAAAAAATGTGAGAAAGAAATTGATTCCAAGCTACCAACAAATATAGGAAGGGCAGACAATCAATTCAGATTCAATATTTTGTCAAGGAGGTGCATTGAACTATCATATGAGGCATCAAGAACACCAGAAAGATACAATTACTTATTACAACAAATAAAAAGGTTTGAAAGAGAAATCATGCTGATGCAAGATAATGAGACACAAGGAGGAACAAATTCAGATGATAGAGGAGGAAGAGAGCAGCAACCACATAATCAATCAGAAGAAATAGAAAGCACAACAACGCCAAAACAACCAATTGAACCAAAAAATAGGGAATGGGTCACTAATAGAACTTCTTGATCCTGAACAATCAAAGACAAAAGGAAGACCGCCAACAACCGGTAGGCAGAAGACACTAGTGGAGCAATTGACAACAAAACAACAAATTGCATGTAGTGGATGTGGATCACATGATCACAACATCGCGACTTGCAAGGGCATACAAGAAGGAGGTATTCGAACCATTAAGAGAAAAAGAAGTGGTATGACCCAAGGTAAGAACTGAATAGATAATTCACAGAATTTATTGAACACATGGACTAATCATTTTTTATTACAAAATTGCAGGCAATAAGAGTCAAAAGGAGGCATCCAACAAGATAAGCAACAATCGGGATAACAAGAGAGACAACGTTGCTGAGAAGCAGCCAAGAAATTGAAGAAAATTGAAGAAAAAGAATAGCTACATAGAGAGACAACAAATGAATAGTTTATCTAAATTCATAGCATTGGATGTTATAATTTATTACGAACCTTTACAGTTTTTAGAAGGAAATTTTATGTTGAGGCTACTGTAATATGATAGGTATATCTTTGATGAGAAAGCACAATGCATGATTTATGTGGATTTGAATGTTATAATCAAAATGCCATGCAAAGTAGTTATAGATTTTGTGCTCTTTTCACAATCATATAACTTGTGATAGAAAATGTACTATGAACTAAACAATAAATGAAATACACAATACACTTGTACTTACATAAAGGAGGAAATAGTGCATGAAAGCTGATCATGAAACTGAATGGCCTGAAAAAAATTCATACACTGTGAGGCTTCACACATAAAAGGACTTCAATAAGAAATACTAGGAGAAAACAAAAACATGCATATCTGAGTGTGATTTCTAATTTTATGAAGCTAGAACATTAGGAATGAAGAATGATCGGAAGAAGATATATAAAACAGAGTATAATCATTGCAAAAAGGAAAAATAAAGCAAAACTCATAGTCACAGTAACTGTACATTTGATCATATCATCCACAGCAGAGTTCGAACAATCAAGCCACATTACAATCACACAAGTTATAGTTATCCTTTGTTCTAAACACAGAAGTTGATAACTAGTCAAGACTACTAAAAAGAGGAAGCCTCAAATCCTTGACCTTCTTAGGGTCACACCTGCCCGGCATAACAACCATGCTTCTGCAATAGACAACAACAACAAAATCAAACTGAATGGTACATTGAAAGAAAAAAACTAAAGAAGTCAACAATAATGAAGATAGTACCCTTGGATCAAAGTTTTTAACAAGTTCTTGAGTGTCAGTCAGCTTGTTGTGTTGACTAAAAAGCATTTCATTTGCATATAAGCAACAGATATGTGGAATATCAACTTGTGAGAAACAATCCACGGGCTGACGACGAGGATTCCACAATTCCATATATTTCATGACAAAAATACAATAATCAAGCCTAAGGAAAAAAAATCAAAAACCACATGTTAACACAGAGATGGGACTATTCTGTAAACTATAAGTTATACAATTTTTTTCGATTAAAATGCTACTATAGAAAAACTTACGGATTTTCCTGAGAAGGAACTTTAGGAAAGTACACAGTGAAATCTGAAAAGTCAATATTAGGCTGCGGACCAAATTCTTGCCATGTTTTGATAAAATTTGGTATCTGAAATACAAAATTGCACACACCTTACATCGAAAATAAAAGAACTGTAAAAAAGAATGAAAAAGGTTGTACTCACTATAATGCTCTGCACATTCTTGTGATAATCGCTGAATTCACCATGAAGGGAGTCCAAGAATACAAACATCCGGTGTTGGAACAGTACAGCAAACACAAACCAATGTTCATCATATAGAGTAGGGAAGAAAACCTAAAATAGAAAAAATAATATAAAGAAGCATGATAAAATATATGTGCAATTGGAAATAGTTTGAGTGTACTTACAATCTCGCATGTATGAATAACCTTAGCTCCACAAGCAAAATCAAAACACCTCTGAACCATTTCTCTCTTTCCATGCAAAATTTCTTCATTTGGATAATCATTCAACTTTATGAAATGCTCCTAAATACAAATTCAAAAACATTGTGGATGAATCACAAAGACAGCCTATGCAATCAATAGAAGCCTAAACTATATAACAAATCAACTATATGCAAGAAATGGAATGGAAAAAATGAAGCCGAGTACTTACAGAAATGGAGTGGAAAAAATTATGCTTCTTTTAGTCTCTTGGACGAGTATCTAATGACAACTTTCTACAGAATCCATTGATAACATAAGTGTCCACCAAACCTCTACGCTTTAGTGAACTACCCAGGGAACTAAAAGTCAACTTCACTTTGCCATAGCCAATACAATCATTGCTGAAAGAAAATACGTTTTAATTAGAAACAAAACACAATATGAAAGTACAAAATGCATATAGAAGATACTTACAATTTGTACTGCTCAATACCAGCAATTCTAACTATAGCATCATGATATTTAACTTCTAAACTAGAAATAGAGAACTTGATCTTATTGTCACCGTATGGAGAAGCCTTGTACTTGCTGGGAGCAAGCAACCTCTTCGGACCATGTTGTGCTTGCCTTTTACCAGAAGAACTCCCAGAAGCTTTACTAGAAATTCATCTCACTACTACGTTGGTTGTACAAATCATCGGATGTATTGCACATGTCATTGCAGATCTCTACAAATTTTTCTCTCCACGAAACACAACCTCTGGTGAATCTTGAGAAGACTGAAACAAACATGCAAATGTAAGATTCAAATAGAGCACAATAAACACACAGGAAGTGTAAGTAAAAGGTTGTTACACTTACAATATCAACACATTTTTGAATTGGAAGAGGCATAAATAGAGGTAATGGTTGGCTTGATTTTTGTTTGGCTTGTGAAGATAAATGTGAGTTATGCACTTGAGCAACATCAGCAGTGAGTGGCAAAGTATGCATTACTATAGGTGTCTAGCAAAAGAATTCCAAATCAGACTAATCAATCCAACAAGAAAAATCAAATAGACAAACAGTAAAATCCTGCTAAGTTGAGAATATACAAGACATATCATACTATATAATTTCAACAAAAAAACCATATTGTACAGATATGCAACATGGCTAAATATACCATATATCTAGCACTAGGAGAGGCTAAGTGTGTTACTTCAAAAAGAAGCAATTAGGAATAAACTGATCCATTAAAGATAGTAATCTTTTATCACCGTTGAGAATACACAAATTATAAGAAATCTGAGAATGTATAGAACAATACACAATCTGAAAACTACTTGCAGCATATCATATCATGACAAAGTTACAGCTATTTGTGTAACATCCTCGATTTTTGAGGGCTTGAAAATTTTTTTAAAAGGAAAGAGGATGTGCAACTATGTAATATGCTAATATGTACTTTTATTGGATTTTATTTCAAATTAATTCAACTATATGAATTAATTTGAGAGCTATAAGAGTGTTTTTGATTTTTAATTTGATCATCATTTGAAAATTTGCTCCAAAAATATTTTTATTGAGTTCCTTATGCTCAAATTGATTTATTGGAATTTTTCTGGAATTTTCAGGGGTGTTTTAGTATTTTTAAAGCCTTCTTTTCACTTTCTGGATTTATTTTATTCCGAAAATAATTTTAAAATGGTTTTTTGAAGTTCTGGGCCAAAAGCCCATTTTCTCTCCTCCTAGGCCCACCTGGGCCGGCGGCCCAGCCCCATCCGCCGCCCGGCCCGCTCCGGCCTCCCTTTAGGCCCGGCCGACCGCTGCCCCCTTCCCTCTTGGGCCGGCCTGCCCCGGCCCGGCAGGCCGCCCCGCCTCCTCCCCCTTTTGGGCCGGCCCGAGGCCTGCCTCGCCTCCGCCTGGGCCGCGGCCTGCCAGGCCACGCCGCCTTGGGCCGCCTCGCCCCCCTTTGCTCCTGGGCCGCGCCCCTCCTCCTTGGGCCAGGCCAGGCCGGCCGCCTCCCCTTTGCCCCTCTTGGGCCGCCCCTTTGCCCCCTCTCTTGGGCTGCCTGAGACCGGCCAGCCCTTGGCTGCTGTGCTGCACGCGCACGAATGCGCGTTACGCGTGAGGACGCGCCGCCGGTGGTTGATTTCTTCGGATTCGTTTGGAAATAAACTCTGGTGATTTCTCTTCCTTAATTCAATCCTTAATTGCCATTTAATCAGTACGTTGCCTCTTCTTCTCCCTCCTTTTTCCCTATAAATAGGACCCCCCCTTCTCTGTGTGCGGCGATACGCACAGACGAAGTGACTTCTCGACTGTACATATCACTCAGAGTAGCACGACAGAAGTATTGCAGTGGTCCATATATTACAAACTTGAAGTACAAACTGAAAGAACGACATAAAATATTACAACTGTTTCCCAAAAGTACAGGAAATTTAAAATCGTTTCCATCTGGTTACAGCAAAAGACTTTCCTACAACTCTTATCTACCCAACCTATTACTTCTTCTCGGTTGCGTTGTCGTCACGGTAGTCGTAGTAGTAGTCCACACCTTCTTCTTCCTTCGTCGATGTCGGTTCTTCAGCTTCTTCCTCGTCGACCTCGACGTAGACAATCTCCTGTTCTGCCGTCGGTTCACAGTCTAATCAAAGAAATTAAGATAGAGAGATGAGTACAGAAGGTACTCAACAAGTCCAAGAATAGCAAAGAGGTGTTTGATGCACTATCTACTGAGAACAGCAATGCTCACCAAAGCAATGCAATTTTGTAAGATAAGAGAGTCAAGTTTTAGTTTAAAAGACTAATGATCTTCTGTTTCACAAGCTGCTAGGACTCCCGATGAATCCCTTTCTTGCCGGGTTTGCAGTTTCAACCGGGAACACGGTGTGACTCAGCCACAATTCTATACACTCTGCAGAGGTGCGCAACTGTACCCACAAACAAACTTGGTCATGTGTCTGAGTTTGCAAGGCTCATTCACATTCCCACGATCACAAAGCCTTTTCGCCGCCCGCTCGGTCATACTCCGCGTCGTAGTCCGTGCAGGACTACCGGTCCCCAGTCCATTCGTGGCTAACCCGACGGTCAATACCACCTTTTCAAATAATATGTGGCTAGCTCGGCGGCCAATACCACTTGTTCAAATAAGATGTGGCTAGCCCAGCGGCCAATACCACTTTTCCAGAATGTGGGCAACCCTACGGCCGATGCCACATCAATAACTGTGGGCAGCCCTACGGCTAGTTCCACCTTCCCGGTAGCCGATCCCACTACCGAGGTCTTGCGTTCCCAGGGGAGTATGAACCTAGGGCAAAGGTACTTCGGCTTAGCGCCACCCATACAGGGTATGTGGTATGCGTGATCACTACGGCCCTTGAACACAATCGATCATTGGTTGCATTAACCTTATATGAAACAAACCCGTGTGATGAAATCCACCTTCCCAATGTGCCATCCGGCACCCATACCAAGATTTCACCACCCACCATGCTATCGCCCAAGAACCAGCGATCCAAAACAAAACAACAGTTGATTCATC
The DNA here is from genome assembly GCA_019208055.1 of Stipa capillata. NCBI lineage: Eukaryota > Viridiplantae > Streptophyta > Magnoliopsida > Poales > Poaceae > Stipa > Stipa capillata. Next base: position 693,769 of record JAGXJF010000087.1, on the reverse strand, counting down.
TTTAGTGTTGGATCTACGGCTTCCCGACAGAGGGGGGTGAATGTCGGATACAAATTTTTCTTCAAACTCAAGTACAGATAGCAATTGAGATTCTACTGTAAATGACAAAGAAGATGCAGCAGAAAAACCCTAGAAAGTCATTGACAACGTGGAGCTCGTCGTTAGCTTTAAAACGAGTACAAGATCACTGAAAACGGAGTCCGGATGCAAAAGTTACGATCAAAACGGTGAAGCTGACCAGTCAGGAAAAAGCACATCCGGACATTCCGGACATGTTACTCCGGATACTCCGGGGTCTGGAGATTCCGGGGTTTTCCGGACACTCCAGGGTCCGGAGATTCCGGGGTTTGTCCGGATACTCCGGGGTATGACCCGAGAGCACTGAAAATTCCCTGGTAGCCCGGAGATTCCGGGGTAAAAAACCCAGACACTCCGGATTTAGTCGAGAAACCCGAAAACCCTGATTTTCGTTAGAACTTTTGCTCCGGTTTGAAATCCGTCCAACCAAAAAGGGTGAAACTTTGCAAGAGGATCAAGATATGTCTTGTGACTATGAATCAATCATTGATCCTCATAGAAACGTCCCAAGACATAGCCTTTTTCATGATCTTCCTAGTTAGCCCTAGAAATTGGACGAAAAGCAATTCTTCGATTCCTTGTTGCTCGTGAGGATTTTTGATATGAAATCAACGGGACAATCTCTCACATATCACAGCAACCTATCCCATCTATCAAATCACAAAGATTAGCCCCCAAGCAAGTCAATTGCAAAACCCCAATTCTTTCTTCTCTTGCAAGCAAACTCAAAACATGGGAAAATGGATTGATTTCTTGAATATGCTAGGATGGAATCAAATAGGACGTGATTACTTCATCACTAACTTGCCATATCAAGAATCAACTCACAAGAAAAGCAAGAAAACAAAAATTAAAGAGATTCAAAGAGTGAATGACTCAAGAACACATAGGAATTGAGGAAATCTTTTTGTATCGAATTTTCGTGGGTTTTCTTTGGAGTTCACAAGCCTCTCATCTAGGCAAAGCACTTCACAAAGTGCAGCTCTCACAAGCTAATCAAAAAGTTAAGGGTTAAGAAAACCCTCATCATCTATTTATAGTGGGGAGGGACAACCCCCTCTTCCACTCTTGGGCCTCATGCCCTAATGGGCCTAACTATCTAGCACGCATCCCAAAGCGTCTAAATAGCTTAGCCACCCCTCGATCTTCCTTCCACCCTAAGCTACCAACTCTAAACCGCTTCCGGCTGCCGCCGCAGTTTCTTGGTTGAGCTTCGGTGGTTTCCGCCTTTTTACCAAAACGCCCTCGCACTGACTTGGTCCTCACGTCTCGTCTCCACCCGCTTTCTTGTCGTCCGCGTGCATGCTTTTAAACCGCACGATGTCGTCGCCACCTCCTTGACCGCATCTCAGCCCTCCAAGCTATCATGCCGGTCCATATGGCCGAACCATCGCCGCACCCAACTCGCACCTGCACACAATAGACCAAGCAAAGCGTCGCGAGCACAAGTTTTCCACTTGACCCAAGTCAGTCGAGAAAAATCCTTTATCCACTCAATTTTTCCTTGAGACAAATTGAGAAACTCAAACAATCAAACATATTGCAAATAATTCCAACCTTGAATTCATGCAACCAAATATCCAACGCAACACAAAGTGGCAAGATATTCATCACACAGATGTACACGTCATCACATGACTCACAATCTCCCCCTTGATGAATATATTGCCAACATCTCTCAATCAATCAAATTTGAGTTGGTTTAAAAAATTAAAAGCAATCAAGTTGCAAGAATTCAAACTTGGCCAAAAGAAAGAGAAAGCAAGTACCGGGCCAAGTGAATGTTAACAAGAGTAAGATCAAAAATGTGAGTGAAGGCAAAACATAAACCCTGAGACCCTGAGACTCCCCCTCACTCCTATAACTCATATGTCTATGATCTACTCCAGAACAAAGCAATTTTCAGAAAATACCAAGGTATGATTGATACTACTATTTCTCCCCCTTTGGCATTATAGTCATCAAGGATAAGCCTGTATGCATAAAAATTTTGATTTTTCAGTTTTAGCGAGCTTTGAATATTATCCAGAATGAGACACAAAAAGTGCTAATATGCCACATAGGTGCTCACCAAACCATAAGAAGACATGTAGATCAAGAAGAGCAGCTAGCATATCAAGTTCTTAGCATATTAAAGAGTTCACTAGTCATGAGCGCCAGACTAGGTAGTCACAATTGCAATGACTCTAAACATGAGTGAAGTATGACAACCTAGCGCTAAGCCATGACTAGGAGGACAACCGATCAAGATTAGGACCAAAATACTCTACCACATGCTGAATTAAGCAATCACATGATTAAATGGATTAGGCACAACCAAAATACAACCCCCTGCACGAGGAAGTATCTTGAGTGATTCATCCTGACTTTTTCACATTGAGTCCACATGATTATTTGGACTAGCCACAACCAAAGTACTACCTCCTGCACGAGCAAGTACCTTGAGTGATTCATCCCTATGTTAGCATTTTTCACATTAGCATATGATAGATTTCAAGCATGTAGAGCAAGGACTAGTGACTTTTGATGGCAATAAGCATTCTCCGACCCGAGCCACAAAAGCCTAGGCATGTTAAGCCACTAGCAGTCCTAATCAAGATTACCATGAAGTCCTATCTTTGACCAGTCATACACAAAGATCATAGTTGCAATACTAGAGTCATGAGCAGATTCAAAAGCAAAGGATTCCCTAGCAGGCAACTCATCAGTAGATCAAAGATTTAAATTCAAATTGTTGTCCAATTAAGCTAGCATCACAGATTCTTGAGAACACATATCAAAATATGGTGAAATGAGCTAGACAATCAGAATATGGCATATAGCGAACTCGTAGAACTCATTGTTTCATCAAGGATAATAGACAAAGCTCGTGAACATGTAAAGTGCACATGATATATCACAAATGATGCAAAATGCACTATATTACACTATGATACACAGTGAGAAGACTCCCCCTCAAACCAACCCATGGGGATGAACAATCCCCAACTCCCCTCTAAGTGCACAGAATCGTGTGGGATCTAATGGCTTGGTAAAGATATCCGCGAGCTGATTTTCAGAATCAACAAACTGAAGCACTACATCACCCTTTTCAACATGGTCTCTCAGGAAATGAAACCGCACATCTATATGCTTAGTCCTAGAATGCTGCACTGGGTTCTTAGCAATGTTAATAGCACTAGTGTTATCACAGAAAAGTGGAACACTATCAAAAGACAACCCAAAATCCTGCAAAGTCGAAATCATCCAAAGAATCTGACTACAGCAACTAGCGGCAGCAACATACTCAGCTTCAGCAGTAGATTGTGCAACAGAAGATTGTTTTCTAGAAGACCATGAAACAAGAGAGGTGCCAAGAAAATGACAAGTGCCAGAAGTACTCTTGCGGTCTATCTTACACCCGGCAAAGTCTGAATCAGAAAAACCCCGAATCCCAAGAACAGAAGAGCATGAATACCAAAGTCCATACTCAGGGGATGATCGAAGGTACCTCATGATGCGCTTCACAGCTTGCCGGTGGGAGTCTCTCGGCGAGGCTTGAAACCTCGCACATAGGCAAACAGCGAACTGGATGTCCGGCCTGGTCGCCGTCAGGTAGAGGAGGGAGCCGATCATGCTCCTGAACTCCTTCTGGTCCACTGCCTCTTCTTCTTCATCAGGACCAAGTGACGTTGCAGTAGACATCGGGGTATTGATTGGCTTGGCATCGCTCATCCCGAATTTCTTCAATAGATCCTTGGTGTACTTGGCCTGATGTACAAAAGTGCCCTCCTTTGTCTGCTTGATTTGTAGCCCCAAGAAGTATTGGAGCTCACCCATCATGGACATCTCAAATTCCCTGCTCATCATCTCAGAAAACTTGGACACAAGAGCATTAGAGGAGCCACCAAAGATTATATCATCCACATAGATTTGTGCTATCAGAAGGTCATTGCCACGCCTAAGAAGAAACAAGGTTTTGTCTACCCTCCCCATTTCAAAACCATTTTGAATCAAAAAGCTCTTAAGTCTATCATACCAAGCTCTAGGAGCTTGCTTAAGACCATAGAGAGCCTTGGACAGTTTGAACACATGGTTAGGGTATTTAGGGTTCTCAAATCCTGGAGGTTGTTTAACATAGACTTCTTCTTCAATGAAACCATTAAGAAATGCACTTTTCACATCCATTTGATAAAGCTTGAACTTCTTAGAAGCTGAAAACGCAAGCAAAATGCGTATAGCCTCCAAGCGAGCTACCGGTGCAAAGGTCTCATCAAAATCAAAACCCTCAATTTGACTAAACCCTTGGGCTACAAGTCTAGCCTTGTTGCGAACAACAATGCCATCCTCACTTTGCTTGTTCTTGAACACCCACTTGGTTCCAATGATATTGTGACCAAGTGGAGGCTCTACAAGCGTCCAAACCTTATTTCTATCAAAATTTTCTAACTCCTCATGCATGGCATTGACCCAACTATCATCAGAAAGTGCATGACATATATCTTTGGGCTCAAAAGATGCAACAAAAGCTGAATGCGCAAGTTCTGAGGAAGGAATGGACCTAGAGCGAGTTACACGCTCAGAAATGTCACCGATGATCTGCGCTGGAGGGTGATCCTTCTGGAGGCGTTGTGGACCCCCGAGCTCATCTGGAACTCGAGTAGAAGTAGCCTCGGCAGCCTCTACCTCAGCTGAAGAAGGGGTAGGAAGCTGAGCTGCCGGTGAAGAAGGTGCCACCGCCGATGAAGAAGTCGTCGGGGCTGGACCCTCAGCTACTGTAGAAGAGGTCACTGGAGGACCAACAGCTGCCGCCTGAGAAGTGGGGGCACGGCCCACGCCACTCTCAAAGTCATCTTCATCCTGGAAGATCGACTCGGACTCCTGTGAAACACCTGAAAGCTCGGGTCTAGCAGAGCTAGCCTCATCAAAAGTCACATCACAGGACTCAACAATGGTGTTAGTCTCAAGATTAAGCACTCGATATCCTTTCGAATGTCCAGGGTATCCAAGCATGATACCATCAGAAGTACGCGACTCAAACTTGTCGAGAAGGCCCTTCTTCAGGATAAAACATTTACAACCAAAAACCCTAAGATGGGACACATTTGGCTTCTTCCCAAACATAAGCTCATAAGATGTCACGTGCAGAGAAGAACGCAGAAAAACTCGATTTGACACATAGCAAGCGGTGTTGACGGCCTCGGCCCAATACCGTCGCGATGTGCCATACTCATCAAGCATCGTTCTTGCCATCTCAACTAAAGTCCTATTCTTCCTCTCCACAACACCATTCTGCTGAGGGGTGCGTGGAGTGGAGAATTGGTGCTCAACACCACGATCAGCAAGAAAATCTACGAAAGAAGCATTCTTGAACTCTAACCCATTATCACTGCGAATTCCCTTCAAAGAACCAGGAAAGAGATTCAAGAGCCTCAAAGCCAAATCTCGAAAGAACTCAAATGCCTCAGATTTATGCTCCATGAAAAACACCCAAGAGAACCGAGAATAGTCATCAACAATGACAAGAACATACCACTTCCCACCCTGCCGATCGAACCCGAGCTGGACCTACAGTGTCCATGTGTAAAAACTGAGCGGGTCCATCGGTCTTCACCTGATTGACAGGTGGATGAGAAGCGGCAACTTGTTTGCCATGACGACATGGGGCGCATACCAAATCCTTGACTGGTTTGAGTTTGGGCAAACCTCTCAGAAGATCAAGGCTGCCAACTCTAGTCAAGTGATCAAAACCAACATGCCCCAAACGTCGATGCCAAAGCTGAAAGACTGAAGAGCTAGTAGCAAGAAAGCATCTAGACTCAGAAGAACTGAAATCAGCAGCAAAGACTCTACCAGGGCGAGAAATACCAAAAGCAAGTGCACCCGAAGAGTCAAGAACACGACATCCATTCTTCTTAAAAGCACACCTCATAATCATCATCAATGAGCTGTGAAACAGAAATGAGGTTGTATTTCAGTTTACTCACAAGGGCAACATCTTTGAGAATGTTGTTGTTGTTGACTCGCACTGCGCCCTTGTGTGTCACACGTCCACGAGAGTCATCTCCAAAAGTGATGTACTCATCACCGGACGTCTTGTTGAGGGAGGTGAACCATTTTGAGCTTCCGGTCATGTGACGTGAACACCCGGAATCAACGAGCCACATGTTCACCAACCCTCGCCGGCCAACCTATACAAAAGACCGAAAACGAGTGGGCTCAGTACTGGGGTTAGTAAGCAAGGATTTTCGAATCCAGTACTGAGTCACTCGCTGAAAAGGAACAAAAGATCGTGAGTGATTAGTATGCAATGCAACACCTTGAGCAACTCTACGACCCTGACCTAGACCCCGCCGCGGAGGAATGTCACGCACCGGAACACGTGAACCACCTCCAAGAGGACGGCGAGAAAACTCTAAGCGACCTAAACCCTGTCGCCTGCTAGAGCCACCAGAAACCTCAACATGTTGAGGCCTCGTGTGTGTCTTAGGAGCACTCAACGCATTGTTGCGTCGTTGAATACCCCTAAGAGCACGAACACGGTCACGACGCTCCTCCTTGAGACGTCGAAAGCAGAACTCAACTAGGTGACCATCCTTATGACAATGAGTGCATTGGTATTTTACCCTATGCGAGGTAGCACCAACTGAAGCTGAAGCACTCTTGTCCTTAAGCGATGAATCTAGATAACCACCTGACTTAAACACTGTTCCCCTCTCCCCCTGAGCTATTGCAATCAAGCCTCTACCAAGAGAACCAATGGGATGAGGAGGATGATTCTTATTTTCTTCCACATGATTAAAACCTAGACCTTTGCCTGAGCTAACTCTAGACTTGTCTAAGATCATGTCCAGTTCCTTTTTACCTCCAGAAAATCTCTCCAAAGTTTTCTTGAGGTAGTTAACTTCCCTAAGCAAAGAAGCACATGTAAGACAAGCTCCTGAAGCTGACACTCTAACAGCTTTCTCATATTTTTCTTTGTATGCTCCTAGTTCAAGTTTTAGAGACTCACAAGACACACAAGCGATGCTACATGTTTCAGCTACTGTTTTCTTAAACCTCTCTCTAAATGCAGCATGCATAGCAGAAACATCATTCTCAAGCTCATGGCAAAATGTGCAAGTAGAGGAAATAGCATGAGAAACATCAACAGGTAGCTTAGAAGCAGTAGCATTAGCCAAAGTGAGTTTTCTGTAAAGCTCAGAGATGTGTCTTCCTAGGTCCTGATTTTCTTCAACTAGTTCAGAGCATTTATCACACACTGGTCTTCTCATTTCAAGCACAGATTGATTCAATTCTTTATTTCTACCTTCCAAATACTTGCATCTTAAACATGGGGAAGATTCTTGAGTGCTAGCAAGTTGATTCTTAGCATTCTTGAGTTCATTAGCATGAAATGAGTGAGCAATGCAACCAGCAAGATAAACAGTTTTAAGCTTGGCTAGATTGTCCTTATAGATCATAAGCTCCTGGATGACAAATATACGCAACATGAAACCTAGAGCGAAGCACAATTTCATCTCATTCAACTCATTCAGAGGTGCTAAGCTAGAGGAACATCCTAGAGATCCACAAGAAGGCAAACTAGCATGTGAAGCCTTAAGCATGTCAATTTCTTTCTTCAGAGAGTTTAAGTCATCATCCTTAGAAGTGCAAAAGGAGCAAGGGCTCGACTTAAGTTTATCAATTTCAATCATGGATGATTTGAGCAATTCACTTACACTAGCATGTGCATCTTTAGCTTCAAGAAATTCTTTGTGTAAAACATCACAACTAGCACACTCATCATCACTACTTTTCAGTTTAGCAATTTCTAGTGTAAGAGAATTAACTTTCTTAGTTAGATCTTTAGATTTCTTGATTGAAGCAAACAAGGCATCATTTTGCACATCAAACATATCAAGCAGTTTATCATGCCTAACACTGAGCTCATCAAAAGTGCAACTTACATCGCTTTCAAGATCTTCGTCGTCGCTCTCTTCTTCGGATCTCGCCATGAAGCACATGCCGGTGAAGCCATGTTCTACCTTCTTCTTCCCTTTCTTCTTGTGCCTGGGCGGCTCCGGTTCATCCTCGCTTGAAGAAGAGGAAGACGAAGAAGAGTTGGAGCTGTTGTCGCTATCTCCAAAAGCGGCGAGAGCTCGACGAAGGTTCTTCTCCGCCTCACGCATCTTGGGCATTGATCCAAACTTGTTTCTTCTCTTGTCCTGAAACTTAGAGGCAAACTTGTTTCTCTCTTTAGGATTAGGACACTCGGATCGAATGTGGCCTTTCTCACCACATCCATAGCAAGTGATGTCCGAGGATTTCCTTCTCCTATTTCTCACATTCTTGTATGCCCTAGAGAAGCGTTTTGCAAATAACGCGAGCTCATCCTCGGGAAGAGATTCAAGCTGATCATCAGACAAAGAAGACAAGGCTGCAAGAGACAGTCCAGAAGAAGAAATCATGCAAGTGTCAGAGTTGACACTAGGAGACACTATCCCTGATGGATCCGAGGAAGTGTTCCCAACAAGAGCCAAAGTCTTGGACTTAGAGCCATTTCTGTTCTCCGAAGTGATCTCATGAGTGGAGAGCTTGGAGAACAAGTGATCGAGTGTGAGAGTGGCAAGATTGGCGGACTCTTGGATGGCAATCTTCCGCACTTCAAAAGCGGGCTCTAATGTGTTCAACACATGCCTAGCCATCTCTGAGTCAGAATACCTCACTCCCACACTCCTGAGCTTGTTCACAATCCTTTCAAATCTCTCAAAAAGCTCAGAAATCGATTCCCCAGAGCGTTGCTCAAAACGATTGTATTCAACTTTGTATTGATCCGCTCGAGCAATCTTGACTTGGTCGGACCCCTCATGGTAGGTGATCAGGGTCGACCAAATCTTGTGAGCGGTATCAAGATGAGCAACCCGCTCATGCTCCTTCCTATCCAAACCAGAAAGCAAATAGTTGATGGCCTTGCAATTGTTTTCAACATCAGCCTGATTTGTATCCGTCACTTGTGCAGGAAGAGCAAAGTCCGTTTCAATGATTTTCCAAATAGCAAACCCCTCTGACTGGATAAAGATTCTCATTCGATTTTTCCAGAACTCCCAGTCCGTCCCATTGAAGACAGGAGGACGAGTCGAGTATCCATGGGAAGCCATGGCTCGCAAAGCCGGTCAAAGCTTATAGAGAAGCGATACCGGGCTCTGATACCACTTGTTGGATCGACGGCTTCCCGACAGAGGGGGGGGTGAATGTCGGATACAAATTTTTCTTCAAACTCAAAGTACAGATAGCAATTGAGATACTACTGTAAATGACAAAGAAGATGCAGCGGAAAAACCCTAGAAAGTCATTGACGACGTGGAGCTCGTCGTTAGCTTTAAAACGAGTACAAGATCACTGAAAACGGAGTCCGGATGCAAAAGTTACGACAAAACAGTGAAGCTGACCAGTCAGGAAAAATGCACATCCGGACATTCCGGACATTTTACTCCGGATACTCCGGGGTCTGGAGATTCCGGGGTTTTCCGGACACTCCAGGGGTCCGGAGATTCCGGGGTTTGTCCGGATACTCCGGGGTATGACCCGAGAGCACTGAAAATTCCCTGGTAGCCCGGAGATTCCGGGGTAAAAAACCCAGACACTCCGGATTTAGTCGAGAAACCCGAAAACCCTGATTTTCGTTAGAACTTTTGCTCCGGTTTGAAATCCGTCCAACCAAAAAGGGTGAAACTTTGCAAGAGGATCAAGATATGTCTTGTGACTATGAATCAATCATTGATCCTCATAGAAACGTCCCAAGACATAGCCTTTTTCATGATCTTCCTAGTTAGCCCTAGAAATTGGACGAAAAGCAATTCTTCGATTCCTTGTTGCTCGTGAGGATTTTTGATATGAAATCAACGGGACAATCTCTCACATATCACAGCAACCTATCCCATCTATCAAATCACAAAGATTAGCCCCCAAGCAAGTCAATTGCAAAACCCCAATTCTTTCTTCTCTTGCAAGCAAACTCAAAACATGAGAAAATGGATTGATTTCTTGAATATGCTAGGATGGAATCAAATAGGACGTGATTACTTCATCACTAACTTGCCATATCAAGAATCAACTCACAAGAAAAGCAAGAAAACGAAAAATCAAAGAGATTCAAAGAGTGAATGACTCAAGAACACATAGGAATTGAGGAAATCTTTTTGTATCGAATTTTCGTGGGTTTTCTTTGGAGTTCACAAGCCTCTCATCTAGGCAAAGCACTTCACAAAGTGCAGCTCTCACAAGCTAATCAAAAGAGTTAAGGGTTAAGAAAACCCTCACCATTTATTTATAGTGGGGGAGGGACAACCCCCTCTTCCACTCTTGGGCCTCATGCCGTAATGGGCCTAACTACCTAGCACGCATCCCAAAGCGTCTAAATAGCTTAGCCACCTCTCGATCTTCCTTCCACCCTAAGCTACCAACCCTAAACCGCTTCCGGCCGCCGCCGCAGTTTCTTGGTTGAGCTTCGGTGGTTTCTGCGTTTTTACCAAAATGCCCTCGCACTGACTTAGTCCTCACGTCTCGTCTCCACCCGCTTTCTTGTCGTCCGCGTGCATGCTTTTAAGCCGCACGATGTCGTCGCCACCTCCTTGACCGCATCTCAGCCCTCCAAGCTATCATGCCGGTCCATATGGCCGAACCATCGCCGCACCCAACTCGCACCTGCACACAATAGACCAAGCAAAGCGTCGCGAGCACAAGTTTTCCACTTGACCCAAGTCAGTCGAGAAAAATCCTTTATCCACTCAATTTTTCCTTGAGACAAATTGAGAAACTCAAACAATCAAACATATTGCAAATAATTCCAACCTTGAATTCATGCAACCAAATATCCAACGCAACACAAAGTGGCAAGATATTCATCACACAGATGTACACGTCATCACATGACTCACATTTAGAAAATAGACTTTGTGCATGTTGTAGACAAGAGGAAAATTTTGAAAATCATTCTCAATGGACATGAACAAGAAACTGGACTTGCCTGGTGAAGGATAAGTAGTGGAGTTCGACTGGTCTACTTGCGGAACTCCGGTTTCTGTTAGGAAGCAATAAAGTCCGATAAGGACTCATCCAAAAAATTCCAAATATGAATGCGGATGACATGGCATTATGCATGCGAGAATTTCCCTATGTTAAAATATTTCAAGGAATTTTAAACATAAATTTATGTTTAAGTATTCTTCTAGGGATTTCAACATTATCTAAGAATGATTAAGCTTCAATTATGTTAAGATTAACATTGACTTTAATTAGGTTCAACTAACTCCATCATTTGCATTAATTTACTTAAGGACAAAATTAGGTTAAAATTTCTCTTTCCTAAGAAGTTATACTTAATTTAGTTAGACTTAACTTATTATTTTATCTAATTAAATTTTCTTTTAAGAGGTAAATGTTTTAACTTAAGAAATTCTTAATTTAATTTACTCCTTAACATATACATGTATATATGTATACCTATATTTTTTTCATTTTTCGCCTCATTTTCAATTTTAAAGGAAATAGTGGTAATTTATTTTAGATTCCCATTTTTTCCCTTTAATTACTTCTAAAACGGGTCCAAAAGCCCTGATCCTAAACTACCCTAATCTGCTCCCCTTACCTTCTCTCTCTTTCTCACACCTCAGCCCCTAGGGCTCTTCCTGCTATTTTTTTCCTCTCTTGGTTGCCCCATGCGCCGCCGTCTTGGGCTCTCGGCCTCACCCGCTCGCCGGAAATGCCGCTGCTGCCTAGGTCTACCAGCGCCTTGGCCTTCGGCCATCTCCCCTTGACCTAGCCCCTGCTAGCGCGAGGCCCTTTCCTCCGCCGCCTTATCCCGACTCCGCCGCCGGTTTTCAATCTGGCGCTGGCGCCGCCCCTATACTCTTCCTCGGCGCCGCTCCGGCGCAACCCTGGGACTCGGGTCCCGCCCTGTTGGCCCGCTCAACTGCCGCCTCCTGGATGCCGCACCTCGGCTCCGCCTCAGTCGCCTCCCCTTTGGCGCTGCTCTGCTCAGCATCGCTCCGCCGGATGTGCCCTTGCGCCCGGTCGCCACTACTAGACGGCAGTGGTTGGCCGCACCGCAACCGCGGTGGTGCGCCACGCCTCAGGTAAGGTTTCTTTCCCCTCATTCCCCTTCTCTCTTTACCCGGCATTCTCATATCTAGGGTTCTGCTCTCATCCGGTAAGCATGCTCCTCTAAAATCCTATTTGCTACTGAGTTTCCAAGATTTAATGGTAATTTGGCCGGTTGATCTCAGTCATGTGCCGATTAGTTCATCATATTGAGAGAACAGATGCTTCACTTAACCTCTAGTTCATTGCCTTATGGTGTATTCTTATATCTGCTGTTCAGTACCTCTGAATACTAAGCTGATATCCTGATTTACTTGATGGTTATACCCTTCTTACTGTGCTGATTCAGCTATTTAGTTAAGGACAATGACTGATACTATCACTGACCTTAGCTTTCTTTTTCTTGCCTACATGTATATATATGTTTCTATATCTGTTTTGTTATCTGAGAGAACAGATGTTGTGCTTGGCTTAATTTTTCAAACTGAAACAAGAACATATGCTATCTCTTGTTTCTTTAGCTAGCTTACACTGATACTTTACATTTGAACATTGGTTGGTTGAATTGATAAGAACAGATACTCTGGAAAGTTGCCTAATAGATGCCTTGATTTATTGAGATGATCTTTGGGGAAGGGTTTGAGAAAGGTATAGAAACCTGATAAGAACAGATCACTACCCATGTTGCCTATTGAAAACCCAATGATGAATCTATTCTGAGAATTCTTGTTTGAGAATCCTATAGCCAAAAAAAATGATAAGAACAGATGCTATTTAAACTCTCCTACATGATTTCTGTGATGATAATTGGGTTCTGAGGGTCCCTATTAACATGCTAAAATGCATGGGTATAAAGGGTTTGTATGCTTTCGATGATCTTTACCTTGTATTGGTTGGGACAGAGGTAAGGCTTGGCTGCTCCTGGTATGACCTTGAGCTCCTCCTCTATGATCCTTCTCCCCTCCGATGCGCTGATGGTCCACTTTTGCTTCTTCTCCTAAAACTCTGGTGGCCTTATTGTGCTTAAGACCTTGTCTTCCTAGAGCTTGGTTCTGGATGCTCCTTTGTGGTGGTCTCTTACTCTTTGAGCTCTATATGGTGGCTGCTGCTATTGGGGTTCTCGGTTAGCTCTGGAAATGATGGTGTACTATGTTGATGCTCAATGGCAATGGCACTCTTAAGGGCTGCTATGCTGGTTCCTGGGAAAAAGGCTTATGATGCCCTATTTCCTTCGGTGGATATATATATATATGGTTCCTTTGCTGCCTTAGTCGGTTGGGTACTTCAGTTTGACTGATATTTTTACTGGTTACCTTACTTGCTACGTGGTGCTAATTGTTGTGCCTAGCAACTACTTGCTGATGGAACAGCCTGGTTGATCTTTATCCCTGCTGCCTTGCAAGCTAAGCTATTGGACTTGGGTTCCTTAGCTGATGGGTGCACTACTGCCGTGCTTGATGCCTTATCCACACTTGTTGCCTCGGTTCAGTGTATATGCAAGCTACTGATGGATAAATCCCAAAGGAAAAGGTTGCCTTGACTCAATTTTCTCTTTAATAAACCATTTTCTTTTCAAAAACCAATTCATGGAGGCAACGTAGCATAGGATAAAATAAAATATATTTTACTATCCTCACCTCTTTTCTCCATATATAACATATTAGATTGAATTGTCCGATGAGGGTCTTAGCCACGTGGTCCTCGGACATTTTTGAAAACAAAATATTTTTGGAAACTATTTTTGAAATTAGAAAATTATTTAGGTCATCGGCACTCTTTTGCCCCCGCGGCTAACCCCGCGGATGTCGGCGGAATTGTGCCGATAAGACCACGTATTTCAAAATACCGTTTTCGAAAACCCCTTGCCTCCTATAGCAACGGCATGATTCCAACGGTCTCGAGTGCCCATACTCGATGACCCCGGATGACCGCCCATATTTCCGAAGGGTTTCCCCCTTCGGCTCTCGATGTTCCACGACAACTCCAGGTTTGAAGACTCGAAGACTTGAAGATTTAGAAATTAGGGTTAGATTTTGTATAGATAGATTATTCTAACATGTACTTTTCTCTTCTTCTTTATTTAATCATTTGTAACCATATTGTATCATGACATTGTATTATTCTTTTAATCAATAAAGTTCAATTTCAATTGTATTTACAATGTACGAATACTATATGCCATGCGTGATGCGGATGAAATGTGAATGCACAACAAATTCCCCCTCACTCTCTACTTCTGACGTTTCTCGGTAGAATTAGGTCAACTCAGCAGCGCGAGTTGATCGACTTCCACCTCACGCCTCTCTCCATTATTCTAGAAACTAGGGTTCTCACACTGTGATTCTTTTCTTTGCTTTCCCCCACCAAAAATTTATCTCCACCTCTTCTTCTTCCCCAACTCCGGTGGAACTCCGGCGAGCAATTTCGGCCACCACGACGTCCCCCACACCGAGGTGCTGCTACTAGGAGCTTCCCCACACCGACGCACATCTCCTACCACAAGCGAACACGAGCTTCTTCCTCTACATCAACCGAACCGCGAGCTTCTTCCTCAACTCCGGTGATCTTCTTCTCTCCTCGATTTCACCACCCACGGTGAGCCTCTCTCCAATCCCTCTCCGAGGTAGTCTCCCATCAACCCCTAGATCTTTTCCCCTCCACCAATTTTGTGCCAATATTTATTCATCTTGTGCAACCATGGGTGGATTTCTTCCCCAAACCCTACTGCTACAGTACTCGTGTGAATAGTAGCTCGTGCTTTCTCCACCCACGGTGAGCCTCTCTCCAATCCCTCTCCGAGGTAGTCTCCCATCAACCCCTAGATCTTTTCCCCTCCACCAATTTTGGGCCAATATTTATTCATCTTGTGCAACCATGGGTGGATTTCTTCCCCAAACCCTACTGCTACAGTACTTGCATGAATAGTAGCTTGTGCTACTGTAGCATGTACAGTAAACCATATGCCAACCTTCTGCCTAGTTTTTTTGGCTCCATCTAATCTAGGCCTGATCTTCGATCTCCGTAGTAAAATGAAATCGTTAGAGCCCCATGAGTCCAATGGTGCGATCTGATTCTTAATCCGACCGCTAGATTTTGAATTATATTTAAATTTGGATGAAATTTGATCTAATTTCGTGATATCTTTGTACTGGATGATTATTTTGAAGTAATTCCTTTTCTGTAGATCACTAGTATGCTAAGAAGTATTTCTGAAATTTCATAATTTTTTGACCTTGTGTAGAATTTCCTAGAATTAAAATAAGCTTTATTTTAATTATTAAAAATAGAAATGCTCTCTGTTATTTATATCCAATTTTTGCCTAGGATCAAGAACCCTAGAACTCATTTATCATGTAAACCAAAACATTTTGCCTATAATTTTTAGGGCTATAAAAATCAGGATGTGCTCTAGGTTGATTTAAAATTGATATTTAAAATGGTGAATTGGCAATGGTGCCTTTATAAATCTGTTTTAGCCTTTAGAAATTCATGTCTAGTACCCAATAAATCATGTTATGTTATATGAATAATGTCAAGTCATGGGAACCCATTTGGCATGATTAAATAATGTTTACCATGCTTTTAGTGTAATTTTCATGCTTAGAATAATAGTTATAATTGCTTAAATTATATTTCCAAAACACTTGCAATCATGAAATGTCTCTGGAATTGGTATTATAACATGAGAATCCAATTCTATGATTTATTGATGTTAATTAGTATTTTCTACTTAATTGTTACACTAGAAATGCTAGTAATTGCCTTAATCAATTAATGTTCGGATTAAAAATTATTATTAAATAATTTTTGGTACTGTTCTAGTACTGTTAACATATTTCAAGATGTTCCATGTTTCATTAGTTCATGTTAATGGTAGAGATTAGCTTTTAGCTTAATTCCTAGTCTTTAAAATAACAGAAATATATGTGTAGATATGATTAGATGTTGTTAATTCATCCTTTGCTGTTATTAACCATTGTAAATATTTTGGATTCACCTAAATATTTATTTGTGGTTAATTGCTAAGTTGTTATACCTTTTGTCATGATGAATAGTATGTTAGGGTATTTCTTGTGTATGTATAAGAATATCTATGCTATTACCCGGAAGGGGATATATGTTGTATTTATGGTTATGACCAATCCTAGAAGACCCATTCTTTTTCGCGATGACACTATCGCGCCATCGTTCCATTCCACCTCATCTTACCTTCGTCGTGCTTCTCTCTTGTGTTGCTTTCCGAGTTGTTTTATTGGAAGTCGGTATTTATTTGCTTTGCTCGTTGCGTTGCGACAATAGGGAGTGAAGAGACCGATCCGGCGATCGAAGCAGCTGAAGAAGGAGAGTACTACCACAAAGGCATGCCCCTTTTCTTGATCATATTTGATCCTATATTTTTTGAAGTCATTATATTTTGTTATTTATAAACATGCATGCTATTTTATTCTAGTAGCTAGCGTGTCGATTGACACACTTTTACCCTGTCCGCTTGTCGCCCTTTATACTTGATACCCTGAGTAGATTAATAGGTTTTATTCTGAATAGAGTAAAGAAATGCTTAGCCATGCTTAAATTCATCTTTAGGTTGTTCTGTTTTGCCTCTACGGAGGAATGATCTACGGATCAATGATCCTTGAATTGAAACTTGTTGTTGAGCTCGCTGAGCTAGGGCCGGATGTCCGATGTTTCCCTCTCACTCTATTCTTCCTATTCTACTCTGGGTGAAACTTACCAACTAAAAGGTGTGAGCGACAGCTGGATCACATGGTGAAGGAGCAATGGTCGTTCTTCATGAGATGAAGAAGCCAATAGCCGTCCGTATCGAATAAGGCCGAAGTCTTGGATTTGAGATTTGTGAAAACAGTACAACCACATGTTATATGGACACTGGCTTGGTTAAGTAGGTTAGTCGAGTCTTGGTGTCGACACTGCCATACCGTAGAAGGGTGGACGTAGCTACGAGGACCTCGGCACCAATGGGGGCCACGCAGGGTAAGCGGGTGTATCGCTCCTCCGTGTCGAAACCTAGTGCGCATGTCACATCGGGATAAGACTAGCTAAAAGACCTCGTCACAATCTCCCTGCCGGTGCACCAATAGGTGTGTACTGTGCTGACGATGGCTAGTGGCAATAAGACGAGATTGTGTCGTGTGGGTAAAGTGTACACACTCTGCAGAGTTAAAACTAATCGATTAGCCGTATCCATGGTCACGGATGGCACAATAATCTTTCATGATGAAAAGGACCTGTCCCCCTCCCCTTTGCTACTTCCCTCTACCCCTTTGCTAATGAATCCTATGGCCGAGCTAAGGCAGGAGTTCCTTGCTCGAAAGTGTTTGTCGAGGACCACACGCTAGAAAATACCCTTGATATTAAAAACTGTTTTATATCAAAATGCTGCCTTCAAATCTACTACAGTAATTCAAACTAAAAGTTTGCTTTGTGTAACTAAACCCTAAAGCCTTCCTTTGAAGCCTTGCATATAGTATGGTAGGACCATCTGCCACCAGGTGGCTTGCTGAGTACGCGAAGTACTCATCATGCATGTTTTATTATGGTGGTGTGCAGAGGAGTATGCTGAAGAAGGAGCTGATGAAGACTGCTATTATGATGATCCCGAAGAATAGGTCGCGTGGCTTCCGTCAATTGCCTGTGGCACGGATGGAGCTGCTTCGCTTTTATTTCCGCTGTTTCCTCCGATGTAATAATGTCGTTAAGACATGGAACTTTGTAAGCTGTGTAGCATATCGTACTCAAGTTAAGTTTTTAAACTTTGAATGCATGCAATGTTATTCATTTCGCCTGTGTATCGTCAGCGTGATCCTGGATTGACGAGGATATACACAGAGGGGTCTAGTAGTTGAAACTAGACTCTCACAATTTGCAATACCAAAACAGATAAAAAGTTGAAACAATACTTCCATATTCCAAGTCTAGAACAATGATAAAAGCAAAGTGAGGAAATGAAAGAAAATTTGTCTAGAAAACAACAACTTACAATATCAAAGCTTTTTCTAATAGCATGTGGCATAGATGGAGGTAGTGGCTGACTTGATTTTTGTTTTGCTTGGGATGGCCTCTATGAGTTATGCACTTGAACAACACCAGTAGAGCATGCCAAAGTTTCCATCACTATGGGGGTCTAGTACAAATACCAATACACAATATGAATTGGACTGAAAAAACTAAAATAGAAAGATGCACAAATAAGAAAAGGTAATATAAACCTGATGAGGAGAAAAGCATTGCGGAGATGTGTTAATTGGAATCATATTTGTCTGGCCCTGAATATAATCATACCAAATTAAACAACGACATATGTAGGAACAGGAAAAAAAAGGGCAAACCAGAATTTACTAAAACTAAGTAAAGTACCTGGGTACTAGTCAAAGCAACTCCGACTTCTTGAATTGGGTTTTGGGACACAAACTGCGTTGGCTGCTGAATGTCATGTGGTGCTGAAAGAATGGTGTGCACTTGCTGAACAGGTATTGCATTACTGTTATTATCCATGCACTCTAATGTTGATACATCAACACGAGCTTGTGGAGTATTCCTAAAAGGAACTGCATCTACGTTAGATCCAGAATTTCCCTGAATCATACATTAGAAATTAAATAACTATTGCACACCAACCAACTTGACCTCAATAAATATTACTAGCTCAGAAATTTGAAGGTACCAAAGATTGCTTTGAAAACAAAACTAAGACGCAATACCTGAACTGCATTAGGAACATAGGCCCCTTGAATGGATGGTGAGTTCCTAGGTGACTCTAAACATTTCAGTCGCTGTCTTGTTCTAGAAGAAACAGAATCTTGACTATTATTTTGGTGATAATCAACTCTAGCCCTTTGTCTCTTCGTTAATGGCCTGCAAACTTCTGGAGGGACTTCAACGCTTCATGAGATGTCACTTCACTGTTGACTGCTCACTAAAACTACCATCTACATGAATACATTAAAATACAATGAAATTAGTCAAAAATCAAAGACATAGAAAATTATACAACCAAAAATTAGAACAAAAATACTTACGTTGATTCATAGAATTCAATCTCTCAGAATCACCAAGATCTGTGACACCATCACAATTGTCTCTCGAATTATCTATATCATCATTAAACTCTTGGATCATTGTCTTCAGAACGACATCCACTTGCAGCTATCAAACATTCCATAATGTCAAGAACTAAATTCTCCGCTGGTTTTACAGAATCCTTATCAACTTGCATCTCAAACTTTGTAAAGATGTCAACAACATCATCCTTAACCTGAATATAAACATAACATAATAAAAAATTCTAACTACAAAATATGAATAAAGATAAGTCAAAAACTAAAAAGAAACTTACCTTCTCAGGCATCATGTTAGCAACTTTAGCATCCAGTAAAGATCTAAACTCAGAAGAATTGTTATCACGCCCAGAATGGGTGCCACAATACCCAACACAACCAGATGTGTAAATAGTAAGAGAAATATCTTTCACCTGTAAGAACATTGCAAGAAATAATCATCAAAAAAAATATAACACACACGCAAAATGAGCAGCACCCGAATGAATGATGCAAAAACTTACAGGACGCATACGAAATTCATTATTTGAGTCACAATCCAAAGTAGCAAACTATTTGATCATGGAATGCTTCCACACAGTTATCCTAGGAAACCCAACAGGAATAGTCCAAAGACCAAAATCCAGAAAATCTAGGTAAATGACCTATAAATGCAAACAAGTTATACAGATTCAGATAAAGGCAACACCAGAAACAAGTTTTACAGATTCAAATGAAGCACAAAATATTGATATAATATAAGCTATAGAATAAAATGAGAAAATCAGAAGAAAAAAATTTACTTACAGCCAGCTTATATATGCATCCACCAAGAGTAGTTGGTCCATCAGAAGGCTTCTTGCAATCTCTGTGGTACTTACGAATATAAGCAATCAACCATTCAAAAATAAATTTGGACATATCATAGTTTTTGGCTTCTTTAGGGTCAATCAAAGCTCCAAGGTACTTCGTGCTAGGAAATGTGTTTGAATTTAGACAAAGAAAACTGACAGAGCAACAACCAAGAAATTGTGAACAAGTTCATCATCGGATAAATTCCCCTTCATGACACTATTCCCAAAGAATTTGATCGTAGGGAGAGGGTCTTTACCAATAACATCAAGAAAAGCTGATTTTGTTGCTTCAAGATTGAATTTCATTGGCTTACCCCCAAGTGGTATACCTAAAACCATATGGACAGACTCTGGACTCATAGGTATGACCTTTGTGTCTAGGACAATATCACCACTTCGAGTATTGACATGGTTAGCAATCCATTGGGCAAAAGATCTCGGAACAGGCTCACAATCAAAATGAAGCAAAGAACCAAACCCATAATTCCTAATCACATTTTTATGATCCACTGACAAACTCTTGATAATATTAGAAAAATAGCCAAGATTGCATCTACTAACAGTCCTCTTTGCTCCAATATTGACATCCTGAACAACATCATTCCCTCTCTGCATATACAATTTAAAACACATAATTGGCATCATAAAAGATCAACATCTAAATATTTAGATAAGATGCATAATCGAAACACAATCAAAAAAGAATATGCACCTTGCTCTCAGCATTCCTAGAACTTTTTGAAATGTCTTTGCTTTAGATGGTGTAACCTAAAGAGTAAGAATAAAAGAACTCAATAGAATTACAAAAAAAAACAATAAAGCAGCCAAAAAGATACTGAAAGGAGATAAAAAGAAAATTCACAGCACCAATTTCCTCATATTCTTCAAAAATACCGGATCTATTGAACCATTTGAAGCACATTCATCCTATAAATCAATGTACTGAATCAGTCAAACAAAAATCTGGTTAAGAGGGGTTAGTAAGGGAAAAAAAAGAAAATCATACATTAGAATCACCAGCAGTATCATCAGGGACAGAGATGGACTTCTCAAAATCTGATTCATGACCAATGCGTTGCACAGAATTGTCATCATCAACATCATGTCTCTTTCTTCTCCTTCCCATGATGAAGACCTGAATAAAAACATAATTGGAATTTAAAAAAAGTAAATATGCATGACAAAATTCAGCAACATTAAGCATCAACCAGCTAGCATGCAATAAGGGATGTCATGTAATGGTATGTAAACAACAAAACTCAAAAGTTGCACATGAACACAAGAAAAATTGCACAGTATAGAAACATGCAACTTTATCAAAACGGTATGCAACTAAAATGCAACCAAGGCCATACTATAGCAAAGAAAGAAGGCAACGACATGTGTTCGCTCTCAAATATAACATTTTATGAATCCTTAGACTTGAGACATCTAAAATTTGCATTAGGGAAACTACAACAGGGAATGCTCACTTGCTAGTGTTGCATCATTCAACAACAAATATACCTACATTCCAATCATGGAATCACCCGCCAATTGGACTAAGAGTCTCTTTGAGTATGCGCAGCTCACTCTTATTTGATCAAAAAGAATGGTTGGAAAGCATAAAACATTGAACTGAACACACATTTTATTCCCTGAAGTGATTTGGTCCACGTTGAGCTCTAACATGTAGTTCATAATGAAAGCAAAAGAATCGATCAACAAGGTGGATGAGTCTTTGCAGCTGGTGCTAGCCTACTAAGAGATACTAACAGCATCAATCAATCAACTATAATACAACATAGTAGCTTAAGTACAAATATGACACTAAATTAGCTATGATACTAGCACAAAGGGAACTACGAGATTCAATGAGCGAAGAGCTGCAGAAACAAAAGTAATAAAATCTAGTTCTCTACAGCGAAAAGGCAAATCAGCAATACATCATACCACTAAAATATAGAAACAAGCCGATTAAGACATGCCTGCTAACAAGGAAAATTTTCTTCACGGCCAACCTGGTTGAACCAACTGATAATATAACCATCTAAACCACATCAAACTAATGGGTTTATCCAATCAAATATCATCAAAAAAAAAGCACAAAACCCTAATCACACGAACATGATATCTGCATCATACGTGCATAATCCCTCATTACCACCACACAGACATGCACAATCCCAAAATCAACCTCTCATCGCATATATGCTCTCTAAACAAATCCAAATGTTAGGACCATCTAATAATAAGCATGGAGGGCTACCGATTCAACCTAAACAAACACAAAATCAGACAACAACTTAAAAAACAGAGAAGAAAATTGGGACATACCATAGAGAAATCGGAGTAGAAGGCGATGATGAGGTAGAGAAGGAGATGAGGTCGACACCTCGTGGAGGGCGGCCGACGTTTGAAACGCCTCGCAGAGGACGGCGCACGTCGGAGACACGACATCTCGTGGAGGGCGGCCCACCATGGAGGGCCGCGAGCGGCGGAGGGCAGCGGGCAGAGGAAGCTAGCGCGCTGCGGAGGGCGACGCGTGGAGGAGGAGGGCGCGCGGCTGAGGGTGGCGGGCAGGGCAAGCGGGCGCGGGCAGAGGAGGGCCTGCGAGGTGGAGGAGGGCGTGCGCGGCGTAGGACGGGGCGCAGCGGACGGCTGCATGCGGGGAAGGGCGGTGCGTGGGGAGGACGGGGCTTGGGGGAGGGCGCGGGCGGAGGAGGGCGGCGGACGATGACGCACGGGGGAGGGCAGCGCATGGGGGGAGGATGGCGGCTCACGGGGAGGGTGGCGGACGGCGGCGCACAGGGGAGGGTGAGGCGCGACAGAGGGCGGGGTGCAACAGACGGCGGCGCGCGAATGAGAGCGGGGCTCGGCGGACAGCGGCGCGTGGAGGAGGGCGGTGCGCCGAGGAGATGGTGCGTCGCCTCCCATTCCCCTTCCGCTTCTCTCTCAATCAAATCAACTGCTTGGGCACGAGAACCCAAAATTAAAACCTAGAAACACTACTGCAGATAGGGACACCAGTGACGGGCCTAAAAAGCCCAGTAGTGACGAGCGGGCCGGCCCGTCACTGGTGACCAGCCACTGGTAACTGGTTATCAGTGGCGGGCTACACGCTCGTCACTGGTAATTTAGTTACCAGTGACGGGCACACATGAGAGCCCGTCACTGCTAAGGTATACAGCAGTGACGAGCCATAGTTTCGGCCCGTCACTGGTAAGATATACAGCAGTGACGAGCTCTCCAGTCCGCTCGTCACTGCTGTTATGAGGGGCCCAAGCACGTTGCTGCCGCGGCAGCAAAAACAGCCGTTTTGGCTGCCGCGGCAGCCATTATGTCTGCCGCGGCAGCAACGTGCTTGGGTGCCGCAGCAGCCATTTTGGCTGCCGCGGCAGCCATTTTCGCTGCCGCGGCAACCATTTTCGCTGGTGCTCCTAGGGCGTCGGTCGCCGTTCTCCTAGGGCGCTCTCCAGCCCCTGTGTACTACAGGGGTCCTGGAGGGGGTGTACCCCTTCGGTCGCCGTTCTCCTAGGGCGTGCCGCTGTGGCCTAATAGCGCTTGCGACGATGCCTCGTTGCGTCGGCATCCTACGTGCCCGGTATGCTTCGAAGGCCACCTCACTCGCGCTCTCGGATGTCGCACACGATAAGTACATATGTCAAACCGAGTACGAAAGTAACAAGTGCCAATACGTAAATATGTGCAGAAACGTACAAAGTAGACCAGTTCGGGAATACACGACCACAAACACAATACATATGCAATGTTTTTCCGTCCTCTAGGGCCAAGCTACATGTGGGCGCGCGAATGGGTCTTCGGTCGGGATTTGGCGAACTCGCTGCTCTGTGCGAGCGGCGTGTTCCTCCCTTGGGTCAGTGCCGGCGTAGAAAAGCCCCGTATCGGAGACGACGTCCTTGTTGATGATGTTCGCGAACGCATTCTGGAGGCGTGCAAACTCTTGCTTCCAGTCATATGGCTTGTGCTCGAGGTTATTACTCCACTTGCGTAGGTCGTCATGTTTGCGAAACGTGTTCCGTGCCCGTACAAAGTCGTCCATGTGGCAGCAGACGTAGTAGCCACACGTCACACTACCCTCCGGCTGCTGTCTGCACCACCAATCGGTCACGTGTTTAAAGCGTGGAGCGCCACTTCTTTTTACCATAGTTGCTCCTCCTCCCTTCTGTGCAAAGTCGAAGAGAGCATCATCCAGAACTTTCTTGAGCAGGGTGTAGTCTTTCTTCACCCTCTTCATGGAATCAAAGTAAACAACCTTCCTTTCCTTCGGCGTTAGCACTAAGAGGATCCAGTGGTCGCTGCGCAGACATGTGAACAAACCAATATTAACCCACGAATTTGGCTAGGTGCACAAGCGAAAGAGAAATTTACGAAAGCACAAAGTAGAGAATGACTTACAAGGGATTGTAGGGCACGAGTAGGTAGTCCTTGCCCTTATGCGCTATCATCGCACTCACGAGGTATTCTTTCATAATCTCCCTACCTTCTTGGGAGTGAACGTTGTTCTCGTGCATGTGAAACGGATCTGCTATTGCAACATCGAGAATCTTCAGGCGTCTGGTCTCTCTGGTTAGGTGAAGCGCCCATAGCCTGACGAAGGATGCTTCGAGCCGATAAAGGTTGAACATGCCGAAGATCTCCGCAAAGTCTAGATAGAACTTGTCCGCGGGATACTGCTCGACGAAATGGAAACCCTCTGGCACCTTCGCCGTGTAATACGATACATTCGTTTCATCGGGTCCTAATTCAATGTCTCGAATGTTCTCGTGCAGAATCTTCATCTCGTTCGGGAGGACGTCGAACTCATCCTTCGGTACCATCGGGTGACCCGGGATGTGATAGGCCCGCCACTGATGACCCTTTGTTGTCTGTGCTGACTGGGAAGATGCTGCGTACGTTAAGGATTTCTTCAACCTGGCCTCACCCTGTCTATCGTAAGTTCCGGTGGTGCTAGCATGTGCCTTCTTCGCCGCCCCTTTTTTGCTCGTGCGCTCCGTATCCAGGGATACGGCCCTCTGACCGGCCATCGCTTCTTTGGCTGCGCCCACGAGTGTTTTAGGAGTCAACTTCGTGTGGTCTTGCCTGTCATGCTTGGGTGGCGGCGTATCTACAACTTCTCGTGCCTCCTCGTCACGAGGCATGCCATGCTCCGCGCCCTCCTCGGCATGCTCCATCTCCAGATCCTTGTAGGATAGAGGTGCGGAAATACCCAGAGGAGATGGTCTTGCTGATGGACTGTCGGTGTGGCTCGGCGAAGGTGCTGGACGATTGGAGGTCTCAATCAACTTAATCGCGTCCTTCGGCCACCTAAGGAAAAACCCCTTGCAGGCTCCTAGCTTCTCGTATCCCTCTTCAGGGGGGTCATTCAGAACCAGGTCCTCAAAGGTGCCGACCACCTTAGTCAACTCCACCCTCGCCATGTTTGGTGGTAAATCCACGCAGTGCATCCTGTTCTCCGGCGTTATTGGGTGGACTCGACCGTACGCGACCGTCACCATCGAGCCGAGCACTTGGGTCTGGAGATGGCACGGAGTTATCACCTGCGGAACATACGTACGGGTCAGCGATGTTAGAGTCCAAACAACAAAATCTGTACGAGACCCTTACGGTTTGTTGAGCCGACGACGCTTACCGTTAGGCCGTCGATTGTATTTGGCGACCCGGGGCCTACGCCCGATACGGAGGGGCTGCTACTCCTTGCAGCAGTGAAGGCCGGCGGCTGCGTATCCAGATTATAGGGCGGCGGCTGCGTATCAGGATGCGTGGTGTGGGCGTCGTAGTTGATCGTATAGAGGCCCTAACAGACGTTTCACAGCCGCCTCCACTCGCGCATCGAATTCTTCATCCTGCTTGGCTTTCCTCCTCTCGCGGGCAGCCTCGCGGGTTTGGGGACCGTAATCAGCCCACCGAGCCCCATACCCGACGCCCATGACGCGGGCCACGAGTCTCCGGCTTCCCGAGAGCCTTGTTGATAGGGTCTTGCCACCTCTCGGTACCGACAGAGTCCTGGGAGCTCTCAGGTTGCTGGCTCAGCTTTCTCTGCAAGCAACATGAACCGTTCAGAAACGTAATCTTTAGGAAATTAATCTACGTAGGACAAATAAAGTAAAATGGGTTCAGAGGTTACCAGTTCTTCGTGCACGTCCTTCATTTTCTCGTGCGTGAAGATCGGTTCCCCCGTCGCTGGGTCAAATTTTGCGCGGGCCCTCACAAAGTCTTTTCCGCGCCCTGGCTGGATGTCCGAGAAAGGGGGTTCTTTCCCAGCCGCAATCAACCTCGCATCCTCCTTGTCCCATTTAGGCCTCTTCCCTTGGTAACCACGGCTGCCAAGTCTGTGGTCACCCATGATCTTCCCTCGCATGTCCTTCCCCCAATCACTCTTCCTCCTGAATTCCTCGCCGGACCGAGTTTGAATGAACTCGGTCCAGTCCGCCTCATCTATCATGGGCCATTTCGGCTTTATCACGGTCTCGAAATCTTGATCCTTCATCTTATTGGCATGGTATCGCCAGGTATTCAACGATTTCGACATCATGCTGAGGGCTTTCGTTGCGACTCTATTTCTGTCGGCCTCCGGGATGGAATACCTGCTGAATAGCCTGTCCAGGAGGAGAGTTCGAAGATGCTCGCTTTCTCTCGTCCTTATGTCGGGAGTTGTGATCTTCACCGTTTCACGCAGGATGCAGCCTACGGCGTTTGACTACCCCTGTGCGGCTCTTACAGGACTGGCAGGTTTACCGAGATCGTCCACTCGAGTGATTACGAACGTCTCGGTACTCAACTTGTTAGGTCTCCTAGGCGCGAGCCGCCTTTTCCGTTTGGCTGGTGGAGCCCCGTCCGCCTTTTCTTCTTCCATACCGGTCTCGTATTCACGGCCGGTCCCTTCGTCACGATCGGTCGCGTCTTCAGCACCGCCGGACTCTTCGTAGGACGACTCGTACTCGTTGTTATCCCCGGAAGCAGGGTCGTCGACGATGGCGGCCCCCTGAGATGTTTGTTGGAGGGCCAGGTCCCGGGAAGCTTCCGCACGCCCCTCGATATCTCGGACGATGCGGGGACATCCGTTGGTGTCCGCGATGGAGAGGGGCTACTTCCAGCCATTTTCTAATATACATTCATTATAGCAAACAAGGGTGGGAATTAAAATTTTATTTGCAATTGAGATTATGAAATCTTGTTAAACAAAAGCATATAACTGAGCATGACAATGAACAACAATGACACGAATATACCGTACATACAATGAAAATTGAAAATTTCAGCATGACCTTTGCTAAAATTATGCAAAATTGAGTATCGAACGTTGACAAAATGTTGACGAAGCAACATTTCGTCTAAACGTTGAACTCAGTTTCCTTGAAAAAATAAACATTCAGCAACTAATGTTGCCTCGGCTCGATGGCCGGTACCACAATACTCAAACAACCGACATAGAAGGATCCATGGCTCCATCAAAGGGAATAGAGGTATCTGCACATGCTCTATTGTTGATGCAACCATTCTTCATATACATGAATAACTCATTCATTTTACATGTGATAACTAGTACTTGATTAAACTAGAAGGCAGTAATGAAGGGTGTATTTTTTGTCAAAAGAAGAAAAACAGTACCAAGATGTTAGAACAGTACCAAGATGTTAGAGAACTTCTTACAACATTAAACCAAAAGACAAGAATGTAGAGTCGAATGATATTACTTATTGCAAGCTGAACCAGCAGACATGAGCTACAGATGTGTTGAAGTAAGAGCATATTGTTAACCTTTAACCTTTCTTCAACATCCTAAGCATTTGTGCCCATAGTTTAGGTTTTCTAATCATATCTCTTGTTTTTAACTAGCTGATTCTCGTCAGTTTCTTGAATCTCAGCTGTAAATAGACTAAAACTTACATTCCTCCACCTAGCGCCACAAAGGAACTGCATCTTATTTTCATGGGAAATTTAGATAAATGCCACTGCAACCATATGTAGAATAAATAAATACGCTTCAAAATAGTAGAACCACAAAAAGATCATCTCTATCTTTCAGACTTCCAGAATAACTAGTGTGACTATAAACTCCTTTGCACAGATTCATATCCTTAACCAAATCCGAAATTGACATCCCAAATATACCAATTGTGGTTCTCTATGGAAGACAGAGACATAAGACACGCATGCAATCTCTCTGGCATTCACATGAGTTGTGTAGCATAACAGTATAACCTTCAACAAATATTTGCAGCTCCAACAGCGAGAAGAAAATTTTATTGATTGATCTACACGTACTCGAGTAAAGAAGGCGGCGGCGTCGATTAGGAAACTACGGGGGCGGCCGGCTGCAGATGGCGACGGCACGGCTGGGAGGGAGATGAGCGGCGAGGGCGGCGTCCGGCGAGGGAGGCGGCGAGGGCGGCGTCCGACGAGGAGCGGCGGCGGCCTGGAGAGGAGCGGCGTCCGGCGAGGGAGGCGGCGTCGGGTGAGGGAGGCGGCGAGGGCGGCGTCCGGCGAGGAGCGGCATCCGGCGAGGGCGGCCTCGGTCGCGGGAGGAGCGGTTTGGGGAATTAGGGCGGGCGCGGGAGGCCGGCGGCGTGGAGTTTTGGAGCTAGGGCAGAAACGGGCGCGCGGGATATGGAGTTGCGAAATTTTTCTAAGTCCCGGGCTGTATATAAGAACCCTTTATCAGTGACGTGCGGACAAATGTGCTCGTCACTGGTAATACGTATCAGTGACGTGCGGTATCCATAGCCCGTCACTGGTATAATACTTACCAGTGACGCTCCCCCTTCAGCGCTCGTCACTGATAAGTAATTTACCAGTGACGCTCTCCCCTCGGCGCTCGTCACAGATAACTTATGTAGGGTTTGCACTTTTACTGGCTACTTAATTAGGGTTATTTAGGGTTAGTACTTAGGGTTAGTTAGGGTTAGTAATTAGGGTTAGTTAGGGTTAGTAATTAGGGTTAGTTAGGGTTAGTAATTAGGGTTATTTAGGGTTAGTTAGGGTTTGTTTATTATTTGCGCGCGCAATGATTACTTCATGCGTATAAATAGAATTAACATAAATACCATTATTGTTACATACATAAATTTCACAAAAGTGAGCTATACATCATTAATTAACTTAATTAAATTATGACATTCTTTGACAATCTTCTCACTCTTCGACAGTCTTCTCAACGGTAGTCTTGGTCTTCTTCCTGGTATAGGTTAGCCCCTCGGAGTGAGTTCGTCTTTTGAAGGGACGCACGGCGGGACATGTAGCATTGGGCCACTTGTTTAGCTAATACCCACGGCTCATTTTGGCACTGATCGCTTTCACATTTACTGTCTCAATAGGAACTGCTTTCGGTATGACCATGGTAGTGAAATAGTCTTCCGTTTCGACATTCTTCGCCCATCTTACCCGGAACATGGGGATCTTGGTTACGGTGTAGTCCAGTTCCCAAATCTCTTCCAGCCTACCGTAGTATCTGTCCTTTTTCTTACCGGTCAGGGCCTCCATCGTCACCCCAGAGTTCTGGTACACGCTCTTCTGGTCTTGTGCCTCTGTATAGAACGTGTATCCGTTGATGTCGTATGCTTGGTACGTCCCGACATTCATCAGGGGTCCCTGTGCCACGTGGAACACCGTCCGTGCTACGTCATCATCTTTTGAGAAGCTATGTTCGTCGAAGTAGTCTTTTAGCCACCTGGCGAACGTTGCGTTGTGCTCTTTCATGAGAGCCGCCTCGGTCTTTCTTGAGCCGTGCTTTGTTTTTAACATTGCCATGTGCTGAATAACGTAAGGACGGACCACTGACAGGTGCTGTAGCACTACTGTGTGCGCTCTGACGTAATCGTCTGATCGGTTCGGAGAGTCACTGTGCACATGTAAATCCTTCTTTCCGCGTCGGTGACCTACGCCATCGAGCCTGCCAATGTGCCGATTAACAGGCACGCCTATAGGTTTGTCGGCTTTCATGTAATCCGTGCAGAACTCGACGCTCTCCTCCGTGAGAAAGCCCTGGACGATGCTCCCGTCCGGATGGGACCTGTTGCGAACGTATCGCTTCACGACCCCGTTGAACCTCTCCAACGGGTACATGTTGTGTAGGAATACTGGACCTAGGTCGATGATCTCCGGGACGATATGGATCATGAGATGAACCATGACGTCGAAGAATGCGGGCGGAAAGTACATCTCGAGCTCGCAGAGTATGACAATGATCTCCGCCTGCAGTCGCCGGCAACGCTTCTTAGTGATGGACTTCTGAGAGATAGTGTCGAAAAAGTTACAGAGGTCAAGCAGTGTCCCGCGGATCCATGGCTCCATTAGCCCTCTAATTGCAACCGGAAGTATCTGCGTGATCATCACGTGACAGTCATGAGACTTCATACCGATTAGTTTGTGGTTATGCGTGTCTAGAAATCTCTGTATGTTTGCCGAGTACCCGGAAGTTACTTTGACACATCTGAGGCATTTGAAGATTTTATCCAGCTCGTCTGTACTTAGAGTGTAGCAAGCGGCGGGACAGTCCGTCTTGATTTTCGTAACATTCCTGCCCAATTTGGTCTTCTTCTCCTTGGCCCACAGCTCTCGTCTTATCCCCAGTTCCTCGTAGTCAGCTCGTGCCTTCGGCCCATCCTTTGTCTTGTCTGCCATGCGGAGCAAGAGACCGAGCACACTCTCACAGACATTTTTCTCAATATGCATGACATCTATGCAGTGCCGCGTCTCGAGAAAAGGCCAGTAAGGCAGGTCCCAGAATACAGATTTCGTTTTCCACACGCCTCCCAGCGGCTTTACCTTCTTCTGCTTCTTTCCCGCCCTAGGGCACTCGCCCCAAGAGTTCAACATCTCGTATATTTCTTCCCCACTCCTCTTACGTGGTGGTCCTCGGGTCTCAACCGTATTGTCGAACTTTTCTTTATCTTGTCTCCACGGGTCATCCTGTTGAAGCCATCTTCGGTGGCCCATGTACACGATTTTGTGAGAGCCCGGTAGGTGACGACTTGTTGTATCTTCCATGCACTTAACACATCCCTGGTATCCGTGGCAAACCTGGCCGGATTGATATCCATAAGCGGGATAGTCTTGCACCGTTGTGATCATCATAGCTCTCATATTGAAGTAGTCTCCTTCGTGAGCGTCCCAGACCCGGACCCCTGGTTCAGCCCACAGTGTATCTAGCTCCTCCTTCAGTAGTTGGTGATATACGTTCAGATCGTTCCCTGGTTGCTGTGGACCTTGAATTAGCATAGACAGGTGTAGGTACTTCCGCTTAAAACAGAGCCACGGAGGGAGGTTGTACATCCATACGACCACGGGCCAGGTGCTGTGCCTGCTGCTCATCTTTCCAAAAGGATTGAGTCCGTCCGTACTCATTCCAATTCTGATATTCCTCGGCTCTCCTCCGAATTCGGGGTATTGGTCGTCGATTGCTTTCCACTGGCAACCGTCCGCAGGGTGTCTCAGCACGGCGTCATCTTTCCTTGGCCTCTCGTCGTGCCAACGCATCAGCTTTGCCTCCTTCTTGTTTGCGAATAGACGCTTCAAACGGGGAATGAGTGCAAGGTACCATACAACCTTCGCAGGAGCACCGCTCTTCACTCCGTTCTCACCATCTGGTTGGTAGTTCTTTCCCCGCTTGAACCGGGATGCTTTGCACTCGGGACACTTGCTTAGCTCCGCGTACTGGTTCCGATATATGATGCAGTCATTCGGACACGTGTGGTATCTCGTCACCTCCAATTCAAGAGGGCACACGACCTTCTTGGCCTCATCGCAACCACGAGGCAACACGTTCCCCTCCGGCAGAACTTTTGCGAGATACTCCAATGTCTCATCGAGGCTTGTGTCCGTGCTGTTGTGGAGTGCCTTCAGTCTTAGAAGTTCGAGCGTGACTGAGAGGCGGGTGTGCTCAGGATTGCATCCGGGATACAAGGGAGTCTCGAAGTCTTTCAGCAGTGTCTCCAACTTGGCGGCCTCTCTACGAGCCGCACTATCGTTATTCGTCTCCTTCACAACCTGCTCTTGCACATGACGGTCCTGGACCATTCCGGCCAAATTGTCCCCCGTGCTTCGCGTATCCGCTTCGGCCTCTTCATGTCCTCCGGCATCTTTATAATCCAACCGTTCTGCTTCCGGCTCCCCATCTCTTGCTTCTTCATCTAACCCTTCGTCGTCGGCAACAACCTCATCCTCCTCACCGTGACTTGTCCACCGTGTGTAACCTGCCATGAAACCCCATCGCACCAGGTGCATGTGCAGAAAACCAGATTTCCTTTCGTACATCTTCAGGTTTTTGCAATCACGACACGGACAGCATATCTTCGTGCCACCCTTTCGCACCATATCTTGCTCGGCGAAATCAAAGAACTCATTCAAAGATGTATAGAAACTCTGTGTGTTCCGATCGCCGTCATACATCCAACTTCGATCCATCGGTCGTTCGATCCCTAAGATATACGAAAATTAATTAGTACCAACCTTTCATGAGAGGCTAAAACAAAATTTTCTTTCCAATTGAGATAAAAGTTTTCTTTGCAATTGAGATTTTGAAATATTACTTAAAACATTTCAAGATTTGGCAGGTTATTGAAATAAATTGTTGAAAATTCAAAATTTTGACATGACCTTTGCTAAAATTATGCAAAATTGAGTATCGAACGTTGACAAAATGTTGACGAAGCAACATTTCGCCAAAACGTTCAACTCAGTTTCCCTGAAAAAATAAACAAAGCAACGAATGTTGCCTCGGCTCGACGGCCGGTACCACAAGCATATCTCACATTCACATATATGAAATACATTTCATGCACATCTCACATCACCACAGATCCACCGAATCAAAGTATCATTTGCTTGTCTTCCAAATTTTGAAATATCATTTGCTTGTCTTCCAAATTTTGAAGGATCATATTGAAGTATGTACTTATGTGTTGTTTCCCAAACATATGACATAAGCTCTGGAATCATGGCGTGTTGAGAAGTTAAAAGATATCAAAAGTGCATCTACTCAGAATTCAATAAATTTGGGCCTCTCCAATGAGGAAGCATGTATGTGAGCTTTACTGTTGAAACTATAACTTCTATGTGTTCAATTTCTTTTGTAATGATTTACATGCATTCGATATGCAGCAACTTAGCAACCACTGATAGTCATAATCAACATTTGGTAACTAGATCATTCAAATAATACATATAGAGAAACTCACCTGGTAAA
Organism: Stipa capillata; assembly: GCA_019208055.1. Classification (NCBI taxonomy): domain Eukaryota; kingdom Viridiplantae; phylum Streptophyta; class Magnoliopsida; order Poales; family Poaceae; genus Stipa; species Stipa capillata. The sequence goes on along the minus strand of JAGXJF010000087.1, from coordinate 660,536 downwards.
GCAAATTAATTTGGGGGAGAGGGAGAGCAAGCTAGCTAGAGGTGATGATCTAGCTAGAGGTGATGGCAAGGGAGCTAGGGGAGCTAGAGGTGATGGCAAGGGAGCTAGAGGTGATGGCAAGGGAGCTAGGTGATGATCTAGCTAGAGGTGATGCCAAGGGAGCAAGCTAGCTAGAGGTGATGGCAAGGGAGGTAGGTGAGGTGGGGGAAGATTTTGGAGGGCTAGGATTTCTCCTAGGGCGTGTACGGCGGCGGCGGAGGTCAAGGCGATCGGCGAGCTCGCTGCTGGCCAGTGGAGGTACTACTGGCCAGCAGCGAGCTCGCTGATCCTTTTATAGGGCAGGTTACCAGTGACGGGCACATATATACGCCCGTCACTGGTAAAGACATACCAGTGACGAGCCGAACGTGGACACGCCACTGGTATGAAGGCTAGGATCAAGTTTGGCGGGAAATGTTATCAGTGACGGGCGCGTTTGTGCGCACGTCACTGGTGTGTAATATATCAGTGACGAGCCTCTCTGTGAGCCCGCCACTAGTAATTGAAACTTTACCAGTGACGGGCTGTAATGTGTGCTCGTCACTGATAATTATTTACCAGTGACACGTGACAATTGACGCCCGCCACTGGTAACTTTTCGGTTTAGCAGTGACGAGTTTTTTTGGTGCTCGTCACTGATAATATGCCTTCTATAGCTGTTTCTGCAGTAGTGAAAGGTCCGTAGCAAAAATCCGGAGTGGCACCGCCCAAACCCAGTGACGCACGAATCTCAAAACGATCCAACGGATAAAAAATTGACTGAGATTTGAAGGCATTTCAGTTGCCTGAGAATTAGCCAACACGATAACTATAGGTCTAAGAAGGGTACTTTTTAGGTACCCCGCTCTCTATACGAGCTTTTTTCTTTTTTCAATGAGAGGTAGAGGAGTCAATTTATTTCGGCCCTTCATCTGCCAGGGCTAGTGTAGGTATATCTTCTGTTGCTGTAGGATTTTATGTAGACTTGAACCTTAATACAATCTGCTTTGGGCCTGATCGTTGACTGATACACGTCGCATCCTCCTCTTAATTGCACGCTGCACTGTCATCGATCTCCAATCAATCTCTTCTCGTTGACCTTATTTCCCATGCACGGAGCTGCCACCGGAGACGTTGCGGCTGCTGCAACTCCGGAGCCGGAGTCTGCGTTGCAGGGAAAAACATGTTTTAGCACCCTATCGAGTGGCAATAGTAGATCTAAGCCCCTAAAAATTTTAATGTCAAAATTATTACCGTGACACGACGGACAGGTGACACATGGAACAAGTCACGCTAGAGCCGCGATGTCGGGGTATCGTGCTGCGGCCGCGACAGCAAGCCTGCCCATGCCCTTCACAAATGCAAAAGCAAATTCAAAACACTATTTAGTACTATTTGACACTACTTATTACTGTTTTAGATAAATAAATAGTGTCACATAGTGTTTTCAAAATGATAAATAGTGCTGAATAGTGCCAAATAGTTCTAAAAAGTGTTTAGTTTTGCTTTTGCTTTTTTGAGGCACGACACACTGGCTATCACGGCCCCTAGGCGCGATATGTTGCCTGTCACGGTTCAAGCATGCGAGTTATTTCACATGTCGTCTGTCCGTCACGTCACAGCTTAAAACTTTTAAGAGGCTAGATCTTTTATTGTCAGTCGGCATAGAGTTAAAAAGGCTTTTTTCCCGCGTTGCGGTCTGAACTGGCAAACCCTATGAAGCAAAACTCAAAACCGTCGTTGGTCCCACGGTAGCTGGGTATGCGGGTCGATGCCACGTCCGGACGGCCGGAAGGTGACCCCAAGCAATAGGTGTCGAGCCCAAACATGAAGCTTATACTCCTCCCTCTCCATTCATTCTCTCTTCACCATGGGTCTTGGTCCAGTTCATCCTTGCTCCTCGTGCTAGTCCAAGATTTCGGGTATTGAAAAAATCAAATATTTTTGGATATGATAAATTAGTGCGTAAACCATATTCGTAACCGTGACAGAGAACAATACCGAGTATGTCCGAAGAATATATGATTTCTCTTTTGTATACCGTCCGAAGATGCTCGGTCCGTCGGTCGGTTGCAACTTATCCATGCCATTTGCACCCATGCTGGCGAGGCGATGACTAATTTCCTTGCGAGTGACAGGGTTAGAAAACCTTTCCTGTTTCTGCGCTATCTTCGTTTCGGGAAGATAGCACGGAAGCTACGCTGTACCGAGCATTGTCAGACTTTGGGCTAACCTTTGGATCTCAATACGCGATGTCGACGATGTGGTACAGGGCGTTGGATCTTGTGTAGCTCTCGCTCTTAATACAAGCAGGGTTCAATAAAAGCAGGTCCGGTCCGTAACGGTGAATTACTCGTGAGCCTCGGCTGCAACAGAACATACAAACGCGATGATCGGCGAGGTTTTACCAGCCTAGGAGTGCCAAATCAAGTGCCAAAGTCAGCTTACTGCATAGGGAGATGCCAACTTGATTAATTGATGTACGCACACAAGCAGAGAAGCAGATTCTGTGCCATTAATGGTTTCAATTAGAAAAAGCAGAGGAACACAGTTCCACGCGATTCCTTCTTTCTTTCCTGAAGAGTAATTAAAAAAATCTAGAACTGCGAACACAAGAACGAGCGACGGAAACTACAATCTATATATGCTAGAGTATGGTACTGTTCCAGCGTCGTGCCATCTGTAACAGCCCAAATCCACATAGTGAATTATGGCAATTAAAAAATTAGGCTGAAATAACCCTTTGATCATTGTTGCATCATCTTAATGCACTAAAACTTGCTAAAAATACAAGTCTTCTGATCTTTTGCAGCATCAGCATTTAGTAATCCTCAAGTCGTTATCACTTAAAGTTAGCACTTTAATTAACTGGATAACGAGACTGAACAAAACTTGACAAGTAACTTCAAACAAATTACAAGGACTAAGTATTTGAATTAAGTGTCAAGAGTTCAAACTTCTGTACATGACCGAGCTGTAGAATAATCCTCCGATGGTAAAATCCTTTAGGGTTTGTCATGAAATTTCATATGTGAGCAATATACGTTGGGAGGTACTCATATATGAATTTTCGTAATTTACAGAGTCACTATTCACCGGTCTACAATTCAACCTCTAGTTCAGGGCATATTTAAATTTGAACCTATTTGGTAGTCAAATACAAATTAGTTAACCTGGAAAATTCTCACGGTTCCAAAATATCGTGAATAGCCACTACAAGTTATTATAGTCCAAATACCTAATATAAATCCCAAAACAAAATCAAATTCAAATATGAATTTATAAATGAAAGAAAAAATCAATTTAAACATTTAAGCATTATGCACGGTCGAGTTCCATGGTTAAAGCAATCAAGATAGTCAAAATTGACTATTCGCTCGCCCGTTTAGGAGCATGTATGCGTGTTCTAGGGTTTTGTCTTGTCCAATGGCTGAGATCATTCTAAAATTAGTAAATATCAACAATAATAAGTAAAAAAACAAAATAAGAATAGAATGGATAAGGGGGCCGGATGCAACCGAGCCCCCAAATCCACTTGTGCGCCCCCTCCCCCCCTCGATTTTATGTAGATTTGAACCTTAATACAATCTTCTTTGGGCCTGACCATTGACTAATACATGCCACATTCTCCTCTCAATTGCACGCTGCTCCGTCATCGATATCCAGTCAATCTCTTCTCGTTGACCTTGTTTCCATGCACGGAGCTGCCACCAGAGCCGTCACGGCTACTGCGACCCCGGAGCCGGAGTCCGCATTGTGTTCTGAAGAGGCTAGGGTCGCCGCCCGCACGCATGGCGTAGCCCACAAGCGTAGCATGCCTGTCGAGGCGGCACAGCAATTTGTGGTAACTGGCAAACCCTATGAAGCAAAACTCAAAGCCGTCGTTGGTCCATAGTAGCCGGGTACGCGGGTCGGTGCCACATCCCCTGACTGATCGAGGATGGAAGGCCGGAATGCAACCCCAACACAAAGCTTGGATTGCCTCTGAGACGCCAAAAACACGAACATAGAGAGAGAGAGAGAGAGAGAAGGAGATGGGTGGGGGGAGGGAGAGAGAGGGAGAGGGAGAGGGGGAGAGAGAGAGAGAGAGGACGAGGGGAAAGGAAAGGGAAGGAGAAGGGAGAGAGGGAGGGACGCACAGCCCTTCGACCTCCCTTTCGAGGTAGCCTGTGGTGGAGAACTTGTCAACTCGCCATGATGGTTGTCGGACGGCGACCCCTCCTCCTACTTCGCAGATTACCGTTTCGATCGGGGAGAGAGCGAGCCGCCACCATCTGCGTTTGGTTTGGCTGTGCTCTTCTATTCCACTTTGGGCCTGTCGTAACCTCATAGGTGACAGTCGGCCTGTTACTAATTTTGCTGTTGTGGCGATTGACACGGAGAGGTTGTAACGATCGCTGAAGCGACGTGAAGCCTGCGCATCACCAACATGGGCCGACAGACGTCCGCCTAGAATGTAGAAAGCAGCCCAAGAAAAAATGGATAGCTCAAGTCGGGAAAGACCAGCACAAGCACCCAAGGGGACCAGCCCAAGCGCGACCACCTACTCTCATGCTGGGATATATAGAAATAACGCAATTCTTGTTTTGAACAATGTCCATATATCACATGTTCCCAAATATATCAAAAACATGCTCTGTGTGAAACAACATTTCCTTTTAGGATTTAAGTAATTTTGAAATTAAATTTATCAATAAAATACTAAGAGTGAGAAAATATATTTGAAACAAAAATAATATATTATTTTCATAATGTTCGCATAGCTCATATGAATTGTTCACATAGGTAAAAGAAAATATTCTGCTGTTTATGGAAATGTTCATCTATTTCTAGAGAGATGTTCACATAACTCGTGAAAAATGTTCTGCTATTCAGATGAAAGTCTTTCACTATTTTTATAAGAGAGTGGATTTTGTACATGTACATGTGGGTACATGAGTTAAGGATTTAGGTCAATTCTCATATTTATGCATCTCAAAAAATTCTCCAAAAATTTATAGATGTTCATCATGTTATAATGTACAAACCCACAAAATTTCATGCAAAAATATAATCAAGAGTGCCCTACACAAAAAAGACAAAAAATTCAACTTATTTTTAAAACAACGCAGCAAACAATTTTTTGTCTTTTTTGTGTAGGGCACTCTTAATTATATTTTTGCATGAAATTTTGTGGGTTTGTACAATATAATATGATGAACATCTATGAATTTTTGGAGAATTTTTTGGGATGCACAAATATGAGAATTGAACTAAATTCTTAACTCATGTACCCACATGTACATGTACATTTGCTTTTCTCTTTTTATAAAAATGAAATGTTATAATAGCTGATAAAAAATGTTATACTAACTTTTTTTTCTCAAAAAGTCAGCAGGAACACTGCCTATTCTATTAAGGAGAAAGAATTTTGATGATCTTTATAAGATTTTTCATTGTTTGAGAAGGACAAAGAAATCGAAAACCTTCGTACAGACCCGTATGTAGATTACTCGCCTAAATGATTTATACTAGTAACGTTAATTGCACCAGCGCCCGTCCGCCGTTACGCATTTTCGTAACCGGGCCTTAATCGATTGTGTTGCTTCAGCCCGCGCGCGCGATGGTTAGGAATCCGGATGGTCACGTGCTACTGCCATATGTCACGATCACTGAAAATGTTTTTATGTATTTCTGTGCTTGGAACTGTGATGAACCAACATGGTTTGCTGTTCAAGCTATGTATTTATAGATGTATAATTAGGTCATCGAACTGGATTTATTGGGGTCACGTTGCACGTTCCGAACTAGCGTACCAAAGAGCACTATCATTCAACCCGATGCTGATGACCTACAAATATAAGAGATCAATTTTAGCTTTTTCTTAACGAGACAAAGTGTTGAATTAATAAGAAAATAGTGATTTATCTTACTTGGTTCAAATTTAAATTCATTTCTAAAAATAACAAAAACAAAAATTGAGATGCACAACTACTTTTCTCAAATAGTTTATGAACCTCTATAATGCAATGGATAATTAAAATATGCAATTACTCGACGTAGAACGCAATTTATATTTTCAGAATAAATAAAAAACATAAGTAAAATTAATACTAAAAGTGCTAGGAGAGGAGCTCTAATGACTAAAAAGGAGACATGAGTCTATTCGTTCACTAGTACCAATTCTCATAAGGATATCGGGATTCCAAGCTAGCACAAGATGTAATTATGGTAAATGCTTAACTAATGGAGAAACATTCTCATCAGGATAACTACTATGCTCATCTACTGTAAGCCAAGTTCATGCCGCTATCACGATGCAACGGTTATGGAATTAAATATTACGCTTCATACTTTTTTGTACATCGGATCTTATAGCTTTCAATCAGTGGATTTCCTTCACTCATCCACCAAGCATCATCTCCTCTCTACCATTCCACCTTGTCTAGCAAAGGGGGACGATAAGATAAATAACAACTACTATGATCCCTTTTGGGACGTTTCACAAATATTCATAATCAATCCTAATAAATAAATTGATTGATAGCATTAAAGATGGATGACCATTACAAACATAGCAAATGCTACATAGTTACTAATACAACCCTATAGCCTCGATCAACTACTCACACATCATGCAAATCAATAAGAATGGATCAAAGATTGAAACCATATATTAACACCAAAATACAAACCAATATCGAAGGTTTTGATGATCATAAATGAATTACAAGGAGTTTCTAGCTATGGAGACTTGTTGAAAGTGATGATCTATGGTTGGACTACACAATCACGCTGCCTCTCTCTTTTCTTCGCGACACGAAGACTTCTGTATATGTAGGCGAAACTCTACAGGGGTTAATCAGGAACGAAACGGATCTATACGCGAAAGGGCACCGTCAGCGAAGCCTGGATGGGTCTAGACGGTAGGGGGAGGCAACAGGGCCTGCCCCCTGGTGGTGGCCCCGCTGGCCGCTTCTTTTCACAAGAAGTCTTCTTCCTCTAGAATATTTCTGAATATGCTTGATTTTCTGATTTTTGTTGTATTTTTTCTGCTATAGAAAATAAATAGATAAAAGACAGTTTGACAATTCATTAAATGTATAGAAAAATAATTAAAATATATAATAAAGATATAATAAAAAGATATCATTAAACTTAGAAAATTATGATAAGTTTTTAACATGCTAGATGCGTACCACGTAGATACATCGATTCTACTTATTGTTAAGGTGGTACTACGAGTCGTTAATCAGCTTACTCGTTCTTCCCGACACAGGACCAATGGTGTCGAAGCACCTCCACGGTGCCACCCGCTTGAAGTATTCTTGTACCGAGTACTTGACGGTTTCTGATAGTTCTGGCCGGAGAGTCGTCGGTGGGAAGTTAAGCATGTGCCCCGCCTCCTGCCGCCTCATCCTGGCCTGTTCCACCGTGTCCACGTTTGCCAGCAGCGGCGCCGGTGTGGTGCTGCAGGCCGCAGGGCGATGTTGGTGTGCCGTGTCATCGTCATGCTCGGCCGGCCTACGGCACGCTATTCCTCGAACTATGACTCCGTCTACATGGGCAAAACTCTCAATAGGCGCGAACTAATTACCATCGTTAACTTCGTACTTAATTACCCCCTCGTTAATTAACTCACAGCAATCAAGATTTACTCCTCAGGAGATAGTGATCTCCAATACTCGGTGGTGGTACTCCATGATAGTTCCGGTGGGGTACAAATAAACCCCTATACTGTAAGCACTTAACGGCCCGTATTAATCTGGGGTACGGTAAGATCTCTCAAGGAACTATTTTTATAAAACTATAGATTAAAAGGCCTATTTGTATCTAGGGCTATAAGACTCGGGGTGGTATATCCCCCAACTGTCCTGACATCCGTGGCCAACACGGCAGTCTCTTCTTACTATCTACATCCATCTACACTTTGTTCACTTCAAGCACGGGACCTCTTCCCCTGAGCATTGTTCTCCGTCGACCCCCATATTTTTTTTGGGCGACGATCTTAATCATGCCCTGCTTAGCCCTCCACTCGTGCTAGCTCGCTCTAGCGATCGACATTTGTCACATGCCCCGACAATCGCCTTCTTCACCCTGAAATCCCATTCTGGAGAGTGACCAGCGCGCGGACCATGGATGTTAGGAAGGTTGGAAGTTACGGTTCACCTAAAACCTATAGGCATGTGCTATAAATAGTCATTCCCGAACCAACCGTTTTGCAAAACTAGTTCCTTACACCTCTTGATTGTTTGCACGATATATAAATATGTAATTTTACAAACTTTACTCGAGATTTTTAACCAATTTGATTATCTTATTTGAGGAAGTGGTAGGGCTAGAAGGTCGATCTTTATTATGGAAGAAGGGCAATAGGATACAACACAACAAATGCTATTGCAAAGAGGAAGAAAAGCCAGAGCCGTTACACGGGTGTAACACAACCGGCAGAGCACCAGGCTAAAAGATCATCTCTGATTAGATCAAAAACACTAGGCTTGGATCTGAACTTGTTTTTAAAATTACGGCAATCACGCTCTAACCAAATACACAATAAATCAAGCAAACTATAGTATCAAAATAGCGGCGGCGGGGCTTCGGTATAGCCTTCCTCGCTGAAGCCCACCAGTCTTCAGTGCATAAGAATTGGTCACTTGGGATGGTGATGTCAAACAGGATCTTTGATCTTATTTGAGGAAGTCGTCCCCTCCCTCTTCGATCTTATTCGAGGAAGTCTTCCCTGGTGCACTCAAACAGGATCCGAATATTTCGATCCGCTAGATTATAAAAGCTCCACCAGCTATTATGAGTACGCGGGTCCGTACATCGCCTTCTAAGCACTCTCCAACGTGGATGCTATTTATTATATAACCTCGCAGGAAATAGTAACGTGCATGCAATTAAGACAAAGCACCACTGCGTATGACCTCCCAGCACTATAAATACCCATGCGATCCTTCGTTTAGCATCCACCCAGAACTTAGCTAAGCTTACAATGGCTGCCACTAAGCTTGTGTCTCTTAGCTTGGTTGTCCTCTTGAGCATTGGGTTAGCCAGCGCCGCTAGGGTAGCTAGATACTCTAGTTCTCAAGGAACAGGCACCGGAGGGGGAGAGGGTGGTGGAGTTGTGAACGGTGGCGGTGCAGGTGCCGGGAGTGGCTATGGATCTGGTGCGAGTGGAAATGGAGCTCGTGCAAGCGCTGGAGGAGGAGGTGGTGGTGGCGGTAAGTCACAATATGGTGGTTCTGGATTTGGTGATGGATCCGGCACGGGCTCAAGCTCTAGTCAAGTGAGCCAAGGAGGACCTTATGGTGCTAATGGTGGGAGTTCTGCTGCTGGTGGTGCTGGTGGTGGCGGCGGCGGTGGGGAAGCTGAAACCCCAGCTGATTGCCCAGCTGAAAGCCCTGTTGCAGGTGGTTATGGGACCGGTGGCGGTGCTGGATCTGGCTCGAGTGAGGCAAATAACGGCAGCGTACCATACGCAAATGCCAATGCTTCTGGTAATGGTGGTGGCACGGGCGGTGGTCAAAATGGTGGGACCGGTGGTGGCGGAGGTGGTGGAGATGGTTATGGTGATGCAAACCCTTAAGGCTTCGATCATGCAATCAAACTAAACTGGAGCCCAGCCTATCTTCTTTCACCTTCTCTCAACATTTGTTGTGCTTTATTTGTACGTTTTCATGTATTAGAGCAACTAATAAAGGGCTTCATTAGATATATATCAGCAGATGTATCAGTGTAGTGTAATGCGGAGACTATGTCACTGATCTCTAAGCTTTATTTATCATTGACCAGTATATCTCTCGATGTTGTTTTCCATCTATATCTGTAAGTGCATGTCTTCTCTGTTACTAAATAATTTGCTGAACTATGTTGGTTTTTCCACCATCTATCCAGCCAAGTTAATTAGCAAACAGAAACATTTACGCACGCAAGATTGACAACACTCATGGCCTGGCGGTGTGTTTAGGAAATTTTCTTTCAAAATAAATATATGAGATTAATGTTAGCTAGTACCGTACGCGATCAGTATGAGCAAATTAGAGGAGATTATACATATACTCCGGGCAGGTTCTAAAGTAAACTTCCCGAGATTGAATTGCCATAAAGAGTCAAGATCACAGATATGGTCACACGTGCTCCATTGGAAACAAGCACTGACCGAAACTGAAAAACAATTAATGTTTAATGGCATGACATTAATTACAGTGTCCTAGATGTACTTGCTTGGTCTAACGAATCTTGCAATTCCTCAACTTCGACGATCGCTAACTACGTGCATTTCTAAAACATAGATCAGCTAAGAATTAGGTTCACCTAGATGACTGAGTGCTAGCTGATCTTCTTCTTCTTCTTTTCGAAGTATAGTAACTAGCCCTGCAGTTGCATAGGATACCCAAATCCCGTCTAAAATTAATTTACTCCCCCTCTAGATATATAGGGTATATCTTGATTAGTTAAAATAAAGTTTGATCAATAATTACTCCACTAATATACTCCCTCCGTCCAACAATTTAAGGCGTACACGCATCCTAATATTTGCAATTAGACTTATAGTATTTTGGTTATGTGACATAAAAGTGATATCATTGAAAAGTACTTTCGAAAACGAATCCAATAATATCATATTTATGTCACATAACTAAAATATTATAGGTCTAATTGTAAATCTTAGGATACGTGCGCGTCTTACATTATTGGATAGAGGAAGTATAATTTATATGACATAAAATTAATGTCATTATATTCGTATTAATTCAAAAATACTTACTAATAAAAGCTCATTGGGTAGCCTTCATTGTCTTTGCACACATTCTACATTTAATGCTCATTTTTTTGTGAAGTGTCAGTTTAATACAACCTATTATGAGTTATTTTTAATATAGACTCTAGATGACATGGAGGGGTTGAAGAGTCAACGACTAACTCTACCTTTATAGATGTCCTCAATAATATGATTCTAAATTTCCTTTTCATGCATGGTTTAACTGCAGTCTTACTAGTCCAAGCATCTAGATGTACAATTAATTTAGTCAAGCTGATTCTTGGTAAAACTGTTAGACAATCTCAGTGCATTTTATCCTTAGCTATATGACATGCATTAAATATATGTTTAGGCATAACACTCTCAGTGACTTGTATTTTAGTGTTGTATCTAAACAAGCTATCATTTAATACGTTTTACAAGAGAAAAATTATAATTTGTCTTGGATTCCGCGTCAAGAGCTATATCAAAATTAAGTTCTCTTTCCTTCTTTATTAGATTTCTACATGAACACTTTACTTAGGTGGTATATTTAACATACAGTACACGGTGGAGCATTATAACTGCCTTTATGGCCATATATTTTTGCCTGGTATTAATTAGCCTGTTACACTACCAATGACACCGAATCACCAAGAAACTTCAAGAGGTTGATATATAAATGCATGCATACGTGTGTATTCAATATGTTTCGAAGTCGATGTCTTTCCCGAGGTGATAAAGGTACAACTGGTACTACTATGTAATTTATGTGATATATAATTTATGTTAGTAAATTCTTATTTAAAAGTACTTCTTATAATTGTGATTTTATACCATATAAATCACATACTAATAGAGTAATAATAATTATTTGTTAAAGTGTTGTTTTAAACAATCATAATACGCTTTATGTAAATGGATGGAGGGAGTACCTCTTTTCTTGATGATATTGATGAAGGTAAAATAGGAATAAGAAGACTAAAACTGCATTAGGAGCGTAGAACAATAAGCAAAATGAAAGAAGCTATAAAAGCATCTATTTTGAAACGAACTGATAACTTACTAGTAGATCATGTTCACCTTCGCTAACTCATACCTGCGTTTCCTTCCTCCCCTAAACACCAACTTGCGATTCCTTCCTGCTGATAGTGCATCAAGTCAATTTGTAAGATGCTACTCCGGTAAAGGCTAGCTGTCTGAACAATCAGTTCTTGTGGACATGCCATAAAGAATCAATTATGTGCTGCTTTACACTTCCCAACATGATTTTGACTACATGTTAATCGCAAGCAACTAGCATTAGCTAGACCCCTAGACACACACATCTGACATCACTTTGTCAAAAACGCACAGACGTGCTCAGAAGCAAGGTTACGGGGATCGATGTGGAGGGGAGGAGGCGGCCGGGGAGGGAGGACGGTCGATTCAGGTGCAGAGCAGCGGAACAGTTGATGCACACCGCCGACGCGTGGCCGGAGGTCGAGCTCAGCACGGCCATCCGCACTAGGTGCGTCGCCAGGCCGAGGAGGGAAACGGGGGAGTCGGTCAGGACGGGGAGGGAACCCACGCGGTGGTAGCGCGCTGGCAGCAGCGCAGCGATCTCCAGCCAGTCCGTACAATGCTTCGGACTGCGGCGGCGATTTTGGGAAAGATGGGTACGCTCACTGCCTCACCGGCGTTCTCAACCTAAGGGTCAAGTTCTGAGCTGCAAGGCCATGGCAACCTTGTCCAAACGAGGCAAGAGCTTAGTGGAAGTAGACATAGCAGTTATTACGTGGAACAAATCAAAGCCATAGAATCAAGGAAGGGCCAGGATTTGCGCAACTTCATCAGGTAGAGTCAAAACCAACTTCAGGGGATCCTGACCCAGTCGGTCAAGCCTATTCCACCTTGAGAATATGACAAAGAAAAATGGATTTTTTTTCTATAACAGAAAAATGGATATTTTTAATTCATGGCCCTCGTAAGCATTTTGTTAGCTAACGCTTAGATTGTGGCTAGATATGCTAATGCCCATGTTACCTTTTTTAGACAGATGATGCTCGAGGAAGTGGCATTGAGGGGCCGTGGATCCGTGAATGGCGCCGGCAGTGGCCATGCATGGCGATTCTACTGCCGACGGGTCTGTCCATGCAACTGCTGGAGGTGGAGGTAGATGTGGAGTTTAGAGGCGTTGGACAACACGGTGGATTAAGATTTGGCAGCGGATGAGTTACAAAAAGAATGACATAGTAATGAATCCGGTACATATTTAGGTTTTCTCCAGCCATAGCTCAGATTTGGCGGTGGATTTGGCACGGAATTGGGTTCTAGTTACAACTCAGAATTTTTTTTCTTTTCCCGGGAAGTTACAACTCAGATTTTGAGGTCGATCCGGTGCGTATTCGGGTTCTAGTTACAAACTTGGATCTGTGCAGATTCGGTTCTAGCCATAGCTAATATGAGAAATATGCTTTTGCCTCCAGTGGAATATATCAATCTTTCGTCTACCATTGATTTGTGTTTTGATATTCGCGTAATTTATGTCTCTACACTATACACCACTGTCTTCTCCATTATGAACCAATCAATGTTTAACTTGTATTAATCTATTTATATGCATATTGGACGTTGAAAATGAACTAACAATTAAGTGTAGTCGAATTTAGATCGTATTTATTAAAGTGTAAATTAAGAGTGTGCTATAGTAAAAATGTTGAAAATATACGAATCTCAAAGCATGAACTGATAACGGATGAAGGGGTGATATTGCCTACAGGGTAGCGAATCCACGCTCTAGCTAATATTTAGTAGTTGAGCTGGAGGCCATTATGGGTCTACCGTCTACGGCAAAGGCGATGGATCTGGCTCTAGCTCTAGTCAAACAGTTAATTACTTCTATTTAGTCTAGTGGTAATGGCGGTTGGGAATGGCCAAGAGTCAAAAGGTAAAATGCTCCATCCTTTAACCTTAGTCAACTCTGAACTAACATGGTTATAGCTGACTTGGACGAGGAGACTGCAAGCGGCACGAGTTGATATTTGGACCAAAATACATAAAATCGGGAGTCGTTCTCACATGGTTTTGGTTCTAGCACACTACCGCGCAATGGTGCCAAGAAGCATACGTAGCTTGTGGTTTCCGTCGCTCGTTCTTGACTTCTTGTGTTCGTTTTACCAACACAGAATGGATGGCATGACACTGGAACAGTAGCACACTCTAGCATACATAAATTGTAGTTTCCGTCGCTCGTTCTTGTGTTCGCAGTTCTAGATTTTTTTAAATTACTCTTCAGAAACGAAAGAAGGAATCGCGTGGAACTGTGTTCCTCCGCTTTTCCTAATTGAAACCATCAATGAGCACAGAATCTGCTTCTCTGCTTGTGTGCGTACATCAATTAATCAAGTTGGCATCTCCCTATTCAGTAAGCTGTCTTTGGCACTTGATTTGGTCGTGGCCGCGCGTAATTTTGATGTCATCATTATCAACACCTAGGCTGGTAAAACCTCGCCGATCATCGCGCTCGTATGTTTTGTTGCAGCCGAGGCTTACGAGTACTTCACCGTTACAGACTGGACCTGTTTTTATTGAACCCTGCTTTTATTGAGCTACAAAAGATGCAACGCCCTGTACCACATCGTCGACATCGCGTATTGAGATCCAAAGGTTAGCTCAAAGTCTGACCATGCTCGGTACAGCGCAGCTTCCGTGCTATCTTCCCAAAACGAAGGTACCGCAGAAACGGGAAAGATTTTCCAACCCTGTCACTCGCAAGCAAATTAGTCATTGCCTCGCAGCATGGGTGCAAATGGCATGGATAAGGTGTTAAGGAGTAATTGTACTTTATTTAATTGCAGAAAAAACTAAGGATTTTCATTCTATAATATTTTGTCGCATGATCTGACTAGTGAACCTATCCATCTACTCCATGCACTTTTATGTTTAGGGTGAAGTATTTTTCTTTTTTGAAACAAGGCCCAGGCGCTCTGGTGAAGTATTTATGTATGTACCGTAATACTCCACGCACTTGTTGAACTTGTGCTGTGTTATTTTGGCTCTCAATCAAACTAGCACGGTGTGCGCGCTAAATTTTTTAATTAATTTTATTTTTTATCTGTATGCGTGATATTAGATCAGTACAAAGAAAAAGTTCAAACCACGAGCTGGCCTACTAGTTGTTGTATTGAGCCGTCTATTTAGATGTAGTTATGATAATCTATTAAATATGATCTATTTAATTATCTTTATTATTTGCTTTACCTGTACGTGTGATATTAGATCAATACTAATTATGCGAGAAATGTTTTTAATCATCTTTATTATTTTACCTATATGTTGATATCACATCAGTACTAATTGCACAGCAAACATTTTTAATTATCTTTATTTTTATCTGTATGTGTGATATTAGATCAGTACGAGAAATAAAATTTCAAATCGTGAGACAGCCTATACTGAGCAATCTATTTATGTACAATTATGATGATCTATCGAATGTGATCTGCTTAATTATCTTTATTGTTTTATCTGTACGTGTGATATTAGATCAATACTAATTGCGCGGGAAATGTTTTAATTATATTTTTTTACCTGTACACGTGATATTATATCAGTACTAATTGCACAGGAAACGTTTTTAATTATCTTTACTTCTTTACCTGTGAGCGTGATATTAGATCAGTATGGGAAATAAAAGTGCAAATCGTGAGCCGACCTGATATTAGATCAGTACAGGAAATAAAAGTTCAAATCGCGAGCCAGACTAGTCGTTGTACCGAGCCGTCTATTTAGGTACAATTATGATGATCGATCGGATATAATCTGTTTAGGTACAGTTATAAAGATCTATCAGTTGTGATTTATTTAGGTACATTTATGAAGATCTATCGGCTACGATCTGTTTAAGTGTAGTTACGAAAATTTATCGGCTGTGGTATGTTTATGTGCTGTTATGAAGATCTATTGGTTGTGATATGTTTAGGTGCAATTATGATGATCTATCGACTGTGATCTATTTAGGTATAGTTATGAAGATCTATCGGTTATGGTCTACCAATAATAAAAGGGTCCACCAAAATAACGGTCGGATAATTTACTTTTTATGAAAATTTCTAGTCTTTCTCTATTTTTTCTATTATATTCTATTTTTAGTATATAATACTCCAGTAGATTGTCTTGCTAAATTGCTATAATATTATGTAAATATGATTGATGGATCTATGTTATGCATATGCTATAGCATATGGTTTCTGTTTTTTACAGGACATTCGACAAATCATTCGTTACCGCACCGTATTAGCTTTGTATTTGTGACTATGTTATGCATATGCTATAGCATATGGTTTCTGTTTTTTACAGGACATTCGACAAAACATTCGTTACCGCACCGTATTAGCTTTGTATTTGTGACCGACAGATTCTAAATCTGTATTTGTATCCCGGGTACTATCAGCTTATAAGATGTGGTTAATTTGATCGATCTCCGACCGATTGGACCCCTATATATACTTTGGATTGATCTTACATTCCCCGAGCCCAATCTCGAAAAGGCACTTAATTAGGCAGGCCCCGTTTCCTTTAGTGTTGCTCCAGTTCCGTTCTGGGTTCCAGTTTCTGCTCAACCGATTCCCAGGTTTTTAAGCACCGGAAATTAAAGGTGATCACGTACCCGTAGCACCTGAAGACCTGAGCCCAAGTTAATAGAGCATGCAGGTGGAGTAATCTCAAGAACGAGTAATTGTACAAGTGAGAGACGAGCAGTCTTACCGAGCACAGTGCGCGCGTGGTACATCAACGTACCATATAACAATGTATAGCTAGAACTAGGGGGAAACAAGAATATGTGGCAGGTGGTGTCTTTATCCCTAGACGCAGTCGAGTCAACAAAGCTCGACCCACGAGACTTCGAATGATCTCGACGAGACGAGTTACCGTTTGATGAATCCACCAACCCGCATGGCTAGCTACTTAAGCACTATAAACATCCATCCTGTCTTTCTGTTAGTATTCATCTCATCAATCTTACCATGACTTGTAGTAAGCTGACAGCGTTTAGCCTCATTGTGCTCTTAAACACTGGCTTAGCCAATGCTGCAAGGGTGGCTAGGTATTCTAGTGTTGAAGGGACAGGCACCGGGGGCGGTAACGGCGGCGGATCGATGAATGGCAGTGGGTCTGGGTCGGGGGGTGGTTTTGGGACTAGTATGGCTAATGGATCCACCGTAGGATATGCTCATGCAAGTGCTGGAGGTGGAGGGGGCGGTGGACAAAATGGTGGATTAGGATTTGGTGTTGAATCCACTACTACACAAAGTTCTATTACAGGCGGTTCACAATCACTATCATAGCCCTTTTTTTGAACAACTTGTAAGTATAGGTTTGTGATGAAATTGGGACGGTGTCGTTTAGATCCACCTGAGATGCATTTTTCTATTAAAAGAACACAGAAAAAGCCTCCCGTCATCGTCGTCAAAGGCACTCCTGCCGCCGCGGGCGAGGAAGGAGGGCCACGACAGCGACCAGCTGCGGAGAAACCAACGAGTGTGGCCATGGCGCCACAACCAGATCTGCGGAGGGAGAGGAGGGATCCGAGGGGAGGGAGTGTTACCGACCGCGGCCTTCTCTCCCCTCATGGATTCGGATGACCGCCGACTGCTGATGTCCGACGGCACGGTCCGACCACGGGGCCTGTGGCCGCTCTCCGAGAAGATGCGTGCTGGGTAGTCCCCTGAGGCCGCTGCGGCCCACACCGTCCGAATCAAGTCGCAGGGGTGGAGGCGGAGCAGACGCAGGGACGGAGGCAGAGCAACCGCGCGTGGATAAGAGGGAGCCAGGGAGGGACCGAGTCGGCTGTGTTGGGGAGATGAGGGAGGCGGCTGTGTTGGGGAGATGAGGGAGGCGGCATGGGGAAATACAGAGGCCGGGAGGCGGTAGGGTTAGGGTTATACGAGATGGAGAAAGAGGCTCTAGTAGTTGGGCCAACAATCCTAAAGGGTCTTTAAGAAAAACATCTATACCATTCTATAATATTTGAGTCGGTAATAATGTCACACTTTTGATTATGAGACAATTGCTTATTTGCCATTGACAAGCACGGCAATTGCTCATTTGCCATCGAACAAACCAATGTTGCTCTTATACCGCTTACAAGTTCGTTCCGTTGCCAATTTGCCATCAGCTGTTAAGTAGGTGTTAACTTCTTCTAGCAAAAGACGATTTTGCCCTCAATGGCAAATAAGCAACACTTTGCACAATACCATACGTTATTTCATTCACAAATAAATTGGACATCTCGCTTGTAATTTCAGCATGTAACAGTTTTCAGCATGGCAATTATTTCACGAGAAAATTGCCATTGAGGGCAAAATCGTCTTTTGCTAGAAGAAGTTAACGCCTACTTAACGGCTGATGGCAAATTGACAACGGAACGAACTTGTAAGCGGTATAAGAGCAACATTGGTTTGTTCGATGGCAAATGAGCAATTGCCGTGCTTGTCAATGGCAAATAAGCAATTTTTTCTTTGATTATCCATTTTATCCTTCTAACAGTGCTCTAACAAATATGTAACAAACTAACACCAGTGCACGTTCATCCCTTTTTTTCTCCACAACTATCTAACAAATCAAATCTTTTATGTACGGCTAACTTTTTTCTCTCAGCAACCACCCCCCTACAAACCGCAACTACCTCCCCATCCCGATCCTCCTCCTCGCCCCCCTCGCGCCTCCGCTCCAGCCGGACACCGCCGCCCCCGGTGCTAGCCTGCATCGCAGAGGTCGCATGCGAGGAGGCCGAACGCAAGCGCGTCCTGGGCGAGCGCTCCAATGCCAGGTACCCAAATTCCAACCCCCGCTGTTGCAGGTGCCGCAGCCACAGTTCAAGAAGGCACCGCTAGGCCCGATGGATCGGTGCTCGCATTCTTCTAGGACGCAATTGTGCGCGTGCAAGAAGGTGACTGTGAGAGAGAATTTGATGCGTGAAATTCGTAGATTCTTTTTTGGTTTTGATCTGTGACTCTTGAGTATTTCTTTTTTTCTATCAGCGCACTTGAGCTTGGATGAGTAAATCTCAAACTGGTTCGTGCTGGATCAGTCCAAGTACCAGTGGGCGGTCAAATACTACAATGAGTTTACAGATCACCAGAAAGGTACTTCCTCATCTAACATTTGTGCTATCTTGGTCCTTATTATGCTCAATTGGTCGTGTGTGATCTGTACCCAGGCAATAGAGATGAAAAATTTGTGGTGATTTGGGCGTTAATTAAGTAAAGATCCATCTTTTTTGTGCGTCAGTGTTGGCTGGTGGAACTGGAATGCATATATCCTTGCTTCCATGCCGAATTGGAATGATGTAACATATTCTTGTGAGGTTAGCTGTTCGTGGTAGTTAGGTGGACCTATACCTGTCATTATTTATGATCATAAGTGCGATTTACTGCTACTTAAGGTTTGTAGGATGCTGGTAGAAACATGTAGCTTGTTTGGTGGTGTTCTGGCCCAAAGCTTTTGTGGGAAACATATGCAAAGGGTTTGGATGGTGGTCGTGCTTGCAGGCTTTCTATTTTATTAGGGAAAATAGAAAGGGGTTTGAGTTTTACTTTATTAAGCGGCGTAGTGCTGTTTTTACTTCTAGGAAAGCAAAAAAAATTCCCGTGCTAGCTGCTAGAAAAATATTTGAACATGGTGTGCAGGATAGATTGTTGATGGACATGAGCTCCTTTAATGATTGTGGCCTTTCCATTGCACACATAGCATTCATCTATTTTATCTTGCTGTTTAACTGAATTTGAGGAATTAATCAGTAAAGGTTTGTAGGTTCTATATTGTTTCAGTCGTTGCCTAGAGTTGATGGAATTTATCGAAAGGTTTGTCTTCATATTGTCTTTCTGTGTCAAAGAAGAGGCAAGGGTTATAGCAAAAATTTGGTGTTCATGACTACAATGTGGATACGAGTATACAACCGACGAGCTTTATAAATTATCGTGAAGCTTGATCCAATTGCTTGTTGTACTTAAATATTACTTTCGTCTTAGTCCGTTTCTGATTATTGCGATACAGGAGCTGAGGGGCTGCGCAAGCTGAGCACGACGATGATCACGCAAAGGGGATGGAAGTGAAGCTCGGTTTGGTGTGGCAATAGATCGAACAACGCAGACTAAGCATGGTGATGGAGGCCGAACAACGACCGATTGCGGCTTGATATGTGAGTGCAGCCAGGGCAACGAAATAGCCGTGCGAGGTAGATAAGTATGTGTTCGCATGCTTCTACATATTTTTTTTATCTTTGCAAGTCTAGGATGAGGCTTCTTGAATTTTATGTCATACAGTGATTAGGAGGTTGGGGAATGAGGTCACTGCCTGTTCTTTCTTGTGTGCAAAGTTCTTGTTAGAAACCCCGGGTTTATTACTCTCTAAAAGAATATTCAAGGCACTCTCTTGTGCAGTTGGATTTCTGATTGACATGTGACTACACCTTTTGGAAAATAGTAACCTCATGCCATCGAATTTGATTGCTCAGATATTTATAGTATCTTTGTTTCCTTCACAAAACAGTTATGTACAGAGATAGATCAATCATTTCTCGGTGCTAATAAATGGTAGTACTCTCTTTGGTTTACATAAAAAGGCCATCATGGGAGAGGACACAACATAATTTGTATTCTGCTAATTGTTCTTGGTGTATAGCTGCTAATAAGAAGTCCTTTGATCAAATGTCGAGTTGATGAATTTTCTTAATATATATGGGAGATTTTGTGGGATCTATATCTCCTAGGTGCAACATGCTACAGTAACCTCGGTGTGGATGTTTTTTTCCTTCTCAGATCGCAAGCATTTTTATTTGATATCCAGATTGCAAGCATTATTTGCCTTAAAAGTATGGATGACTGGGAGCAGTTAATTGATTGCTGGATAGTCAGAAGTGAAATCTTGATGTGCCCCTGTAATCTGGATGGTGTAGATGCATGTATTCTTTATTTTAATGTGAGCTAAAAAGTCAAAAATCTGGTTATCTCCTGATGTCATGTACATATGTATTGTCTAATGGGCTTAGCCCGTAACAAATTGAATCCAAAGTTTCAAAGTATTAACTGGCTAGATTGTTAAATCATCATATTTGTTTTTTCAGTTTGGAATTGTTCTGGTGCATGGTATAGCTTGATATGGTTCTGGTGCATGGTGCATCACCTATACAAACAGTAGTTGCCGCTTTGGCATTAATCTTGATTCATTGCTGGTTGCCCAATAAAATTGTTTGTTTGGGTTTCGCTGCTCTGAAGAGATTAAAAAAACTGACTGAGGCTCAGCATGTGGCAGTAGGAGGAATTGTTGCGCGCGGCAGCACTGCACTCATGTATAGATGCTTCTAGGCTCTGTTTAGGTTGCTCCCTGCTATACCGATTTGGTTGCACAAGTGAATAAAAATAGGAAACAGTTAGATACGGCTTTTCAGTAAATGTCTGTTACAAGACTTCAAGTTTACATTGCTATTAGGATATCTCACGTATAAATGAAATGTAGGATTCAAATGGAGGTAGAATTGCTTAAGAGGAAATGTTGATGTGTCAAAGGAGGTAAAACCGAATGATGGATCAATTTATTCTTTTGCCCTTCCTCTTCCTCCTATTTTGCTTATGGTTGTATCTGTGGACTGTTGCAAAATAGAGAAGGAAGAGTACTACTCGTGTTGACCTCTTTTTGTACTCCTCCTTAACTTGTGCTTAATCTCTTTAAGTGTTTAATTACTCTAATCAGCTAGCTACAGCTGGCCGGGTGAGATTCAATTTGGAAGATGAGTTCGGAACAAATTAAAGTTTCAGCAGTCTAAAACTATTTTCTCTGTGCATGATTCTACACGTCTTTATATCCAGTCGGGTGTACTACAAACTTATGTTCGTTGGGTATTTTCTAATATCCCTATATATCAATAATAACCATTTCATTGTAATTAGATTTTTGAATATTGGTTTGTTGTTTGGTGGGGGAGGGATCCATTTATCAAGTATTTTATATTTTTAATTGTTTACCTACCGTCAGCAGAAGATACCCTTACAGTTGTTTATGTTGCTCCTATCACTTACTCTTTTGAATGCAGAATATTCGTGTAATTCTTGTGCATTACAGGAATTAATCATTGGATGGCAATGAGCAATGCACATTACAAGAGTTAGTCCTTTTAAAATCCGTATCCGTTGTAACACACGGGCACTCTGCTAGTCCGTGATGATATTGTAGACGGTTTTTTAAAAAAACTGCTTGTGATGAGTATGTTATTATAGGCAGTTTTTTTAAACCATCTATAATATCGATTTTCGTAAAAAATGCAAGTGGATAGCCCTATTACAGACGATGTTTAGTGAATCGTTTATGATTAGAAGTCTTGTATGATCTCTTTTGTAATAATGATCTGGTAGAGGTACGGGCACTAGCCATGCTAGCGATGTATCTTATCGTGGATATTCAAATGCTACTGGCGTAAGTGGCGGTGGCGGCGGTGACAGTGGTCAAGCCAGAGGTATTTATGGTTCTAGTGGCATTGGCTCTGGCTCCGGCAGCTTAAATGGAAATTTTTTGCAGGGGCTTCCATATGCAAATGCAAATGGTACAGGCAGTGGTGGTGGCACCGGCGGTGGCAAAGGTGGTGACGGAGACGGTGGATCTGGCTAGGTGATGCACATCCCTGAAATTTTATCCAAATGATCTGGAGTTGATCTTATGACGTCCTTAATTAGCTCTAACTAGCCTTAGCGTCTTCCACCTAAGGACTTCTATACTTTTACCCTTAATGTACTATGTACTATGTATAACGAGCTCTACCATGCTATAAAAGGTAGCTATATATGTTTGTATTCAATATATACGTGAGTTGATGGGACTCGCATAGTTCAAGACGAGTACTGCGTTTGACAGTAACGAATGAGCTACTGCCGTCGGACCAATAGCTGTTCTTTCCGCAAGCTAATTTCTAGTCCTGGATCTACTCATCGTTTTGGTTATTTTTCTTTAGGTACTGTAACATCTTTCCAAGTGACGCCTCTATTATATTGTTGCACAGATAGAACTCCATGGGTCATGATCGTCTGATCGATCACGAAATCCTGAGCGCATCCTCGATCGATCAGTGTCTCCACAACCTCGCCGAGCTCCGGACGGTCGGCATCACATGCATTACGCTGTCGTACACTATGCACACGCTAGACCTCACCAAACCAGCAACGACCGCAACGCGTCGTTGCCACCACCCTTGACATGGCCGCCCGCGCAGCGTCAGGAAGAAGCGCCGGGCAGAGACATCGGGGAATTCAGTACGTGTTCAGTACGTGGGAGACGGCCACCGTCTGGGTGCCAATTTAATACTTGTACTTCTACTTTGCCCTTCATATGTATACTATGTATTATGTCGCGAATAATAATGAGCTCCACCAGGCTAGGAAAAGTAGCTACGTCAGTGTTGATCGGAGCTGGTAGGCGACCGTATGCAACTACGGCCTCCATTTTTTCCTTAAGCAACCAGCATAAGCTCTGAGATAAGATTTTCGGGTTAATTCAAAAAAATCAGACGAAAACTATACAACGGGCTCACATCTAGCAAAACCTAGGTCTAGAGTCCCACCGGCTAACCACGCCACACCCACAGTCCGGGACTACCACCTATACAGCACCCGGCCATAGCCCTGTCTCATAGGGCCACTGCCACAATGCTTTCGAGGCTGTCGCCCAGCCATCCATCAACTCACCAGATCTAGCAACCAAGACGGTAGCCAAATTAGGTGAGCCTTGCCAACATCCGGTACAGCTGCCCTGGCGTCCTCTGCTAAAGTCAACCGCCACGTGCCATGACACCTCTACCACCGAGCCGGAACAGCCCCTGGTCCCTACGTCTTAGTCACCGGTTGCTCAACACTTCCTCAGCGGCCAGCCGTGCCGCCAAGCCTACCGCAAAGCATCTCACCGTGCAACCACACCCGCCGCAGCGCACCACCTTGCCAGCCACTGCAGACACCACTCTCGCCTGGAACCGCACGCCCAGGTGCCACGAAGGTCACAGCTGAGCACGTCAGATACCCCCGGCCACCTTGCACACCACCACTCCCGCATGCATGCTCGCCACTGCTACTGCCGTGCCACCCATATGGCCACGGTAGTAGCTGGCTGCCGTAGGCTGCAACCAGATCTGGTACGCCCCGCCGCCACAAGGGCCCTCCGCCGACGAACATTGGTGAGGAAGACCACCAAGATGTCGCCCCGGGGCCGCCACCCCGTCCTCCTCATGCTCGGTCGTGCCGCCCACATGTGACGGCCACCACCACTATCTCCTCCACCAAAGCAAACCCCCCTCCCCCGTGACCTTTGGTTGCGGGGCTTACCACCACCATCTCCTCCACCAAATCAAACCCCGCCCCTCCAGGACCTTTGGTTGCGGGGCCTACCACCACCATAGTAGAGGCCAGCGATAGCGATGGAGTGGGCCAGAGAGGGGCGCCAGTGGCGCTAGGGTTTCGCCCCTAACTTCACCAAGGGAGTGATATGAGGGGCTCGCCAAGTCTGGTCTCTAGTTTGTAATACATGAGTTGATAAGACTCGCATAGGTCAAGATGAGTACTCTTTTTGTTTGACAATAATGAAGGAGCTACTGTCATTAGATCAAAATAGTTGTTGCTTTCACAAGTTAATTTAGTTCTGCATATGCTCATCGTTTTCATTTTTTTTAGTTAACGTTTTTCCAAATGACTCCTCTACTGCTTGCACAAATAAAACTCCATGGGTCATGATTGTCTAATCAATGACAAAATTCTACGTGCATCCTTAGATCGATAATAGGCGAACCTAGAGGATGGTCAAGGTGGGCCTTAGACCATTCAATTTTTTTTTGCAAACACATGCGCCCAGACTATTTAGAAATTAAACAAAAGAAAAAGAAAAAGCACAGTTCTTTTCCCCGTTACTTTTAAAACTTAGCATGTCAATTGAGACCACCAAATTGAAAACTCCTCGGTCTGCCACTGCGATCGATCAGTGTCTCCACAACCTCACTGAGCTCCGGAAGGCCGGTGTCATATGTGTTACACTGTCATACAGGATGCACACGCAGGACCTCACCCAAACCAACAACGACCGCAATGCGTCGTTGCCGCCACCTTTGAGGCCTTGACATGGCCGCCCATGCAGCGTTAGGAAGAAGCGTAGTGAAGAGACATACAGGGAACTCAGTACATGGAGACGGCCACCGTTTGGTTCCCAATTTAAGTACATCGACGCAGCATCATCCTGAGCGGCCTTTACCTTGGGCCAGGGAATGAGGAGAGTAAGGTGGCCATATTAATCTAGTTTTCTGGGTGATGCTAAAGGAAGCCCAATTATTACGGGCCACACATCAAAATTATGATTAGGTCTGGTTTACCATGTGAACTTACTGCTATATCTTTTTGAAATCAATAATTTGTGAATGATCGTCAGCGTGATCGATTCTCAACATGTCACACGGTTACACCACCCGTTCCTTTTTATTCATGTGCGTCGAGACTACCCACTTTAACCCTTTCCCTTTGCTTCCTTAGCCCCGTCTCCACAAGGCAACTCACATGTCGGATGCCTCATCTTCTCCTTCCTCTTCCTTCTCTTCTCCCTCCCTCCTCCTACTAGCATGGACAGCCACCATCATCATCTCCTTTGGTGAAGGCACAATGATGCGCTTTCACCACCTCCGGTCGCAGCCCCACCTCCCTCCCCCACCTCGTGTCGCTGCCCCACCTACACCACAGAAACCGATGGGCATCTCCTACAGACAGTAGGTAGGGGCGTTGGAACCCCCAACTTCTTGGGGATACAAATCTGATTTAGCTAGGGTTACGGATTTTGAAGTAATGGAATTGAAATTTGCGATGATTGTAGCGGGAGTCTATGACTTTTAGGGTCAATTTCGTGTTTGGGAGCTCCTTTTTTGCACAATCAGAAGCTTGATGTATGGGAGTAGAAATCCCCAATGTATGGGAGGAGGGAGTCTAGATATGCGTGATTGAAAGCTTGATGTGATCTTGAGTAGAAAGGTTGTAATTGTTTGGTTGAAACCTTGATGTCTGGAGTAGAAAGTTGTAATTTTTTTGTTGAGAGCTCAATGTATAGAGTAGAAAGCTTGTAATTTTTAGTTGAAAGTTTGATGTATGTAGTAAAAAGTTTGTAAGGTGAAAGTTGTGATGAACACGCTATGAAAGCCAGTAGTTTTTTATTTGAAAGTTGTTGGTTTTTTCAGTTGAAATATGGTTTTATTGCGGTAAAACTTATTATCTAACCAATTTTGAATTTTCTGTCCATTTTTGGTTGAATGTTTATTTTTTCATCATTTTTCCTCTAAAAGTGATGTGGGGGTGGGGGGCGAGGGCTAGCAAGCATGGAAGGAGTCCCACGATGTCGGAATCCCATTGTCAACCACGAAATACAACTTCCCTTATCCTTTTAACCCATACATTCTACCCCTAGACAGGTCCTAAAGGAGCATTTGTCACGGTACACATGACATGCAGGACACAGCGGATGAAGAAATACCATTTTTTGAAACTTCAGTGGCTGCAATATATTATTACCCCACCTGAAAATTACAACCGAGGATTATAGATAAGGGAACGAGAAAAATAAAGAAATTACAAAACACATGTACACAACATGTATGCGAGGGCACCTTTTGGGTCACTATGCATCCAACAACGGATGCCTCCATTGACCACCCCACGAGTAGAGATACCAACTGCAAAGCATTAGCGACAAGGAACCAGTGGGCACCAAAGTTGTTGATGAAGCGCCTATATTAGGTAAGGTGACTAGCTTGATGGATTGTAGAGGTACATTGCAAGATGGTTGACGCCCTCCCAATCCAAGAATCAAGACCTAGGCCTCTGAAGGTGGAGGTTGAAATGGCAAGGAAGAATGCATAGCTAGCTGATCGATATCAGCCACTGAGTGAAGAACTTGGCCTCACTTTGCTAAAGCCTGTTCCGCCCCAAATAGGAGACTTGAACGTAGAAGAAGGTGGCTACGACACTTGTCGCGGGGATTTTGCAGCAATATACATTTCTAAGTAGGAATTGGGGGGCGCAGGAGGATGATCCAGGAGCGGGTGCACACGAGAGATTTACCCAGGTTCAGGCCCTCTATGGAAGAGGTAATACCCTACTCCTGCTGGATTGTTATCAAGCCTCGCGTGAGGAGATTCTCAGTACAAGAATGGTATGATTGTTCGAAGAAGAAGAAGAAGAAGAACTCCGCCCCCTGTGCAGGTGCCCTAGCCCTGCCTTATATAGACCCGGCAAGGCCTAGGTTTTACAACTGCCGAGTCAGCCAAGTCGTGGTAACGGCACACTTGATTGGCGCCTTAACGCTACTTATTGACTCTTGGTAACGTCTGACTTAATGCCTTTGTAACGTCTGGTCTTGATGGCACCCGGCCGTTACTTCCGAGTGGACCCTGTGGGCTGTATTCGGCCGAGTGGGCCTCCTGCCGTGGATTTGGGCCATCCCGAGTTTATTAGGCCGGCTCCTTGTCTTGGGCCTATCCCTTGGGGATCCCGCAGTCAACACTAGATATACAAGATGCAGACAAGCATTGCAGACCACAAATTGGACATATGATCAAAAATCACTAATTTGTGTCGGCATTCCAAATTTGGTGGATGCGTAATCACCGTCATAGAGGATACAGGTGCTACTCTAGCTAGGTATTTTTAGATAATTGAAGGATCATCCTCTAAGTCTCTGCATCATTGTTGCACATTACCAAATTTTATTCAAGCGACGCCCAAGGCATCGAGGCAGAAATCGGCTTACAAATGGCAACAAATGCCACACTATGGCCAAAATCAACAGGACAACCCAGAAGCGTGAGTACATGCTATATTGGCCAGATTAAGGAAGAAAAGCATCTGAAAAGTTATTACAACACGGGGGGATTCTTTTCTAAAAGGGGAAAGAAAGGATAGAGAGCAGTGAGGGACGGAAACAAAATCACCGCCAAGGGTAAGAGAGCATCAGATATGGCACTATCATCGATTGAACTAGCTCTAATAACCTTGGGCTGCCATCTGCTATGGCAGACTGAAACTGGAGTGATGAGTACATGACACCTTTGGATACAACCATTGTTGTTGTTCCTCAAGTCAAGAATCAAGCTCAAACAAGACATGCATCAGCAAGAGACTGATCAAGATTTTAAGATACAAGTGCATGATGAACAAGAGAAGGATCAAGTTTATTGAGCATGTTGGCAGAACCAAACATGAAGATGATGATCTCTAGTCAAGCTACTACAATACGCTAATGCCACTGTAAAGATATGATTAGGAATGGCTGCATCTACACCTACAAGTAGACATCACATATTTCAGCCAGTTAATAACTTCAAAATTATAAATTAAATAGTTAAAGGGGCTGCACATCATATTTTTTTCTTGCCCATGTAAGAGTTCTAGTTGCCCTCCAAACCCTAGGGCGCCCCCCTTGATGCCCCCCTCCTATGTATATCTAGGAGGCGCCCCCTAAAACACTTAGGTTTTGTTTAGTCATAATCTAGCTTTGCTACTATATTTGCAATTTTAGTGATGTTGGGTAGACGGTCTATAAAATATGCTATCCAAACCCCATCGCATTATTTTGTACTTCATCCTTATTTTCACAATTCAGATTTCTATTTATCTTGTTCTTGCTCGTTCTTCGATTGCTTGCACGAATAGACCTTTGTGGTCATGTTAATTGGGGTGCTGACATCGTTAGTAACACTCTGAGTTAGTGTAGCAATTGCTAAGGCACTTTGTGGTCATAAAGGGTATTCCGGTCATCAACGTCATTTGCACCAAATCAATAGTTATCGTCTTACCGAAAGGTCAAGACATCCGTTGTCACATCAAGTGGTATTAGAGCGACAACGACAGGAAGCACACTATCACTGACGATGCCATGCCCCCGGGGTATACCAGCGGAGGAGGAAGTCGGCCCCGACAGCACGGGGTAGCCCAGGCCCACGACTCGGAATCCGACTGGGATACCGGGGCGCATCATCAACTTGGAGTACAAGACATGTATATTTAGTAGGTCTAGTTGCAAACCGACCAGGACTCTACCTTGTAACCGACTCGGACTCATGTAACCCTACCCCCCGACCACCTATATAAGGGGAGGTAGGGGCCTCCCGATCGGCAGACTTAGATCTAGACTCAGATCTCCACACAGACAATCACCTCTGCGCATACCTCTCATACGAGGCAACCTTCAATACAATCCACAAAGGCAGGACGTAGGGTATTACCTCATCTTGAGGGCCTGAACCTGGGTAAATCCTTGTCTCGTGTGCACCCCTTTGGATTCTCTATGCGTACGCCGCCCTATATTCATTATTGCCGGATCAAAACACCGACAGTTGGCGCCCACCGTGGGGCCAGTGCGCATAGATTAATTTGAAAGGATTCAGATCGGTTCTTTTGATGAACAACAACGGCGACTTCGCTGATTCACTCGGCAAGCTCCGCATCTGCGACTCGGCTCCAAACCAGTCGACGGAAACTTCACTCGGGCGATCCCTCGAGACTACATCAACATCAACTTCGGCGGAAACATCACTCGGCCACGGAGCTCGGGGGCTCGACATCAACATTGCCCTCACGCGACCGTGCGAGACAGCACGAACGACCGACTCGTTTGCGCTCCCCCCGCTGCCTCGAGCATTTTTTCGCTGATTCCTTTGGTGGGATCATGCGGAATAGAGTCTACATCGACCCTGCAAAATTTCGTCGCGATCCGATTGGGGAATCTCCGGCTAGATCCGAAAAACTGAGTGCTGCTCGGGTCCAGTCTGGAATCCGCGCGATCTCGGGAGAACAATGATTGTGGTTGACTCCCACATCGTTTCGCCGATCACACCGTCCAGATTGTGCGGAATTATTATTCCTACCACTCCGTAAAATTTCAGCTCGATCCGACGGTTCAATCTCCGGGAAACGCCCAATTAGCACATCAAATTTCGGATCTAGGCGAATTCCTGCACGGGAACAACTCGATCCGAGTTCATCTCTACCCTTGGGCGACTAGTCATACCACCTCGGTTTAAAGAGATTTTTTGTGGAGTGGTGTGCTATATTCTCATGCACATGCCTGCAAAATTTGAGCATATTCCGACGGTTCAATCTCCGGCGATCTTCCGACTATCAAACCGCTGCCGGCGCATGAGGCTACGTCACTTCACCGACTCGGACTTCGTCGCTCCACCGACTCGGACCTCGACGCGCCGCCGCTCCGCCGACTCGGACCTCGACGTGCCGCCGCTCCGCCGAGTCGACCTCGCCGCTCCGCCGACCCGGACCTTGACGCGCCGTCGCTTCGCCGCCTTGGACTTCGTCACTCCGCCGACTCGGACTGCGTCGCGCCGCCGCTCCGCCGAGTCGACCTTATCACTCCGCGGACTCGGACCTCGACGCGCCTCCACTCCGCCGACTCGGTCCACAGTCAGCTCGGGCCACGTTACCAACGCTTGAAACATTGAACAGCTGCGTCGCTTCTACGCTTAAAAGCTAAGTATTTTCATACTTTGCATTTATCAGCATGAGTAAATTACTATTTTTTGCTCTATCTGAAGTTTTATTTTAAGTCTTCCGACTGCCCCGCTATGTACGCTCACGGCCATGCATAGCGGATACTCGGGTGCTACACCCACTGGGTGCGTCTAGGCGCATTCGGACGCTTTTCCTTCCTAAACAACTATTTAAGTACTGTGTAAAAAGCTTGGAGTCAACTCTTCGTATCCGACTGCCGGTCTACGCCACACCCCCGCGCTATACAAGGCACACGCCCACGGCTAACCTTCACGAGGCACACGCCCACGGCTAACCTTTACGCAAAGGGAGGATACGACGGGTCGGCAAGAGCACACACGATGAGCCAGCTTACACACGAACAAATATTAACGGAAGAAAGAGCGAAATAAAGTTAAAACCAAAAAGCACGCATAAGTTTCACTCGGCTTCCCGAGTACTTTACATGTAGCGGTTTTTACATCTTTATTCTTTACTTTACAGGTTGAGGAACTCGGCCAAGGCATTCGCTCTGTACGTGACCTCATCCCTCAGCAGGGGAACCTCTTCATCGAGGGAGCCGACAGCTACCCGGGCAAATTCATCAAGACCCTCCACTCGGTTCCTCGAACCAACTGGAGGCTCGGGGGCTACACCCACTGGGTGCACTGTTCGTGCCCCCAGTGTGGAATCTGCAAAAGGAAAAAGAAAACGGCCGTAGTGCGCTTCAGGGCCGCCAGTCGGGACCGAGTCACTCGGTTCCGAGCGCTACAGGCTGAAAGATTTCGAGGGTTAACCTCCAGGGGTTCACAACTACTCGGATACACCCGATACCACTCGGGATTCAGTCGGCAAGTTCTATGAGTCCCTCACAATCTCCCTACAGGCTATTAGGAGTTGCGCTCAGGCGGATGATCACTCGGAAAAACCTGTCCAAGGGAGAAGGCTGGAGCACTCGGCTCAGGCTAAGCTGCAGTCAGATCGTGAAGGACTCGGGGACTACTGACGATGTCATGCCCCCGGGGTATACTAGCGGAGGAGGAAGTCGGCCCCGACAGCACGGGGTAGCCCAGGCCCACGACTCGGAATCCGACTGGGATACCGGGGCGCATCATCAACTTGGAGTACAAGACATGTATATTTAGTAGGTCTAGTTGCAAACCGACCAGGACTCTACCTTGTAACCGACTCGGACTCATGTAACCCTACCCCCCGACCACCTATATAAGGGGAGGTAGGGGCCTCCCGATCGGCAGACTTAGATCTAGACTCAGATCTCCACACAGACAATCACCTCTGCGCATACCTCTCATACGAGGCAACCTTCAATACAATCCACAAAGGCAGGACGTAGGGTATTACCTCATCTTGAGGGCCTGAACCTGGGTAAATCCTTGTTTCGTGTGCACCCCTTTGGATTCTCTATGCGTACGCCGCCCTATATTCATTATTGCCGGATCAAAACACCGACAGTTGGCGCTCACCAAGTTTCTCTAAATTGGCTGAGATTTTTTGAAGAGTTACTCCATCATGCCCAGATCACAGCCGTGTAGACATTTTGTTAATCCAAGTTGTCAAACTCTCTCTATAATACTACCACTTCCTACCGCGACAACGTTTCTGGGATGTTTTGCTGCCACAACAGCAGCTCCATAGCCTTCCCTGTCGTATCCCTGTTGCAGTAAAGTTTTGCTCATTTTATTGTCGTGACAGCTTTGCTTCCTGCGGTATCCTTGCCGCAAGAACAATTTTGACCGCTTCGGCTACCACAGCAGCGTGCTTCCTGCTACTGTCACTCTGATCCACCTGATGTGACAACGGGTGTCCTGATCTTTTGGTGAGACGATAACTATCAATTTGGTGGAGACGACGTTGATGACCCAACTACCTCGTATGACAAAGAAGCGCCTTGGCAATTGCTACACCAACCCTGGAGTGTAATTGACGATGCTAGAAGCACAATCAACCTGACCACGAAGGTCTATTCCTAGATGAAATCGAAGAACGAGCAAGAACAAGATAAATAGTAATTTGAATTTGTGAATATGGATGTAGGAAATAATACGGTGGGGTTCCTATAGCAGATTCTACAAGACTTAAATCGCTAATAGAGTAGCAAAGCTAAATTATGACTAAACAAAACTCAAGTGTTTTAGGGAGCGCCTCCTATCTATATATAGGAGAGGGGGCAGCAAGGGGGCGCCCTAAGGTTTGGAGGGAAACTAGAACTCTTACATGGGCCAGGCCTAATATAGGGTGTGCAGCCCCTTTAACTATTTAATTAATAATTTCAAAAGTATTAAGTGGCTTAAATATGTGATGTCTTCTTGTAGGTGTAGATGCAGCCACTCCTCAACCATAACTTTATGTTGGCATCAACGTACTTGTTGGAGGAAGGGTCCACGTGCTACCCGAATTGAAATAAACAACTCGGTAACTTGAAACTTAACAACTTTGTCAATATGTTTGCACTCACTACTCTCTTAAAAGTGTTTTAGCATGGTTCCTTCATCCCACAAGCCTCCATCATCCATTAAGCCTCCGTCATTCGTCAAGCATCTATCATCCGTCAAGCATCCGTCATCTGTCCGGGAGCCGTCGTCCAACCAGGATCTATCAAGCCTGTGTCACTCATCCAACATTTTTCTATGCCCCAGTCCGTGGCACCACCCCGGGCGGGACCCACCAGAGATGTTTCCAAGATGCTCTAGAATATTCCTGTAGGGGTAGGGGAGAAATGACCAAAATACCTCCAGTAGAACTATCAACCAAGGGGTATAACCGTAATTTGCCTAGCCACAACATTGTAATTGCACATTTACCCTCAAAACGAGGATAGGAACTTCAAGGCAATGAGCTAGCTCAAGCACAGCCAGAATGCCGAAAACCTCCACAAGTACTACATGTGATCATATCAACACCACATGCACTCAGATGGCACTACTCGGTAAGACTATTGTGGCTCATCATTGTCCTCCAAGTTGAATTTTTTTATAAACTGTTGCCACCGCGCATAATATTATATGATAGAAGTCTCATTCTCATTGCATTGCATAATATCCGACGTGCTTGCTACCGCGCTGTTCGAGCGCTAAGTGTTTTTCGTTGCAGTAAGAGCTGACGCGCTCGGTGCTGCACTGTCAAGCGCCAAGTTTTTTTCGTCGTGGCAAGAGCCAACGCACTCGCCACTGCATCACTGAGCACTAAGTGTTTTTCATTGTGGTAAGAGCTAAAGTGCTCGCCGCTACACCAAGTACTAAGTGTTTGTCATTATTGTAAGAGCCAACGTGCATACCACTTCGTCACCGAGCGCTAAGTGTCTTTCGGTTCAGCAATACCCGTACTGAATGTTCTTACATGGGGTAAAATCCATCAACATAGTGCATTCATTAGCACAATTTTTAGCATGCTTGATTACCCTCTCATGTGCTAATTTTTTCGATGGGAGACAAAGTACCTTGTGTCGTGATGCAATGTTTATTGCAAACGGAACTAAGTTATATTGGATAGTACAAAAAGCACATAGTGTACAAGCACCCAGCAAATGGACGAAGTGGAGAGCACCCCCAATAGAGCTATATGGGAGTATGGATCAACATTTGAGCGATGTAAGCCAAAAGAACCAGTGCATCATTGGGAAACAAGTCATGCTTACTTCCATCTACTCGGCAAGGAGCGTGATGCTTAAATGACAACGGAACTACCGGTTGAGTCCCAAGACACCCGATGGCCACTTTGCGCCTAGTCACAATGTTCTATGGCAAATGTATGCAAACCAATTGATCATGCAGAAAGTAAAAGAGAGAAATCAACAATAGCAATAGAATTCCTCATATTAGCATAGGACAAATAGCAAATACAGAAATAATAACATTGAGTCATGAACTAGGCATGTGTGTCAACAAACGAAAGGTCCTGATAAAGGGATACTAGCAAAAGGTGGGCTACACATGCCCAAAAAGCGTCGAAGCAATGAAGAAATCATGCAAAGTCTGAGACATAGCTGACAGACGCTAAATGAAACGTGTTAAATGATAATCATGAAATAATCCAAAATAAATTGGTGAGCGAATACAAGAAATGGCGAGTCTCACACCTGTGGAACAAAACCTGAGCCGCTCGCGACCTCGAGGGCTCCCTCCGCCTCAGGGTCGCTAGAGCCACCAGAAACCACCTCGATTTCATCAATGCACTGGGCACGCTAGAGAGCGTCGATGTATCGGGAACCCGCATTGTGCCTGTACCACACCCCTGTCACAAAAGCCTTGGATTCGGTAGCAACCTCGTCACGGATCACTGCAAGGTTAGCAAGCTTAGGAGGCGTATAGCCCTCCTTAGAGAAGTCACCGAAGAACTTATGCCCCTTCTTGAAAAGGAGAACATCAGCTCCGAAGAGGCTTGAGCGCAGGTCCTAGTGTACTCGAGCAAGGCCCTACGTGCAATCTGACAAGAAGTCACCCAACTCAGCTGCTGCTCGACCATGCCCTCAACCTGGTGTTCAGCGCCTATCCATCTTGTTTACCTTGGTTTATTGTTCTACCGGGGTACTTTGGTCATTTCTCTCCTGCCCCTATAGGAATATTCTAGAGCATCTTGGGAGCATCTTTGGTGGGTCCCCTAGGGTGGTGCAATGGTCCGGGGAGCAGATGGATGCACCGCCCAGGGTGGTGCCACGGTCCGGGGAGCAAATGGTTGCCGGACACGTGGCGGAGGCTTGACGGATCCCGGATGGACAACGGACCCTGGACAGATGACGGATGCTCAACGGATGACCAGACGCTTGACGAATGATGGAGACTTGAGGGATGACGGAGGCTTGAGGGATGACAAATGCTTGACGAATGACGGAGGCTTGACGGATGATGAATGCTTGACGGTGACAAAATCATGTTGAAACCCTTATAAGACAGTAGTAAGTGTAAACATATTGACAAAGTAGTCATGTTTTGAGTTACCAAATTATTTGCATCGATTTGCGGGTAGCGCGTAGACCCTTCCTCCAACAATATTATAGTAGCTTAACAAGAGATCATCATCTTCATGTTTGGTTCTGCCAACACCTTCAATTAACTTGATCATTGTCTTGTTCATTATGCACTTGTATCCTTAAATATTAATCACTCTCTGGTTGCTCCATGTCTTGTATTGAGCTTGATTCTTGACTTGAGGAAGAGCAGCAACGGTTGTCCTTATCACGGAGAAGGAGAAAGATAAGCGGAAAAAGGGACCAAATCCAGATGCCACACGTCTGGTAGATCTTTGAGGAAGCAGCACATCACTACCTTTGAGCAAGGATGGCAAGCCTAAGATACAGGTCTCAATTAACTTAAAAAATATTAAACAATGGTTTCAATATTGTCTTCAGAAAATAATCAAAATGTGCCTTTTGTGCCCCCACTTACATTTTCAAGCATGATGTGGTACATAGCCCTGTACATCTCTAGAGTTTTCCAGAGATCAATATATATCATCCCCGACCTTGCTTTTCATGGATTATCTTGGTTGATTCCAACAAAATCGATCTACGGCTTCCCCACAACAGTGACGTGCGCGGCGATGAAGTAGGATGCGGTATAAGCGGTGTGTCAGGTGGTCATAGTTGCACGGAAAAATCAACATGACACGGCAGGCGGCCACGGTGGTTGTGCACGGATAGGTCAAGAACAGTCTGAGTATGAATCACATGGTTCACTTGCCTCATTTGTTTCGAGATTTGTGGATGTTATGAATACGAATTTGAATAGATGAACTACTCAATTCGGTCCGATGCGAATATGCTACAGTTTTCGCACCAAAATCTGATAGAACAAATTCAATTGACATGAGCATCTACTGAATTAAGCCAAAGAACACGAAGATGCACTAAATTGAAAAGCATTAATTTATGATCTTCTGGACATGCATGATGTGAAAATTTATTTGTATTGCATTATCGATTATGAATTTGGATCGAACAGTACAAGCTACAAATAGAAACATCTTAACAATGCATATTTGAACTTGCTGGATTCAAATATGATTTCGAAAAGTGAAGGGACAGATTTAAACACGAATACAAATAAGCAGGAAAGTAATTTTCTAATTTAAAAACTAAAACCATATATGGTGGTCGACTGTAAACCGAAGTCTTACCATAGCTAGC
The DNA here is from genome assembly GCA_019208055.1 of Stipa capillata. Lineage (NCBI taxonomy): Eukaryota > Viridiplantae > Streptophyta > Magnoliopsida > Poales > Poaceae > Stipa > Stipa capillata. The sequence continues at coordinate 624,124 of JAGXJF010000087.1, read as the reverse complement.
TAGCTACTCCGTCCAACCTCAATTCCATTGTTTTGGAATTATGACCATTAATACATAAAATGTTTTGATTTATTAGGTAAAAATATTAGTAGAATTTCTCACTTCAACTACTTTCACATTATTCTATTAGTTTTCAGTAATTAGTAAAATCTCTGTTCAAAGAAGTTCTTCTTGAGACCACGTGGATTTCAGAATTGCTCTTACTAAACCATTATAGATCGAATCTCATCAATTAGATGTGCATTTCGAGACCATGTGCATTTGAAAAGTCAGAACTACAAGTAAAACTGAACTGAATGAGTATTAGTATATTGTCGTCACTAAACCATTAAAGATCGAATCCGTTCAATTAATATGGCTAGGATCTGTCACTCTATTTCTTGTTTCCCGTCAATAAGTGATCTTACCGGTTAAGAAAAATCAGTTAGAGAGCTCAAAAAATTTCAACTTAAGGTAACTGAATTTATCTTGGTAGAGAATTTCAACTTAAGGCAATTAAATTAGGTACTTAAAAATCATACCTATAGATATATATTAAAATATATGATATTATTATTTTTGGATTTTGTGCACATTTACAATAAAAATTAATGGTCAATGTTATATTTTGAAGAACATATCAATGTACAAACGTCATGTTTTCCTGAACGACGGAGTAAAATGTTTCAGTTTACCTAATAAATGATAGTAGATTTCCTATTACAAGTACTTCTGCATTATTGCGTATACTTTCAGTAATCTAATTAGTAAAAGATCTGTTCAAAGACGTGTTTCGAGACCATGTGCATTTCAGAAGTCATAACTACAAGCAAAAATGAACTGATCAATGTTACAACTATACTTGGATATTAAATCATTTAAGGATCGGATACCATCAATTAAGATGGCTAGGACGATCTGTCACTTTCTTGTTTCTGTCGATCTTTTGGGGCCTTGGATGTAGGAGAATCGAATACCTAGTCCAAGCCTCCTATGTCAACTCGACCACTGTAATTTTCACCGATCGACATCTCTCGGTGTTTGCGTAGCCATAATTATCCCAAGCCAGACTAACTACAGTGCGTTCCTGTCTGTGCGGTCAAATTTCTGGACCCCGGCGACGCGTTAAATCCTAGGTCGCCGCACCACCGTCACGGTGCCACAGCTGCAATTAATCCAAGTCAACACTCCATGTTTATCACAAGATTAACTTAACTCGCCAAGCAGCAGTGGACTGAACGCGGCGCTAGCTAGAGCCTAGACTCTATAGCTTTGCTCGAATTGCACCGACGAAGAGCATAGCTCATTGACAGGCTTGCAAGTTCATGTGCTTACAGAACTAGAATCGCTAGCCAATATGTGGTGTAAATGTTAGTAAGGCACCATAGAACCATGCATACCACTAGGAGAATCCCATCCATCAGTTTACCAAACCAATGCACTGTATTATTTGTCAAAGAAGATCTACAGTATTTTTCGGGTCTACTCCAGTGAAACACTACAGCATTCAGTGCATCTTGTTCGTTCCTGTTTTTCTTTCGATCGACCTGGTTCACAATGGCACGGTGGCATTGTAGTGCAATGTCAAAGGATCCGATTCCTAGATCCATCGAATTCAGGGCTCCATGTTCATGCTTCACTTTGCGATCAATCACTACACCGAACCAGAGAAGGCACGTTCATTCATGTGGAGGAGAAAATGTACTAGTTAATCTGTCTATGTCAGGAGATGGGAATCTCTAGCTAATTAGACTTTGAGAGAAACCAAGCAACAGTATAACTTCACACCCTTACACAGCTGATGTGCATCAATTAATACCATCTAAATAAATATTCTCTTCATTTCATAGTGTAAGATGTATTTTAATTGGTTAAAATAAGACTTTAACTAATAATTATTCTATTAATATATATGACATAAAATTGATATCATTAAATTCATATTCAAAAATACTTAGTTATAATTGTGACTTCGTATTGATCACATAAAACACATATTAAAAAGTAATTAATGATCAAAATATTATTTTAATCAATCAAAATACACCTTACATCAGAGGGACGAAGAGAGTACGTAAAATAATTAATTGCATAAGAAATTAATGGTGTCTAGGTGCTTGATCGATGCAAGAGTCAAGTCAACAGTACTGCCACCCTGATTTAAAAACTTTTCATTGAATCACCCACTAAATTCACAACCCAAAGCGCATCCGGCATAAAATATTCCATCCATGCACGATCTCCACCACTATAAATACCCATGCAACACTCTGCTCATCATCCAACTCGTCTCACTGCAACTAGCTCACTCACAATGGCTACCAGCACTAAGCTTGTAGCTCTTGGTTTCGTTGTGCTCGTGAGCATTGGTTTCACCAATGCCGCAAGGGTAGCTAGACTCTCTAGCTCCAGTGCTGCGGGTGGAGGAGGAGGCGGGGGAGGTGGAGGCAGTGGTGGTGGGACGTCTGGGGCTGGTTGGGGAGGAGGGTCTGGAGCTGGTGGTGGCTTAGGATACGGTGAGAGCGGTGGAAGTTGGGGTAACATGTGGAACTTTGCCAAGGGAGCCGGTGGAGGAGGAGGGAATGGTGGCGGCGGCGGTTCGAATGGCGGATCTGGGTCTGGTACCGGGTCCGGCTATGGCATAGGCAGTGGTGCAAGTGGCTCAGCATCAGCACCCAGCGGCAATGGGTACGCCAGCGCTGATGGTAAAGGTGGGGGCGGTGGTGGAGGTGGCGGTGCAAATGGCGCTACCGGACAAGGATCCGGGGTTGGTCTTGGCAAAGGTTATGGTGAGAGTGGCGTAGCAGCAGCACCGGCTTCCAATGGTGTCAGCAATTCCGATGCCGGTGGTAGTGGTACTGGCGGTGGCGGTGGACGCGGCGGAGTTGGAGCTCCAAGTTACGGAGGTGGTGCTGGCGCTGGCGCTGGAATGGCTGGTAGCGATGACTCTAGCGGATATGCGAGTGGAGGGGGTTCTGGCCATGGTGGCGGTGGAGGTGGAGGTGACGCCCAAGCTCCAAGTTTCGGAGTTGGGTCCGGCGTCGGCACCGGTGCCGGACAAACTGGTAGCACCGGGTCCTACGGTTCAGGCTATGCAACCGGAATTGGTGGTGGAACCGGCGGCGGCATCGGTGGCGGCCAAAATGGCGGAACCGGCGGCGGTGGAGGCAGCGGATCCGGATCCGGTACCGGCGGATACCATTAAAATTCCCCTTTTGGGAACAAGCTAGAGTTGGAGCCCAACATGCATTCTTAGTCGTTCGTTTTGCTATCCCACAAGTTTCTCTCCATTTCTATGTTTTTTAATAGGAGTTTCCCTAATAATGGGCTTCATGGTTCTAGTGGATGTACGTAGTTAGTCGAGCAATCACCTGACATGTAATGGCTATCTACGTGTATCTTGATCTTTTCTTATGATTTGTTACTGGTTCGTTGTTATTGGATGCCGGTCCCTTCCTCAGATTAACCAATATGAGCGCTTCGAGCTCTTTTTGCATGACTAGCTAACGGTTCTCGCAGTGTTGCCTTCTGCCTGTTTGGGACTTGTAGTTAAGCTTGTAGTTGATGCCAGCATTCTATTTCGATCTGCCCATAATTAATGACGATATGCCCACTCGGTTCCTAAAACATCTGCTCCTGTTCGGCGCATAAATTTTCTACCATCCCATCATTCCATGTGCTCTACCGAATGTGGTTTTTACCACCTGAGAATCATGTTTCTCTCTCTCTATCTCTCAAAAAAGAAAAACCTTGTACATGGTGTCCGTGTTCTAAAGTGCACAGCTTTTACACACGTATTTTGTCGCGAAAATCACGTACTCTCAATGATCACTTTCCTGTAACGAGGAGCTCCTTCGAATCCTCTGTTTAATCTTTCAGTTTACGTACGTAATCAGGATGTGAGTACTTAACTAATCACTGATAAACCGTGGACCGTGCTCAGGCAGCCACCACATAGCTCCGTGCACAGTTTTCAGCGCCGCCGCTGGCCGAGGGCCGACAATACCCGCCAGAGACGCGCGCTAGAAGCGAAGGGGGAGCGCCATGCCGGCGTTTTGAGTGGACCGAGGCCAGGGAGTGGGCACTGGGTGGCAAAAACGGGGTCCAGTATATGTCGCGGAAGCGCCTCAGGCTCGCCCACAGGCTGGTTAGTCGGCCAGCCCACCATAGCGGCGGGTACTTCTCATTTTTGGACCTTTTTCTTTCCTATAATCTACTCCCTCCGTCCCAAAATATAAGGCCTCTTTGTTTTGTCCTAAGTCAATGTGTTTTAAGTTTGACCAAATTTATATTAAAAAATATCAACATCCACAACACCAAATTAGTGTCATTATATTTATCATGAAATATGTTTTCATAGTGTATTTATTGATAGTGTAGATGTTAATATTTTTTAATATAAACTTAGTCAAACTTAAAATACATTGACTTAGGACAAAACAAAGGGGCCTTATATTTTGGGACGAAGGGAGTACCTAGGACGCGATTACCGAGCGACGGTCATTGTCTTGTCTTACACAGCAACCTTTCGACCGCGTCCCACACGCCCCACGTTCTTGTCCGAATACACATGATTTAGAGAGAGAGAGCCCTGAGGTACCATACTTTGCATGCATGCAAAATGAGTATAGAATGGCTGATGTTATAAGATACTCTCTAATTTTATAAATATAATAACCCTCTTATTATTAGTTGATTACAACTGACAGATTTTTATAATTATACTTTACACTACTATAGAAACCTTCTTTAATGACAAGTCAAATTCTTGATCAACGATGATCTTCAGGCCTATCGTTGATAGTTAGTCATTGATGACTCAGGTCATTAACAACGGATTTTTTTATCCACCGTTGATAACAGACTCATCAATGATGGGAAATGATTTAGCCCATCATCGATGACTTTACAGGGACCTAAAAAAAGCTCTAACCCGTCGGGTAGAGCTTCACTAAACTAGCTGTAACTTTTACATATGATATCCGTTTTAACTCCACAACCACTCAAAATGAAGTAGGATGAGAGGCACCTAAAAAATCTAGTCATCTTTAGAATTGTACATTTCATGACCTCCAAATTCGCTCTCTAAGACACACTTCCAAGTCTCCGAACAAACAACGGCTCTTCTGACCATCCGTTGAGCTTCTTCCCAAGCTCCAAATGCAATAATTTTTACGGATTTCGAACCGCAAGAGAGTATAGACACTAGAAAAAATACGAGAAAAAAATTTAAAAATAAAAAATTTAGGCACTAGTAGGAATTCTCCTAATCTGAGCATAAAAGGCACAAATCTTGCCACGAGATGACCTTTCTTACCTCAAATCCATGTGACACTCCCGTGTAGCCTCCATCATGTTTCCACAGGAAGAGGGAATGGAAGAGGAGAGGCTGTCTTGTGGTGGATTTAGATGGGAAGGGTGAGAGGAGGACAAAGGTGGAAGGGAGGAGAGGAGGTTACGTGGGGAGAGAAGGAGAATTTTTTTATCTGGATCTGGATCTGATTGGAGAGAGAGACACACCGAGATGAATTATATACCCCGCGGCACTTTGAAATTTGGATTTTAGAGTTGACGGGAGTCTGAAATTTTGGGTTTTGAACACACCACTAACGGGCTAGCTAGCAGGTCGTCACTGATAAGTCATCAAAGACGGGCCTCTCTTTAACACGTCACTGATGACTTGCATTCATCGGTCATGGGTTTTTGATGACTCATCAGTGACGGGCCTCTTTTCAACCCACCACTAATGAATTTTTTGAGGACGAACCTTGAGACCTGGTGAAGTTATCAACGACAGCTAGATGGACAACTTGTCACTGATGACTCAGTGACGGGTTGACCTTACCGATCATTGATGTAAGTCGTGGATGAGGATTTGTGTAGTAGTGTTAACAGATTACAACCGATGGATCATAATTATATGTAAACATATCATAATTGTATCTAAAGAGGTCACAGCCAATAGATCATCAAAATTGCATAAACATAGCACAACCAATAGGTCTTCATTACCATACCTAGACATATTGCAATCAATAGATATTCACAATTGTATATAAATATATCACAACCGATACATTTTAATAATTGCAACCAAACATGATCCAGCCATTGATCTGGTGCATGGAATCTCATTAGTAATAGATCACAACTGATACATCATCATAACTGTATCTAAACACTATCCGACAGTGATATGGTATACCTTAATTATTAATAGCCTACGACCGGTAGATGTTCATAATTTTGCACCTCATAAAAAAAGGGTACCTAAGATTTAAGTCTAAGTATCCTTAGCTCTGCGTACTGATCTAATATCACATATAAATGATCAGCTAATTGCCGATCATAATTTAGAAAGATGCCTCAAAATTGCCCATTGTAGTTCTGCGGGTACCTACACATTGATCAAGGTTCAAGTGGTTTAGGGTCTAGGGTATTGGGTTTAATGCGATTAAAATCAAGTCCTAAACTCTCCTAAGATATTAATGATGGGGTCATTTTCATCATTGGAAAAATAGAGGGAGCAAAGATTACGCATCAATCCCAAATATCCATACATATAACATATACTTAAAAGCATAATATATTACCAATCAATTCCATCTACAACTTCGGGACTAACCAACGGCAAGCAAGCATGCATCTGTGTAGATAGTCTTAAGAAAGAAACTAGGCACACTTTGCAAATCATGACATAGAGAAAAGGAGGGTATATACATCTTCATTTCTATCGAGTCCAGATTTGTTTAAAGAACCGTGGACAAAAATGTTGTAATTAAACATGTGTTCTTAACTGGAATCAATTCACGTATATCTCCATTTCTTAACGATGGTAGCACAAACATACATCACTAATTAAGCCAAAGGTGGGTATATTTATCGATGACAACAACACAAACAGACATCGCTAATACCAAGCCCTAAATTCTAACCCTAGCATCTATAGATCGATGAGGGAACGAGATACCTTAGTGTGGAAGCTTGGTGGAGGGGACGGCAGCATCAGCTCGGTGGAGGGGATGACAGCACCGGATCAGTGGAGGGGCGACGACGCCGGATCGGGAAAGGATGACAACGCCATATCAGGGGAGGGGACGGCGGTGCCCCTTGGGGTTGGAGGTGACAATCGGCTTGGTGGAGGGGATGATAGCGATGGATCGGTGGAAGGGTGACGACACAAATCAATGGAGGGGACAATGACACGACTCGGGGGTAGGGGGTAATGGCGTCGGCTCAAGGTAGGTTGCGCTAGAGGGGACAACAACCCTGGCTCAGTGGAGGGGACAATGATATCGGATCGGTGGAGGAGCGACGGCATTTGATCGGGGAGGCGGCGAAGGCACCAGATCGGGGGAGGAAATGGCAATGCGGCTCAAACTAGGGGATGACGGCGCCAGCTCAGTGGATGCGATGACGGTGCCGGATTGGTAAAGGGGACAACGACATCTCCATGAGAGGTGGAGACGACAGTGCCGCTCAACATGCAGTGTTTTATGGAACACTCGCTATATATATAGGAATCAGATGTAGGTTGGTCGAGCGAATCGAAGTTATCTCTCGGTCAACTGCCCACCCAATAAAGTGGGATCCTACATGTATTTTGTGTGTACCTAACAGGTGGATTTTAAAAACCCCACGAATTAACTTGGGCCACAGGTATAATTTTTATGAGGGCAAAGGTTCTGTTGAGGGTTTATCGGTGGACATGTGCCGGCTTTTGGGCCGGGCCGGATATCATCATAGACGGTTGGAATTAGAAAACCACCACTTATCATAGATGGTTTAGCGAAAAATCGTATGTGATATTGAGCTATCACAGAGAGTGAATTTTTCTCAACTCATTATAGACGGATTAAACTACTAGACCCTCAGCAATGTTACACATCTTAGACGGTTGTGAGCATCCATCTGTAATAAATCGTCCAGAATGACCCGATCAACCATTCTCCGTCCAGGATGACCCGAACCATAGCTCTGCCGGTCGACAATGTAGAAAGAAAGGAATGCAAGAGTATTCAACAATGGCACCAGGGTTGTTAACACCGTATGGATCGAGTTTCTTGACAGAAGAGATTGCAGACTGGAAGCTGGCTGGGGTGAAGCATGTGCAACTTCTCTAGATCATAATTAAGCATCCTCTAAACCCCCTTTCTCTAGTAGACTCTTGCTAGTAAATGCTAGCAACTCTGTAAAGTTTTAGCTCTTCCTAATATATTGAAGTAGCGCTTCTGCGTTCATAAACTAAAAAAAAACCTTCATGTATTTACAAGTTAACGCTAGCCGAGATGCTGACAGTGTAATCGTCGCGAGACTAATATATAGAGACTTTAGTTCCGTCTGTCTCAGCTCCCTACCCGAGCACTGCTGCTTGTAAATGAGCCCCGTAGAATCACAAACAGATCGTGCAAACCACGTGAGAAGGGAAGCATCGAATCCCGTCGAATCACAAACAGATCGTGCAAACCACGTGAGAAGAGAAGCATCAAATTTGTGACCGACACTCTCCTCATCTAAGTATCCGATTAATCAAGGAGCATGCAGAAATGCAGGCTCACTTGGTAAATTGCACTTGCATGAAAAAAAAAGAACTCGATCAACAAAATCTTCTCTAATCTCCACTGGTGAATAATAATCACACGCTCAACATGCAGGGTAATTAGATATTGCACCCTTGCATGGCCCCAGCACTATAAATTGTGAACAACGCAACCCATCTGCTAATCACTCAACTCATCCTCCCACTCCAGTCATCTAGCTAGCCTAATCATCTCAGCATGGCTATTACCAAGCTCTTGTCCGTTGCCCTTGTCGTCCTACTAAGCATAGGATTATCCAGTGCCATAAGGGTTGTAAACCATGCAGCCACCGCTGATGGCCAAGGCAGTGGAGGTGGAGGCGGCGGCGGCACTGGAACCGGCTACGGCTCCGGTTCCGGGTCCGGTTTCGGGTCTGCCGACGCCTACGATGACAACAGCTACGCATATGGCAGCGGAGGCGGCGACGGCGCCGGCGGTTGGGAAGGCCGTGACCAGTCTGCGGCTGGTTACGGAGCAGGGGGCGCATCTGGCTCAGGCCACGCTGATTCGGGTAACTCGAACACCGGTGGGTCTGCGAAAGCCAACGGGAATGGCGGCGGCGTTGGCTCCGGGGGAAGCGACGGAAATGGTAGCGGCTCTGGTACCGGTGCGGGAAGCGGGTCAGGGATAGGTGATAACTATGGACAGTACGGTTCGAGCTTTGCGAGCAGCGCCGGAGGCGGAGGCGGAGATGGTGGCGGTCATGACGGTGGGTTTGGCGGTGGCTCTGGAGGTGGATCCGGGAACAGCAACGGTGAAGCATCAGGGTACAACGATGGCAGCTACAATGGATCAACCCCTTAAAATTAATGTTCTTTTTACTCGACATAGTCTCGGCTAGCTTTGGGCACTACGTATGGTTGCTCTACTTCTATCTAGTGTGTCACATTTTATGTTTCTTTGAATAATTAAGCTGTATCCGGGCCAATGGCCTGCTTTTTAAGCGAATTAATTACGCCGCGTATGTGTTGTTGATAATTTCTGAGTTGCAACAATAATGCGGCCATGCATGATGCTTGCAGCTGATGGTTAATGTATCCGTTGGTTGTAATATATCTGCCAAATTGGTCACGTCGAATATACGTACACGTTGCTTTGCTCAAGAAGTAATGGAAAGGTTTTATTTGAGAACAGCAATGCAAGATGCATTGTTAATAGTTTTGGCTAGGTGGGCAAATTCTCATGTGTGTCACAGATTTAGTGCGCCGTGTCAAAACTTTAGGCAACCGAAAATTAGCAAAACCATACGTACAAAATTTCGAGTAACAGAGATTTAGCAGAATCGAGAAATTGTGCGTGGGAAGTTAATTAATTGAAGTTTCGGCGACAACAGTGAATGTTGTTGGCATTGGTCCAAATACACCGCATAATAGTGAAGAGTCCTATATCACTACGAAAGATGTTTCTCTCTGTCGTGTCCGGTCTCTACATTGGAAATAAAAGTTTTTTATTTTGTAAAAGTTTGGTATTTAGAATTTTAATCTCCAAATTAACTAAAATTTAATAAATCTATTCACTTGCAGAGGAGCTACATTTCGCATATTAACGGACCAAATTATACAGTGGGCCCCATAGACTTGTAGATGGCTTTCATAAAATTTCGGTATCTCGCACTATAAAATTTTCACGGGACCATCTAATACCGGCTGAGAAGATGGACATACTTTGTGTACATCGGATCGACTGCCGATCGATGTACGGAAACATGAACATGATTACGGATGACAAAAGTTAGATAATAATCGTTGGAAGAGCTTGACGAGGATGCGACAAGGCGGAAGGCTAGAACGCCGACGCAGACGAAGAAGCACGTCCAACACACTGTTCGTAGATACTGCGGGAAGCTTCCACCGTGCCATGCATGATGCATTCAAATAGTACCCAAACATATATGTGCAATCACGCGATATGCACGCAAGAGAAAATGAAATGTACTCATCGTCGCTTGAAGAAGCACGAGATCGAAACCGACAAAGAGTATCGCGACTGTAATTAAGGTCAGGATTAACATCGAAGAAACCATATGCATGTGCATGCATGGTTTCTGTTTATCATTGACTAATTAACCAATCGCTTAACCGACAGTATTTGCTCACCTTGATAATATTGCACCTGACATACGAAAAAGTAATTTAATTAGGACCCCACAAGGCAATATTAATGGATCTTCACTAATTACTATGGATAGTTATAAGGTAAGTCACGCGGGCGAGCTAGTACCTGGGAGAGACAAAAATGGATCGTGCTCCCGCTTGAATTACCGGTAAGAATATAACCACGTGAAAATGCGTCAAATTGCTTATTACGACCGATCGATAAATTAGCCAGCACCACTATAAATACCTGTGGACTCCTCTCAGCCCAGCATGCAGTTCATCTTTCGCATAACAAGTCAGAATGGCTAGCACTAGCAGTAAGCTCTTTGCTATTGGCCTTGTAGTCCTCTTGAGCATTGGTTTAACCAAAGCAAGAGAGTTCCCTTGGGAGCATCCTAGCACTAGAGCCAATGGTCAAGGAGGGGGAGGAGGATCAGGTGGGGGTTCTGTCAATGGCTATGGCTCTGGAACCGGTTCTGGTTACGGAGCCGCTGGGGGTAGTAATACTCCTGGTGGATCTTATGGGTCTGGTAGTTCAACAGTTCATGGAGAAGGTAACGGCGGCGGTGGAGGTGAAAATGGAGGCAGTGGAGCTGGGTCCGGGTCCGGATCTAGTAACAGTGACACTATCGGCTTCTATGGTGGTGGGTACTCAAATACCGTAGGTAGTGCTGGTGGCGGTGGCTACGGAGGAGGTCCCCAAAATGGCAGCGGTCATGGTACTGGAGCAGGAAGTGCTATGGGGGCTGGTGATGTCGCCGCCCCCAATGGTGGTGGTAGCTCCGTGAAAGGTGGAGGAGTTGCTGGCGGCTCCGGAGGTGGGCGCGATGGAGGTTATGCAAGTGGCCGCGGAGGCGCATCGGGGTCCGGCAGTGGTCAAGGCAGAGGCCCTTAAGATTCTCACCTCACCAATTAAAGCATGGCATGAAGCCCCACGAATGATAAAGATCGATCACCTTGGTGCCAAATTTTTTGTGTTTCTTTTTAATTTTTAGCCTGATCTTATTATTCCGTAGTCAACAATAATGGTGGGTTTATGGATTTAAGTTGTAATGAAGTGGGATATATACACATGTACTCCGCTGTGGTTGTATGTAGTAACCCATCAGTTTTTCACTCCCAAATCTCATCTAATAAATAACAAGAATTTGTTTCCTCGCACTATACTTATAACTTACGAACACCGGGTTAGACTTTATGTTAGAATTTCACCGAAATGTGTACGGGACTTTCCTATACTGTGAAAATCCTTTGATGCAATTATACAATTCGAACATTTTCTACAAAGAAAAATCCTTTGAAATAAATTTAACTATTTTTTCTTGAAAAATTCTCTGTTCTAAACAGATGCTGCAGGGAATAACTTGTGTCCTTCCCGGTGGAAGAAATGCATTTCGTCTTGGAGCCAGGCAACTCTGCTTAACCGAGTAAGCACACGGGCTGGGCGCGGCCTGATATTTTCCGGCACACTCGTAGCATCGGCCCATGTAACCGCGCTCGCTCGGGGCCGCAATCTCACAGATTGCACCGGGACCGGGGCAACCAACGTGTCAAGCTAAAACATCGCAGGTACCGCGCCGAAAATGATGCCATGCAGCCAGCAGCACCACGACGACGACGAGGGCCGTGGGAGTGGGACTGCTGTTAGCTTGCTTGACGTGCCACCAGCCCACCATCGCACCACGACCGCACTCAAACTACATGTCCACACGCCTATGCATGCGTTTGAACATAGGTAGCGCGAGGCAAGCATGCACAAGCTAAGCTGCTGGAGAGCAGCTTGCCGTTCTTGCGCGCGTGCACTTGAACATATGCGTGATCGATGCGCGATATATGCACAGATGGGAAAATAAACGGGCTGGATTTTGGCCTCCCGCTGGCTCACTTACGCCCCCGCTAATTAAGTTGCCGGAACCGCGTTACAATCCTACAAGAGGAATCCTAAGCTTGCGGACGTCTTACCATGCATGCACGCACGCTAGCAACCGAATTAATCGGCCGTAGTTTGCTACTAGCTTGGCTAGTGTCGTACGTGTCGGCGTGATTGATCTATACGTTTTAGCGATTCTTTGTTTAAGCAGTCCCACGTGTGATTTGCTAGCTCTTTCCGGGTCCGGGCTATACGTACTTCTCGAGTAGAACGCATATTATCAAAACAATGATGTAGAACGCCGTAGGTTTCTTCCCAAGTAGGCATTTGTTTTGTTGTGGTGATAGGGCTCCGGCCTTGTAATTCCATATTTTCTTCTAATTAAAAAAGGGACGCGTTGTCTCCCCTGTTTGTGGAAAAAAACCATGTAGATACTACATACTAAAACCTATAAATCGAAGGAATAAATACATTTTCATCTCTCAACTCTTAGCAAACTCTTGATTTTACCTTTCAACTCTGAAACCGGGTAACTTAACTACACACGCAGTTCTTTTAGGAACTGTTAAAGCCAGATGATATTATCAATTAAGGTTTGAACTCTAAACTTCGGCAAGAGTCAGGTGGTGAAAAATAAATTGCATCCTAAAATTAGTCATTTAATTGGCTGGGTTTAGTTTTTGTCGCTAAACTTCAAACTAGACAAGTTTGATTATTAACATTTAGTACTGGACAGATTTGGTTCGTGATCCCAGTCAAAGCAGTATGACCGATTACATGGCGGTGGTTGCGTTTACGGGCTACCCATTAAAAAAATAACAGAAATTTAGGAAAAGACAAGAAAAGATGGGGAAAAACCAAAAAAATTTAAAAAAATGTATTTTAAAATCAGGTGAAAGTCAAAACCTTTAGAAAACTTGAAAAAAAATAAAATATAGAAAGTTCACAAGAAATCAGAAATATTCCAGAAAAAATACTAAAAATTCTAGGAATTTTTAAAACTAGAAAAGAAAAATTAGGGAATGTAGAAAAAATGAAACAATTCAAAAGCTTCTAGAAGAACCTGTGAATTCAAGAAAACTAACAAATAATTTATGCATTCATGAAAATTCACCATATCTCCTTATTTTTATGGATATTCCTAAATTATTTGTGAGTTTTCTCAAATTCTCTATTTTTTCTAGAATACTTCTAATTTTTTCCCTTTAATTTTTTGATATTTTCCTTTTCTGAAAAATACCTAATTTTTTCAGTATTTTTTCTAGAATATTTCTTATATTTCTTGATTGTTTATTTTCCTTATTTTTTTGTTTTTATTTTATTAAAATGTAAAGACTCAGCCGACAGTTAAGGGACAAACAATATGTCCTTTTTCTCAAAATATTCAAACTAGTTCTGCGGCTCATTAGTGCAGTACTAACATCGATGATGCTAACTGAGCTGATCCATCCGTCTAATGCCATACATAGATGATCATGAGATCTCATGTCCGGACTCTCGGCCAATCCTGAGCACGGGTGGCCCGGCACGGCTGCCCGGCCTAATTGGGCCTGGGCTCATGCTCAAAATTTAAGCCTATAAGCCTGAATTAGTCCGCTTTATTAGAATTATAATTAAAATAATATTATTTAAATTCAGAAAAGAATTAATTTAATAATATTTTATTTAAAATATTATATATATATATATATATATATATATATATATATATATATATATATATTACGGGTCAGGCCAGCCTCGGGCTTGGTGGTTTCAGATTGGGCTTTTTCAAGCCTGCCTCGAAACCCAACCCGACTCAAGGTATGCTCAGGTCGACTCTCAGCACATCTGCGCATGTACAGCACGGCCCGACACCATATGCACTGTAGTAAATTACTCGAATCCTGTTCACAAATTCTAGGGTTTAGGGGCAGCCGCCGGCACTGGCACCGCCGCACCGGCCATGGCGCTAAAAAATGCTTGCATGCATACATTTTTGTACTAGTGTCGGTGTGATTAGTTAGCTAAATTGCATTGTCCACGATGAATTAATCTTCACGTATTTACACGTGAATCCCTGTTGACCATAGCGACAAGTGATCGAGTAACCGACGGCGTAAGCGCATCGCAGGGCTTAGTATATACTGCACCTTTAATCGCATCGAGTAGCTCACCAGGACCTGAGTGAACTAGGCGTACTGCGCAAGTACCTGCTGGGAAATGAGCCCCACGGAAAATGAACAAACGGAGATCGTGCAAACCACGTGAATATATTTGTGACCGATCGACACCCTCCAGATTTCTACGTTCACGGTGAATTGTGGCATTTTCTAATGTAAATCGCGAGATTCGTATGATGATTCAGATACTGTTTCTTACCGTACTATTTCAAATAAAGCATTGCAATCAACCTTAGTTACAGCAAAGTGGTTTGTTTTTTCTGAGAATAAGCAAAACCTTTGCATCTCGATCGCTGCATTGATGGAACGGAAAGAGTTATAATACAAACCTAAGGATCGCTAGACCAAACTCCGCACCTCAACATCTCATAACACATTTGACACAGTATCAAATATAATCTTATTATATGTTAGACATCCGCTACTAGATAACAAGTCATCACAAATGAATAAGCACTGTCATCCTAGACGGTTAATTTTCCGACTATCTGAACACAACAGGCCATCACAGATGGATACAAACCATCACCCCATGAGTCATTATAGATGGATCACCATTATCACTTGTCTATCATGGCTGACATCTTAGACAATTCAGAAAAATAAATTATTTATGATGACTGATAACTCAGACGGTTTTGAAGAACTATCTAAAATAAGATATCTAGGATAAATCTGTTAATCGCAATGATCAGGCTTCCCCCGCCAGATTTTAGAATATTTTGCTAAGATGAAACGTGTAAAGTTGGAACCAAGTTGTATACACATAACTAGCTGTCCTGCATGAATAACTTTGTATGGTTTTATTACACCACAAATATATGCATGCCATATATCAAGGTCGGCAAAGCATGAGCAATGATAATCCAGACAAATGCGAGGAAATTGCGTGGTCTGATCTTGGCGAGTTGTTCTTGCCTGCAATATTAATACTGTAAAAACAGATTTACTATTTCTAAGATCTAAAAAAACTATTATGAGAAGGGTTCACGTGTTACTCTAAATATATAAACGTAAATAATCTAATAATGCGAAACTTGATTGCTTCGTCAATACTTCTATAGTCACTTATCACCATCACGCCTATGACATCTGTCATGCCTCTAATGTTCGTCAGGCCTTCGATGTCTGTTAGGCATCCAGTCGACGAAGTCGCCCTCGGACAGTAAACTTGGGCACCCCGGGTCCGAGGACCAAGGACGACTTGGGGAACAATGCTTGGTGACCACGGGAACCGCTATCGTTACCGGGGAATAATGTGGAAATTGCGACGGTAAATGGAACTGGAATCGAAAAGGTGAACTTGGATTCATATGGGGTGCTGATGCGCCCTTATATAGGCAAAATCGACCCTCGAGTGAATATACAGGGGTGCCCTTAGGCAGGTTACAACCTTGTGTCTCCGTACACTGGACGAATCAGTACTCTCATCCTCGCCGCTACCTACTATATGCGCCGGCATATTCCCGATGCGCCTTGCCGGTACGGGCCGTCACCGTGCTCGTCCCTTGGCCGTGGCCCATGACCGGTTCTCCTAGGAGTCGACGTTGTCGGAGCGGACGTCGCCGGCGAATCCCTCCAGAAGGATGTTAACTTCTTGGAAATAAGATAAGGATAAGTTAGCACGGATATTTACCGTAAATGTTAAAGATCTAGAGAGAGGAAAAATAAGTGGGGAGTAAAAGAAAAAATAAACATTAAATTTATTATGTTTTGCATTTTGAAACAAGATACAGAAATTATAAGCCTATTTTTCAGACGAGTGAGTAGTGGTACCTTTATGTCTAAAATACTTGCATATACAGTCGGCGAGAGTACTATGAGCATCTTCAGCCCATTGACTAAATTTGACTAACTAAATCTCTATTTGGGAAGTCATTCTAAAAGATTCCTCCCCTAAATCTGTTCCTGCTTCAACCCACTTTCTAAATCTCACTCTCTCATATTTTATTAATATTCCGTAACTAACACTTGATAGGGTCATTTTCAGGTTCCGGCAAATCAAATGCATACATATCTATCACATGACAATTCAATTCTAAATGCTTCATTGCAGCCGTCAATTGGTACAACTATCCCGATGTCTGCAAGTAATTTCTATTATCATCAGAACTTGCATAGATAGTGGATTGCAGGAGCCGATGCATATCAGTCATAATGCACTACTTAACATAATAAGGCCCCATGCCAAACTAATTAAGAACACACAACGCAAGCTGAACCATTAGTGTCCAGAAGCATATATCAAAGGAGGTATTTGTCCTTTGAGAAAAAAAGAGAGGAGATCCTTCTGAATTCGTAGATCAAACCCCACTTAGTTGGTTTTTTTGCTAACTCACCCATCTTGCCCAACCAACAGATCAAATAACCATCACCTCGCTGGTGCTGCCGGACAACAACCATCCCCTTTCTCCCACGCGCTCTCTGATGCTCCTTTGTCCCCCCGCCGTCTCCTCACCATCTCCGGCTCGATCTCCTTCTCCAGCCTCCGCCTCGCTCGCCTCGCGTTCCTGGGCAAGGCCCCCGCGGACGCCGCGCACTGCTCCCCTTGTCCGTGCCGCCTCCGCCTCGGAGTCGTCCCCGCCATCTCCAGGCTCGAGTCGACACCGATGCCTGCCGCACCTCGCACCCTTGACCGATTGCGGCGGGAGGTCGGGAACGGAGATAGCAGGAGCAGCTCCTAGAGCGAGTACCCGGACAGCTGCAGCGGCGATGGCAAAGGCGAACTCTGGCCCGTAGCTTCGGTGGCGGTGTCGCAGCATCCTCCGCCCCGGGGGAGTAGTGGTACGGCGGCGTGGGGAGCTCTCTTCTCAGTGGTACGTCGGGCCATGTGGTGCGACGATGTGGTCTGGGGCGTGGTGGATCTGGGGATTCCGTGCTCAGATTTGGTGCTTGCGGTCGGCGGCCACTCGGGAGGCAGCACGGCTTGGACGCCGAGAGAGTGGCGGCGCGCTGCCCCGATGCGAGGAGGTGGCAGGGGAGTGGCGGGAGGGAATCCTCCGAGGGCGGCCGTTGGGCGATGGGGAACGAGGGCGGACTCCCCAGGGATGCGGACCGAGCTCGAGTGGATTGTGACTGGGATAGGGTAGGGAGTTCGATGGTCAGTAGGTTGGAGAACGTTTTTGAGACAGAATGTCTAAATTTAGGGATAGGGACTAGGTTGAGCAGTGGGTTGGAGATGCTCTAATAACAGAAGTGCTACCACGTGATCAGCGTCAAGCTTTATCAAGAGTGTATGCTCGGTTTCCAGGTGAATGGTGCGATGCATGCATTCTTTTAGTATGGAGTAGATCGATGCATGACGAGATCTTCGATGCATTTTCTACAAATTTTAATATTCATATATCATGCATCAAACCAAGCAGCATCAACTGGCATAACATGTAGCACCAGCAATCCTTAGTTAGCAACATCAAGCTATTATATATAGCACTGTTAATAAAAAAAGGTCCAAGAGTTAGTCACGCCATCAACGTTCTATATATAAAGGTAATGCCACTTTGCTTGCCCTGCACTACTATAAATAGCTGCTGAATCCTGTCTACGCAGCATTCAGCTCATTTTTCACACAAGTAAGAATGGCTTGCTGTAAGCTCTTTGGTATTGGCGTTGTAGTCCTCTTGAGCATTGGTTTAACCAAAGCAAGAGAGTTCCCTTGGGAGCACTCTAGCACCGGAGCCAATGGTCAAGGAGGGGGAGGGGGAACAGGTGGGGGTTCTGTCAATGGCTATGGCTCGGGATCTGGTTCCGGTTATGGATCCGCTGGTGCTAATAATGCTCCTGGTGGACCATACGGAACGGGTAGCTCGACGGGTAGGGGAGGTGGTGGCGGCGGTGGTGGAGGGGAAAACGGAGGCAGCGGAGCTGGCTCTGGATCCGGTTCTGGTAAGAGCGACACCATCGGCTTCTATGGTGGAGGTTATTCAAATGCGGCAGGTGGTGGCGGCGGCGTTGGCTCCGGAGGAGGTCCCCCAAATGGCAGTGGTTATGGTTCTGGATCAGGAAGTGGTCTAGGAACTGGTAATGTCGCTGCCCCTAATGGTGGTGGAAGCTCTGCGAGAGGTGGTGGAGGTGGCAACGGCGCAGGTGGTGGGCGCGATGGAGGACATGCTAGTGGCTCCGGAGGTGCGTCGGGGTCCGGCAGCGGTCAGGGCGGAGGCCCTTAAAGATTGCTGTCCCATTAAGCATGACGTTTAGTCCCACCAATAGTACAGTTCGCTCTGGTGTCAATTTCAATAATCTAGAATAGAATTACACATGTACTCCACTGCGGCTGTACATAGTAGTCTTATTCTATCAGTTTGTCACTCTCGATCTAGCTAATAAAAATAACAAAATAATACAGTCAGAGGCCCATAATTTGTTTCTTCGCTCTGCACTTGTGACTTAGAGAGCCGACGTGTGGATAATCAATCGTGGGTAGGTGCATATACGTATGTATGACTCGACTACAAGTACCAAGGAAGCATAAGCCACAACATTAGTACTCGGTGCTTTGTGTTCTTCTCAGAGAAAGTTGTACACTTCCATTAGTCTCCTTCCGTTGTTTTGCTAAGCCCAGTACGTCCACGGGCTGGGACGCGCCGCGCGGCACAATATTCTTCGACACACCCGTGCTGGCATCGGCCCGTGACATGAAACCGCGGTGGTTCGGGGCTGCAAAGCCAACATATCGACGCCGGCGTATGCACGTCCCCGTCAAGTTCGGTAGAGACAGGGCCAGCCAGAAGCAGCCGGTCCCATCAAATCTATCCACCAATTCGTCCCAAAAAGTCGCACGTACCGTGGCGAAAAGAAGACGTCACGCGACAGTACGTGAACATGCAGCGCCACCACGGCGGGCACCGTGCGGTAGCTCGACGTGCCATCACCACCGACCCGACCTAACGACCGCACTCGAACCACAGCCACAACGGCGCCTATGTAATGCACGCACGCGCCTAGCTGCGCTAAGCTTCGCCCTCTCGCTCGCTTGCGTTTGAAGATAGAGCCAAACACGCAGAAAAGCTGGAGCGCACCTTGCATGATGCATGTCTCTGCTGAGTGCGTGCGTCCAAGAGCGTGTTGTCATCTTGATTTGCGTTGCATGCATGGACGACATGCACTTTGTTTTTTCGAGAGGAGGACGATCGACGACATGCACTGGCGCCGGTAGATTGTGAGAGACTGAGTGTTGAATTAGTTAGGCCGGCGCCGTTGGTTGGGCTTCAGCTTTCGTACGTGCGCCCACGCGATACATCCCTTTCTCCTTCTATCCCTTTCTTGAAAATTTTGAGCTGATATATATCCTCTTCTTTGGTCTTCGCCAAATAAAGCACGGGGTGATTCGATGCCGTGTCTGGAGTTCGATCAGCTGGCCATTATCGGTATTTATTTGGCCGGTGCGTACGTCTGGCTCCTTTCTGTCAGCAGAAATTGCTGGGTAATATACCCATCAACTCTTGTTGACTTTGCACAAGGATATGTACGTATGCGTAAGTACGTACATAAGTACAATACTTGTTCTCGCAAAGAAAGAAAAAGAAATGTACAAGACTTGCATTCCATAAGTACTAAGATAGGATCCCAGCTACATCTCTTGAGCAACCTACTGCCCCTACCTAGGATTAGGGACCATCCCGGTCTCCTTTTTCTCGCTCTGAGCTTCAATCTCCATTGATGGCGGCGTGGCCGATCTGTATAGATAGCCGACCAACTGTGCTCCCAAAATCGCCGATAGGACCTGCGCCTTTCACAGAAGATAGTTTTTCCGTGTGAGTTTCTTAGACACCGGATGACCGAGGGATAAGAAAGTAATCGACCCTACAAGCGCCAAGGAGGAGATAAAGGAACTCGACATCATAGATGAGTTCGAAAAAATAGGCTCTGATATATACCATATAAAAATAGATATAATCATCTTACTTTGTTAGGGGCTAGGTTACTTGTTAATATAGGTCGAGAACAGCCCTCGACGTTGCAATTACAAAGTCCAAATAAATAACATAAGAGTGTGAACTATTGACCACCTAACAACCGGATGGCAACCGGTTTAACCAAATACAACTTATATTTGTACAGGTAGAGGCCGGTCGTTCGTCGATCGGTAACTCGATCCGTTCCGCTGAGGCTAAAATCTACGGACTGAAATCCGCATGCATTGTACTTTGTTATTTGCTTTTTCCTAATATATAGATGACATGCAAGTTTTTTGTTTTGTTTTTGGGTGTTCGAAAATAAATTAAACTGTACGTAGCATAAGTGCTCTCCATGTGACTGCTCTCACCGCACCTCTCTGGCCAGTCGAGCTCACATCTCGGTGCAAGATCCGGCACACCTGGGACTGCCTCAATGGAACGCGTGTGCGATCAGCAGCGAAGACACGTGGCACTCCAGATTCTTTCTGATGTAGAAAGGCCAAAAAGGTAAACGTCCACTTGCAGTTGCACGGGGGATTAGATCAGTGGTCACAGATGATCGTGAACGAAAAAAAATCCATCCAAAATTTTGAAATATAGGGTTTGGTCCGATTCAAATCTTAAACCATAAAGTTGACTATATTAAATATTAGATTTTCTGAAATCATTTAATCTAAACCATAGCGCGGTTTGAATAGTGATTTTGTATTTAGGCTTTTCAAAAAATATGATTTTTTAATACGTGAAACATACTATGAAATGATAATTTATAGAAATTCATTAAAAATATGACTATGTCCTTTGTGTGAAAATAACAAGAGATTAATAGATACATATTGTCTTCTTTGTATAAAAAGAAAATGGTAATATTGTTTGATAAACCTGTGCATATTATAATTCCATAGCATATGCTGCGTTGATGAATTTTTTCAATTTTCTTTTTGAAACTTCAGAGATGCAGATTAAACCACCCTAAAAGATTGAGCTAAGATTGTCTCATAAGGTTCTAAAAAATCTGAAACAATTTGTGGATGTGGGGAATGCTATAAAATGAGAACTAGCAAAATAAATTCTCACAATATGATCATTTCTGTTCCATACAAAAATGGCAAGAGATAAATAAATTTATCTTGTCATTTTAGCATATGACAGAAATATAAATATTTTTGGATGAATTTTCGCATATTATCATTTAATAGTATACCCTACATCCATAAAAAAAATTACGTTTTCTAAAAAGTCTAAAATACAAAACTGCTATCTAAAACTAGGCTAGCATTCAGATTAAACGGTCTTAGAAATTTTAATATAGACAGTTTCATAATTCAAGGTTAAATCGATTTTCCAGAGAGAACTGAAC
This sequence comes from Stipa capillata, assembly GCA_019208055.1. NCBI lineage: Eukaryota > Viridiplantae > Streptophyta > Magnoliopsida > Poales > Poaceae > Stipa > Stipa capillata. The sequence continues at coordinate 602,181 of JAGXJF010000087.1, read as the reverse complement.
TATCCAGCAATTTGACTACCTAGTTAGTGTGCACCCATATAATGGCCGACCGAATCAGTAACAAAATAAAGCAGGGGTATATATATTACAAATTTACACCAACTCTGATCACTCTTGAGTCTTTAGCTTACCATTTGGAAATTAAGATTTCGCTATTAGCTAGCGGGGCTACTATGCAATTCAAATCACGTCAGTAAGCACAACACACTCTTTAATTATAGTCTTTACTAGTCCAATAGCTCGAGAACTCAATTGACTCTTGCACAGATAGCGTCAAACTAGCTAGCTGGTTGGTCGAAATGGTTGTCGTGTGGAAACTGCATTGCTCAGGCGCGGCGACAAGTAAACAAGGGGCACACCAAAAGTGTCGGCACAAGAGTGAGTAGTTTTAATTTACTCAATGTGTCCCAGCTAGCTAGCAATTGTGTTGGCCTTCAAAAATCAAAAGATTACTTTGGAGATCTGCAGAGAGCCACAGACGCGCGTTGGAGTCTAGCTGGCTCTGATGTGGATGTCGATCGATTCCTTATGCTTCTTTTCGCAATGCCACCTGTTTGGCAGTGATGGAGAACATCAATAGAGATGTTTAAAACAGTGATGAATCATTATCCAGTCGTGTTAATCTACAAAAATTGTTCAAATATTGCGAAATGAGCCTATAGCTTAGTTAGTGGTAGGCGTGGATATGTACACAACACCCCACTGTAGGTGTTCACTGGATGCAGATAGCCATATCTCATATGTCCAATTATCGGTCGTACATACGCTTTGCATCAGCTCATAAATAATACTATAAGAGAAATTAATGTGAAAAGATGAATTACAGCCAGATTCACGTCGGAAGTACCAGAGCAGGACAAGTCCATCTGCCAAATCAGTACTGAATCCATCAGTGCATGGATCACATAAATTAAGCACGTATGCACACTAATTATAATCCGCGCCTAACTCGAGCAGCTAACGAATTCAGAGTAACTAAACGCCGAAGTAGCTCTCAAGAAAACAACGTCAGATGACCTTGAAGTATGGACAGAATGCAATAACAAATCGAATTATTCTACCTAGCTACAAAAAGCAAGAAAACGTAAAGCAATTTAAAGTCTAACAATCAGTAACATCACGTACGCACCGCTCTTTCAAGAGTCAAAAAAAGGCAACAACCACTAGCACTACTGCACTCTCCTGGTCCTCATTTCACACGCATCCTACGCGTCCAACTCTACGTGCGCTTAGCTAGTCTTTAGTTTTGGACCATGCAGAGACCCCGAGCTACCGAGCCATGCACGGTTGCACGCTATAAATACACATCGCAGCTCCTGTCCCTTCACTCCACCGCACAACCAACTGACTCGAACTGAGCTGGCTGGCAGCCAAGATGGCTACCACTAAGCATCTGGCTCTTGCCATCCTTGTCCTCCTTAGCATAGGCATGACCACCAGTGCTCGGAGCCTCATGGGTTTTGGCCCTGGAGGAGGTGGCGGTGGCGGTGGTAGCGGCGGGGGTGGTGGCGGTGGCTATGGTGGATCAGGGTCTGGGTACGGTGAAGGAGGTGGAAGTGGAGGTGGTGCTGCCGGTGGTGGATATGGACATGGTGGTGGTGGTGGAGGTGGGGGTGGTGAGGGTGGCGGTGCAGGCTCGGGGTATGGGTCTGGGGAGGGTTCTGGTTATGGCCGTGGCATTGGTGGTGCTGGAGGGTATGGTGGTGGTAGTGGTGGAGGAGGTGGTGGCGGACAAGGCGGCGGTGCAGGCGGCTATGGGCATGGGTCCGGTGAGGGCTCTGGCTCTGGCTATGGCTCTGGTGCTAGTGGTGGCGGTGGTGGATATGGTGGTGGTGGCGGTGGAGGCAGCGGCCAAGGTGGTGGGTCCGGCAGTGGCTCAGGCTATGGTTCTGGGTCTGGTGGTGGATATGGCCAAGGTGGTGCTCACGGTGGAGGTTATGGAAGCGGTGGCGGCGGTGGTGGTGGCCAAGGTGGAGGCTCTGGTTATGGCTCTGGCTCTGGATATGGCTATGGCTCCGGTGGTGGCTTCGGAAATGGACACCACTGAGCTCCTTTCGAGGGCATAATACAATAGTACATATTTAAAAATATGTCATGAGTGATAGTGATGGGTTTGTCTCTCACTGCTTTACAAAGAGTTTGTTTGAGTATATGTCATCAATACTATACTCGGCTTGCCGC